>OZ022230.1:24054252-24494252 GCA_963978835.1 Tenthredo scrophulariae | reverse complement strand
TATATATACATATATACATACATATTATATATATAATTATGTATATATATATATACATTAGTATATGATATATCATATTTTTTAAAGATTCAACCACAGTTATATCCTATTATATACCTAGATACCTATCTACACGAAAATCCATCTCGCGAAATAAATTTCCTAAATTCATATTGTACACATAATATGCATAGCTATATGTTCGCGTGCTGCAAATTATTATTATTATCCTTAGATTAAAATGGAGAAATAAGAAAGAAAGAAAGAAAGAAAAAAACTACAAAACCTGGCTTATGCGTATACCCTATTCCTATCCCGATTGATTGATTGATTGATATTAATTAATTAATTAATTAATTATTTAATTAAATGATTAAATAAATGAATGAATAAATAAAGAAATAATCATTCATCGAATCAATATTGGTAGTATTACCGTTACAGTTTTCTAATTCTGATCTTGCAGTCGATTGTTACAATACATGAAATTATTAAAAAAGAAAAAAAAAAAAAAAATGAAAATTAACGATCTGTTTTTATTATTATTGTTGTTGTTATTCCTCTTTTTCTACTTATTTTTGTTCTTCCTATTTTACAACCGTGGAAAAAAGAAAATAAAAATATAAAAAAAGTAAATACGCATTCATTCATAACGTACTACGTGAAGATTTTTAGTGATGGCAGAGAAAAAAAAAAAAAAAAAATTGAATTAAATAAATTTCGTAACTGAAATTGAAATTATATCGATTATTTATTTATTTTTTTTTTTCCATTTTCTTCACGTTTTCTCAAATACTTTTATGGATTTTGTAAAAATTTCATTTGCTATTGTTGTTCATCGTTTCTATTTTATTTTTTATTTTTTATTTTTTTCTCGTTTCTCTTCTCTTTTTCTAATTATCATCTTCTTATTCCACGAACAACTTCTATTCAACTCTTTATACCTATCCTAATTCTTTATCTCCATTTTTGTCTATCTCTCTATCTCTTTATCTATTATCTTATACCACCTGTATAAACCGTAGAAATTGCTGTAGATAATTATGATTATTAATAATAATAATAATAATAATTTTAATAATAATAATAATAATAACGATAACTATATTGATATTGATAATGTTAATGATAATGATATTGATAATGATAATGATAATGATAAAGAAAACGAAAAGGAAAAGAGAGAAAAAAAAAAACAAAAAAAAAAACAAACATAATACACTATATGTAACAGGAATTACATCGGTAACTTATAATCTATTCGTGGTAATGTCTCATTGGGAGCAGGGACGGGGGGGGGGGGGGGGGGGGGGGGGGGGCGACGACAAAAAATGAACAAAGCAAAAGAGCAAAAGAGAAAAAAAAAAAAAAAAAACTAACAACAAAAGAAGAAGACATAAATATATAAATAAACAAACAAACACAATCAGAGATATTAAGGAATCACACGAACAAAAGTCTATATATATAGTATATCGTTTGTATACAATGAAAACTGAGGGACAAGAAAGAAATTAAAATGAAAACAAATACTATATTAATAATAATAATAATAATAATAATAATAATAATAATAACGAATGATAGGAGAAACGAGGCATAGAAAGAAAGAAAGAAAGAAAGAACGAAAGAGAGAGAGAGAGAGAGAGAAATAGAAAAAAAAAATGTATTAAATAAATTACCTACGATTAAATTTTAAAGAATATAGCAATTAAAAAGAAAAGAGAAGAAAAAAAAAAAAACAAAATAAGAAGATATCGATAACGCGATCAACTAGTAGAGTTTATAGGCTAGGCTATGTAGTAGCGCGGCACAGAAAGGAAGAATTACATTTATTCATATCCTGTCCTATATTATTTATTTAAACGATACATATAAAGCAGCGAGTTTAAAAAGAACAAAGAATAAAACCTAGGGAGAAAAAGAAAGAAAGAGAGAGAGAGAGAGAAAGAGAGAGAGAGAGAGAGAGAGAGAGAGAGAGAGAGAGAGGTAAACGAAAAGAAAAAAGAAAAAATAAATCACCGGCTTGAATAGCCATAGTTACAAAGAAAGAAGAAAAAAAGGTATTTAAATTCGGTAGGAAATATAAGTTCCTGTTTTTTTTTTTTCTTTTTTTTCTTCTTTTTTTTTTTACACGCCAGTCAGTCGCAGTTTCAAGCTTATATGGGTTGGAACCGAAATTTTAATGTATGTATTTTTGAGCAGAGGTAATCCAGTCGTACGATTCTTTAATTTTTTTAGATTAAAGATTGATTGATTTTTTTTTTACATTTTATCAAAATGGAAGAAAATAAAAAAAAAAGTTCGAATTCTTAGCGATTTGAGTTATTTATTTTATTTTATTCTCTTTTTTTTTTTTCCAATGATATATATATGTATAGAAATATAGAAATTATATAGATCATTTAAGGAAATCATGAATCTAATAAAGAATCGTATATCTGGTTCTGATTTAAAGAAAGAAAAGTTAAAATTAAAAAGTAAAAAGGAAAAGAAAAAAAAAAAAAAGGACGTAAGGTAGTAAGAAAGAAAGCTGCAATTGAAGCGTATGTCTTGATAACTACGCGTACGTATATAGAAATGCACAAAATAATGTCTGTTGTAATATACAGAGGGCGAGAAACTCGGGGTCGTTATCCGTGCCGGTGAGGTTATCCTAATTTTTAATTATTTGGGAACTATAAGGTGACTGATATATATCTTTTTTTTTTTCTCTCTTTTTTCAAAGCCTTCTATAATAGTGTCCCATCGTTATATATAATATATATATATAATATATAATATATAATATATAATATATAAAAAATAAATGAATGATGTTCAGAATTTTGCTCAACGATTTCATTTACCCCGGGGCATACACGGCCCTGAGTTTGAAACTGACCCTCAAAGAAAGCAATAACCGGCCCTGCGTGGTCGTAACAACCTTGATTCGTATTCCTATGGCTTGTATTGTATATCAAACACCCTTGACCCAGCCGAAACTCCAAACCTCACATGAGTAAAAATTATATATTAATTTAAAAATAATTGTGTATTCTGTTCATTTATTATTCCGAAAATATCTGAAATCAACAATAATTACCTTAAAACATAAAAGAATT
Organism: Tenthredo scrophulariae; assembly: GCA_963978835.1. Lineage (NCBI taxonomy): Eukaryota > Metazoa > Arthropoda > Insecta > Hymenoptera > Tenthredinidae > Tenthredo > Tenthredo scrophulariae. The sequence continues at coordinate 24,491,148 of OZ022230.1, read as the reverse complement.
TCACCGTTGCCTATTACCGGAGGAAAAAAAATCTACTTTTTCCACCGCAAGACTACGTTCTTCTATTTTCCAAATGAAATATCGTATTATTTACCGATTTCGAATATAATGTGGAATATTTTTTATCGATTTTTGCAAATTCATACACCAAAATTCGCCTAACGATCTCGGAACCGGTTGTGGATGAAGAAGAAGAAAAAATAATCTCTAATTTACGGGACTTAACATCCAGAGACGACAGGGATGAAAAATTACCGTGTCTTTAAATCAATTTCAACGTTTGTTTATACGACGAAAAAATTGGACTTACGATTTTTCAACGAGGATTTACGCCATTCACACACTTATGCAATAATAGCTGACTAAACCTTCCGAATTTATTTTCAATAAAAGTCAACAAAAATTGGCATAATTTCGGATTTCAAAATTCAGCTGAAGACATTGAGATGAGAATTTATGACTTTTTTGTTGCGCCGTTGGATCAAGCGAGTAAAACGTTTAGTCAGAGGCTATTTTTTCTCCTATAATTGTTAATCAAAATTCAAATACATTTTGGAACCGGTTATTTGATATAAATTCGGCGTTTCCTACACGTACCGGAGCTCTGGTTTGATCGTAATCAGCTGACCAATCGTTACGAGATCGTTGACACGTAGAAAAACGATATATTCATCTCGTGTTCCGGGAGTCGGATGGATATTTATGTTTTATAATGCCGATTAGAATTTGTATGTAGCGTGAATCTCCGCAGCTCGTAAATACCCGATGAACACTTCTGGTCTGACGCCGGCACCGGAAACCGTAAGTCAAATATTTCAGTTTTGTATAAAATATTTAATCGTTATAGACTTAATGACCTGACGAGTTTAAACAACCTTTCGAATACCGTTGTGGGTGTCCAGGCGAAATATTGATTGCTTAGACTTTGGAAATGGGGACCGAATTCTCATATTATTCATCATTCATCAGCCTTCGACTCTGGACTCGAATCATCATCATTTAATTCTCATTTTTTACGACATGACAGAGAAAAGAGAAGAAATTTCAAAGGCCGTTCCTTTTTTATCAAATAAACTCGGACCCTGATTATAAATGATATTTCAGTTATCGTATAAAAAAGAAATGAATGGACAAGCTTACGACGCCGGATAAGAGTGCATCGATTAAGTGTAATGAAGGAAGCAATTACCGGCTAAATCTACACCTCCTCTGTTCGTTAAAAAATATAGAGTTTCATTCATTCCGACCGGATTCCACGCATCTGAATTATACCAGCTGATAAAAATGCGCTACATGCCTGACCCTGAATATCTCGGATTTATAGTTCGTGGGAATTGGATGATTTCTTCTTTCATCGAATATATTTTTACCGATAACGTTCCTTCGGGTAGTATTTCTGACCAGTGTAGCGATGACACTTCGCGAAAATTTGAACTTCTCTCAGGGCATTCGATCAGAGAGTTCTCTGGATTTCAAAAAATGTATAATACCTCTTTTTCCTCCCCCAGCAAATCCAGTAAATAATAGAAACCAAAATTTCGATAGTTCTGACGTCGTTTTTATACCGTTGATATAGACGCTATAAGTTTCATGAGATCTAAAGTGATGATGAAAATTGGGACTTAAGTTTCTACGAGATCTCCACCTTTCGATACACCCGGAACGAAGGAACGAACGGATTTCACCTCATTTGTATCAATCGATGCGATTCTTCCCAACTCAGATTTCGATTTATTTAAATAACAAAATTTCGAACAAAAAACTTTCAATTAATAATATTTCGAGAACTGATCATCAGATTTTGGTGATTATGGGCTCAACCTATAGGATTTGCTCCAACTCGAATCTGCTTGAATTCCCGAATGAATCGATGCAGTAGTTTTTGTTTTTGGAAAAAGGCTGAACTTTTGAAGAACCAAACAGACTTTTGGAATCTATTATCGCTGTTGGTAAGGAGCTATGAAGCCAGCCCTCCGTGTGGCAAAAATTAAATCGGTAATCGCGATCACTAGCGAAGATCACGAAGCAGTTATTGCTGGTTCCCGAGGGTTAGGTAAACAGGTATTCAGGTATAACAAATTGCCGTTCTTAGGAAATGAATAGTTACACGGTTCATTCGAATGCGTCTTATCCGGCAGGCGATCTTGGGATCACGATATTCCGTCTGTTTATCGATGCTCAGTTCGAATCTATAACGACCCCCCACCCTCAGGTCAGAATGAAACTTTACCTAATCTAACCGCTAAATATGGGTTTCGGTCTTTAGTTTGTGGCTTGAGGAACCGAGCTACGCCATGAGCAGCTTTCGCAAATAGATAATCCACATCGGTGAGGGACGAGCTCAAGATTGGTGGTACCGTCTAGTGTAGCGTGTGCCCCGCTAAAAGAGCGAGCTTTAATATCGTTTATAAATTATTCCTCACAGATAGCCATCAGCATACAAATTGGTTCGTCCCAAACCGCAACGCTCCGAATCATAACGCCAGAACTCTGCCCCTTAAACCGGGGGACTTCTACCTCCCACATTCAACATTCAAGGACTAGATGCTTTCAGAGAACCAGAAGGCCCCCGGATCTCAGTTTCGGAGATACGGACTCCGGCCTTTATGGCTCTCCGTCGAACCGCCAGAGTTTATTATTACCATTTTATGGTAATCCGGAGCATTGATTCAACAAACTTGTACGTTTTACACTTTTTCATTTAACCCCATCTACTTCTCAGCTAGGGCAGCCCCTTCTTAAACCTATAATTCACCTACTGCAGACGGGTAACAGCGATAAATTTATTTTACTGAATAAGACAGCTGCTGCTGCCGCAGATTTTACGCTCATTATCATTTGATACTTGAGATTCTTACAGGACTTCATCCTTTAGCGGAACGTAAATATCGCATTGTCAGAAAAGGGTAGAAAAATCAACGAATCGCGTTTATTCGTGAATTGAGTCAAGTCCCTCCCTTTATTTAACGGTTCATTTTCGCCGCACAATACGATCTCGAAATTGATACGGACTCGAGGCTTTCTCACAAGTGAACATATATAGTCTTAGAAAATGTGTAAAAACTAGCAAATACCAAACAGCGAAATGAGAAGCGTATTTCTGACGGGACGTGTGTGATATCGTTGGAGGATTTCATATGTGGAAAAATTTTACTCAATCAAGTGTTTCGCGTAGATAAACGATTCTATTATAAATCAATCTAAGAGCCGATGCTTGTACTCAGCACGTGCATCATTGCGTTATCAAATTTATCACCGTTCGGTTGAGGCTCGTTTGGTATTTTTTATCCCGTCACTCTCATGCTTTTATCTTGTCTCATTTCATTTTTCTTTTTTCTTTTTTTCAATTTATTTTCTCGCTTTCTCAACACTCGCTGGCATCGAGTGACACCGCTATGGCTATAGCTCGAAGAATTTCATAACTTCGTTAATTAATATTCAAGATCGTAAATCAACGATTCCCTAATCGTAAGCGCGGTATCTATAGCCAGTCCGTATAAGAAAATTCCTGTTAATATACGGATCGATTTTCACACTCAATAATCGAAGATGGCCCCTCCCCTCGCCCCCAAGTTGGCCTGAAATTCCCTCAGCTTGGGTAGCTAGCTCGTAGCATGAGTTCGGTCCGCATGCATGCCTGCGCTCTGTGGATACCATAACATTACCACTTTCCTCCGGGAAGGTAGAATTACGCTGAATGGTACCCTGCACTCTGCAGTAGGTTGTCGTGGCCGTCTGAGGTAAGGCGCGCACCTCGGTTATTCGCTTACAAAGAAACGGCGGACGTATAAGGTATAAGCTCGCATATAGAAAAGGCCTATAGGGCGTGGGGAGCTTACATTCGATAGGAAATAAGCCACATAGCGTTGGGCGCTAGTAATCGCAGTAGCGAGGGACTTGACTGGACTGGATCAGTCGACACAGTAGAGTAGAATAAGGCAGTAAGCGGTCGAACTGTGGCGCTGACGTGAGTCGGTAGTTATAGTCTGAAGCGGGACTGACGGGGGGATAACACCCGTCATTACGGTAGCGTGCGACCCGCGCTAACGGAAACTCGAGCAACACCCCTTTTCGTCTTTTATTCTTCCGCTATCAAGACGCCTTCTTCCTCTGCCGTTACCAATAATAGAAGACACACGAGGTACCTATACCTACTCTGTCCCCAATTTTTAGTCAGGTGTACATCGAGCGAGGCAAACGATATGTTATGCACAAAATGAAGAGGGGAATTACACCTGACTTAGTTCTGTCTCTCGTTAATAGTGAGTAAACTATAATTGACGTATTTTTCGCAAGGACTTTGTTACAGAGGTCTGATGTTTTTTCCATATCGTTTACGACATATACCTTGGATCGTATGGGGGATTCTCACCTTATATTGTAAACCTGGCGTCTATATTACGTCGGCGGGTGAATATACGCACACTTATGCACGCTGCAGGTATCTCCTTTGGCGTCGCCGACTGCGACGACGCCGGCGGACTGCAATCGTGGTAATCGAAACGGTAGCCGGGGCGAGTTAACGCGCGAGGCCGCGACTCGCCCCCCCTCCCACCCTATAAAAGGTAAAAGTAAAAAGCAAAAGATAAAAACGAAGAAAAAAGAAAATCCTCCACCAATACAATCTCAAAACTTGCAATCAGCGCTTCTCGGCCTTCCTGACGCCGGTCTAAGACGTCAGGTCTGACCGCCTCGACGTTTTCCATTCCCTCGGCCTGCAGGGACCACTTTGCATAGTTTTGTGCGGCGACACCTTCAGTGTCAATTAATTCAACGGCCCTATCGCCGCAGACCTATTGAAGACCTGGACGACCGGTCTTTCAGTCGTCGACTACCGACGCTATGCGACCGGACCCTAATTTTCACCTGGACAAGTGCGGGGCTCAAAGATGCCTCCGAGAAATATCCGATCAAAGCCACCCGCGACCCAAGAATTCCGATACCTTCTCTAATCAGCGAGAGATTCCTTGTCTAGTTTACTCCTCGAATGGTATATCTTTAACCGTCTATAGCTATGGCGACACTCCACAGTTCTATACCTTCGTGAGATGAGATGGGACGAAATTAGACGATGCTGTAAGTCCACCTGTCTGTCTCACATTGTCATTTCAAATTCCACCGATCTTGAACTGATTCAACTCGAAATCCCGATGACAGGACTCTATCCAATTCGATCTAACGTGTTAAGCTGGACTAATTAACGGTCGGAATTAAATGCCAATTTATCACAAGTTCGAGGACTGCAGCGTTTCAGAAAATCATCATTATTTTACAGTCAGGGAATTTGATTATTTGACAGAGGAATATAATAATGGAATGAATATAAAAGACACAGACATTAGCTTCTAACGGTTTTGGGAAAGCGTATTTCCAGATCCATCATTCACCCACGACCCCATATTCAACCGTGGTTGGAACATAATGCATTCAGAGAATGGTGCATGCCCTCTGGTCTTTGTAAAATGAAAAAGGAAAAGGAAAAGTTCATTTCCAATGAGTAGAAATCTAAGGGTGGCAAAAGTGGAGCTCGAGGCTTCGGGTCGGGGTCATGAGAGAAGCACCAGAGTGCAGGCTCAATTCCAGTAGCCAGAAACCTATGGTCTCCGGGGGAAGCGGAGGCGAACGCTGGGGATTTGGTTGTATAAAAAGTGCTTGAGGATAAGAAAAAATGGTGAAAAATGCGGACTTCTCACCGCGGTGGGCGACAAAGGGCTGCGCTGTATTTTAGCCGGGGAATAAATCTCTCGAAGTTTCGCGTGTCCTCCAGAAACTGCAACGGTGGTGCTGCAGCGTTGGAGCCGATTGACCACGGGGCTACCGGGACTAGCTATACGGGGCCTTAAGGAGCCGGCGACACTCTCATCCAGCGCAGGAGAAGTTGGCTCTCATTTACACTCCTCGCTTTAGAGAATTTACTGGCCAACGGAAACAATGCGGACCTGTCCCTGTCCATCTACGACCAACTCTTCGGCTCGTGTTCCTCTCCGGCGTTCTCCAGGCTATAGATATCCTCGCGCGGTTAACGGGGCCTTATTTCAACCGGAGAACGCGTCGGGGACCCCATTGTAGAGAGCCGAATCGCAACCTTTACGGATTCCTCGATCCTGCCCCGAATCCCGGATGCAGGAGACGATTCTTGCCCGAATCAGGCCCACAAGTCGCCAAATATCAAGTGCAATCATAAACGAACCTGATCTTCCTTACCCAGAGGATTGATTTTTCGCTCATAATCAACCCGATATTTCCAGAAAGAGTTGAGACGATGGTCGGAAATTTGGCGGAGGTGTTCTTCCCCCTGGTATTACATTGGAGAGTGTTTTCCTCTTTCAATTTCATTCAGTAAGTTGAAGGGCTCGGTCAAGTAGACATTTGAAAAGACGTGATACGCTGAAACCTGCTGGATCCACTTTTTTCTTCTAAATTTTCATTCTGGCACTCAGCCCGTTTAGAAAATTCCGTCACTCTTCGGTGTTCTCTATAAAAGTGAAACCGAGCAAAGCCCTTAGCTGCTGGTCTGGAGCCGTTTTATTTACCGAAATTCAACCCCCGTAGAAGAGGGTAGCTCGATCGCGCCTTCCGCCTGTCAGAGGAGCCCGCAGACTCGGATAAACCTTGTCCCTATTGTTTAATTCAGTGCATTACTAGTTCTTAACCAAGAATAATTTATCGGGAGGTGCGGGGGTGCGAGAAACGGTCCGGTCCTGATTTGCACCTGGGCCTCCTCACTCGTCCCCCTGCCTTGGACAAACCGTCTATTTAATACACTTAAGTAGGCACACATTCACACACATAGGTCCCAAACCGACCGCCGACACTAGGCTTGCCTGAGGTATAGGTGTGTCTATAACTAACGTATACATATTGCACGCACACGGATATGTATGGACTTGTTGGACTCTTTAGAGGAACGAGAAAGCTCTAGCGAGAAAGGGGGAGAGAGATAGATATACATATATGTCGAGAGTGGGGCGAAGGGGGCTTTCTAGTGAGACAGCGTTTGTCGGCACGTTTGTGGGACCGATGCCGCCTAAAGGTGTAGCTTGAACGTTGGGCCTGGTAGTGCAGAGAGTCGCACGGGGCCAGACGCTAACTCGTTCGTCCGAGGCCAGTCGCACACTGCACGAGCGTGGGCGGAGGTAGAGACGAGGGTGGAGGTGGAGGCCAGTCTGATTTGCGATCAATTTGCTCTGATTTACAATCACGACGTACGATCTTCGCTCCCGCTATCGTCGTCCTCCGTGCAGGATGTGCGTGGTACCTTAACCGCTGCATTTGCGAAACGGCGTCTTCCTTGGCTCCTTTAGTGAGCATTCATTAAACTCAATGTTAACGGCACGGAAATCTATCCAGATGCACTTGCTCGCTTTATAGGAAAAACGTGGAGATTCCAAGATGAAAGAACGATACTCGGAATCGGAGCATTTGGTCTGGGTCTGATTGTGTCAGGCGGGGTGAGAGACTGATGAGTTGGGGTTGAAATTTAGGTGTTAATTGTGGTTGTCTGCAGTACAGTTCTAGATCGTCATCATCATTATCGTGGCGTTTGGTGATCACATGATTGCGAACTACTATTGCTTGCAGCACATCTGTAACTATATAACTTTCCTGAACGCCGTTGTTTTTTTTTTTTTTCCATAACATCGTTTCAACGGATTTTCTGAATCGAGTGATTTCAGGCAAGGGTTGCAGTACATAGCTGATATTTGGTTCTTCAATTCGTTTCCCACCATTTTCAATCCAGCAATTTTTCCGTCTGATGATTTTTGCAGATTCGAAGCTACTTTTCCCACTACCTTTAACATGTACAGATCGTATTCTACCAGTTCGCACACAAGTACTGCTTTCTCACTTTCAATCCGCGTTTCTAATTCTTTGAAACGCTCTTTGGGTTACAATTCTAGTTATATCGACTTATGGCCATAGATTTTTTACACATCAACAGATATTCTGTCCAGAAATTTATCTGTAGCTTTTTCAAACCAGTGTAGAAAGGGCCTGGGTTCTCATGAGTATAAACTGCGTTTTTAAAATAACGCCAAGAATCGAGCTGAACACTTTTCTGAAAATACACGTGAACCTCTTCAAGTTACATTCATAAATCGGTCATAACATGCAAGAAGCTTCCTCAAACCTGATGTATTAGGCTTCATGAATATTAATGAACCTGAGCAACACACATATCTCATTTATTGTTGATTTGAATCTCTTTAAATTTCGTTCAATATTCTCATGAAAATTTTGTCCTCTCGAATGTGCTTTTCTCAGCATAGTTGAAACTTGACGTTCGAGCGGGATTTAAACCGTGAAATAAAATCGTCGAAATAAAATTGAAATTTGTGCCTCAATCTAACTCTCTGAAGTATTAAATGTTTTACGGTTAAAATTTGTTAATCGTTTCCATCTGGTATTTATTACCGTGTCCTTTCGACACAAGGTTGGGCATAGCATTCGCATGAATATAGGTATACAACTGAGGTATAAGACGGAGGCTGGGCGCCGAGAGAACCGAGGAGATGGCGGAGATGGTAGCCTGGGAGATCGGATAATGCGGGTAGTTATTTGTCGGCGCCGATGTTGGTTTTGGGTCCGCGTGTGCGGACCGTCTGTGAGGCCCCCCGCGGTGGCAAACCAGCTCTGTAGTCAGGCGCAAGATCTTCGTGGATTGTTTTCGACTCGTCTTAAAAGAAGCTGCAGCAGGACATCTCGCCCGTGGTTTAACGGTGCGAATTTTTCCGCGAAAACCCTTTTTTTCGTATATAAAAAACAGTTTTTCCCCATCTTTATCGGTTATCCCTGGTTCAAGAATTGAGAAGTACGAGTTTCTTCCCCGTGTGATCTTGGCCAACAATTCCATTTAATTATATTCTATTCTCCCTTAATCGGCGTATAGGAAGCCCGGAGCGATTGCTAGCCTCTTATGAAAGAACAATAGAACGACTGGACGTGATTCATCGAGTTGACAGGGCTCCGTTAATTGCGGCTTAATTTCGGCTATACGATTGTTTAAGGCAGGATATAGAAATACCCTGCACCCCGTTATGGGTAGGACCCTGCGGGTTTTATGGGCATCGCAAAATAAAGAGAAAATAAAACTGCGGAGAGATAAGGCCGAGGTGAGAGCGATTAAACATTAAAATATGGCAGTGAAAGAGAGGCAGAGAGGATGCCGAGGGTTTGGGCCCGTACAGGTATTGGGCCCCACGTTGTGGCCCGACACCGTGGCGCTCAGAGCTGGGCATATAGCATGAGGCATAATGTCTGTTAATCACGAGATACACCGCCGTCTTCAAAGTGCAGGTTCAGAGTATCGTGGAGCACAGGGTAAAAAGAGAAACGAAAAATGGGTAAATAAAGAAGCGAAGTGGTCAGCTATGTGCAGTCTAATACAGGGGAGAAGAAGTAATTCGTGTAATTCGTATCAGTTAGCAGTTATCGTATCACCTGCGTCTCGGCTGTCCCCTAGCTGGTGCTATGCACCTCTGAGCACTACTGAAGTAGTTTCTATTTCTCTAACAGCCGCAGGCTTCGGACATACGCACCTTCTTAGCCGTTAGAAAGGCCATTTGAGACACGTCTACATCGAGTGTCACCGCCAGGCGTCTTGATCTATGACTTAATTCGTCTGAGTGATCGCTCAACGGGCCTTGGGGACCTATTCGCACCTGAGTTCGTACTGTAGTCACTTGAGTTAAACTGTTAGGCCTTGTTCACACGCTGGATATGTGTATTCATACCCACGTGATCATGGCTTCAAGTTTCGCTAGACATTCGCTGATTCAGTCATGAAGAATTCAGGTGGATAAAATGGACATTCAATGCCCGACGTAGGACGTCTTCTTGTTTCATCGCATTGATAGAGAGATCAGTTAATTTACGCCGAGGAAACGATATAGACAGCGATCGGTATACTTTTCGCAATTTTTCCAAATACTAAATCGCATCGATACCAGAGTTGAATTGACTTCAGGTTTGAGTGATCCATGAGAATACACCAAACGTGAAATCTGTGACAAGGCGATGAGAAATCGGATTCTTGCACAAGTCTGCGTCCAGTTTCGATCAAATATTTTTCAACGTGCAGAGGAATCGAATGGATAGGATTTTTCGAACTTCGGGGAGTAGGAATTCAGGTGGATGAAATGAATTCGAGAAAGAAGAATAAGAAGAAGAGGAAGGAGGAAGCGTGCCTGCAGAGTATCCTCAGAAGTTTCACCACCTGGAATAAGGCACGATATGCTCTCTCAAAGCCGTGGAAACGATAAACGGTGCTAACTACGTGTGTTTAGGAACATTTAGCGCGATTAGTAAACACTCGACTCGTCTTGGCTCAGCTCGTGCATGGCATGGTTTGAATAGATGTGTATGCATGCATGTAGGTATCCGTAGGGCATCAGAAGCCCAACTTATCGAAGTCTTCATGTTATTTCCGAAAAACCTATGCATCAAATTTTGCCTGTGGTGTTTCATAAGGTACCTACATTCATAACTCCGCCGTGCAATGTGTGAGTGTGTGTATGAGAACAGATAATCGTTGATAATAAATGCAAGACTTTTTGCACAGTTGACCCCCTTTGAATAGCAGGCGACGTAACTTTGATCAGAGATCCTGGAAAATAAGCAATTAAGTGTCGGGCTCCTTACGGACACGGGGCACGTCGACTGGAGACATGAGACATGAGACATGAGTCGTACGAGCAGGAGCCAGTGATGCCAGCTAGTCGGTGGCAGCCATGAAAGGCTGGACAGCTTTTTCACTACGTAGATAATGACGGCGATGAGGTCATCTGCCAGATAGACAACTAGATTTCAACTTGTCTCGCGATATTTTACGATCTCTCGCTACCCTATTATTGACACACATTCAACGTCGCGTTGCAAGTAAGTGCATGAATTCTTCTTTTTTTTTTCTTTCATTTTTTTCTTCACCTCGCTTGCTCTGTTCCACTTTCTGCAGATCTGAAGCATTATTAACCACACCGCTGTTAACTCTGTTTTTTTTTTCTCAATCTCCCAACTCGCATAAAATTCCTCGCTCCAATTTACAGGCATGATATGCCTATGACCCGATGCATATACCTATAAATTTGTTTGGGGTTTTGGGCATAGACGAGTAGTTAGATTTGAAGAAGGAAACTTTCTCAGCACCCCATTCGGACCGACAGAAAATATATCCATGTAATAGCTGGATTCGTAGTAGGAAACTTATAGCCTAATGTTGGAGCGCTACCGGAGCTGGGATTCTTAATTTGTTCTATAGGCGTGCGGCCATTTGAAAGTTGGAACGTATTTTTGTGAGGTCGTTAGCACTACGCTATCGCATTGAATGCCCTGCAGTGCGCCATGATATTGAGGAAGTTAAATTTACTCGTACTAAAAACGTCACCAAAGTAATCAGGTTAGGATAGGAATATGAAACTTCGTTATCCCTTTATCGGCTCGTAAAATACCCCCGACTCAAGACCAGTATTTCGTCACGTATTCTCTTACGGCGCCATCAGCCTCCGGTCAGTTAAGCAAGGAAATCATAACCAGGTGTTCAGGTGCGGTAATGTGATCGGAAAATGAAATGCTACTACTAAAAAGTGCGACTTTACTTATACAAGAGAAGTGCATCGTGTTCGAGTCGGAAATTGAATGCGTTTGGTATCCAGGTGTAATGCTGATCAACACCCAATTACCGCGAAATTTTTTATACCACGTTTTATTCACGTTTAGTTATATATTTCTTGTGTGGTCCCGACTTCCTGCCGTCATTTCGTCGATCGGCGTCTTCGTGAATCCTGAACCACTATACCTGGAGGGCCGCGTAATTAGGCTGCGACAAACAGGTGGGGCTGAACAGCCCGGTGCAGCTGTCTTTGGAGTTTGGCTCTGCCGCATCTACGAGGAGTAGGATAGTATTGGTCTCGGTTGGGGCTGCGATCCGAATGAATTTATGATTCCTCAAGCTAATTGATATACGCATTAATTCTTGAGACGTCGATTAGCGTGGGATCCGCGAAATTTATAATCGTTGGGGTAAATCGACTTCGAGTATCAGTGGGATCGGGCGATGGCCGATTCGCGAAAGAAAATCGGGTATGCATTCGGAGCATTTCGATTTAACCAAGTTGATAATCGGTTAAGTATCGAACGCAGTCCTATCTGTCCTCGTTCCTAATTGAAACGTAACTTTTATCTCACTCGGAAAAATGTTAATAAACAGCTAATCGGCTACCGATTTTCACATTTATATCCCAAATTTCGAGACAGCGGATCAGCAAAGTGGTACTAATGAGCTGAAAAATTGAAATAACGTCAAATCGGTTGGTATACGATTCATTGGATCGTCATATTTCATCGATTCGCATCGATTATTGTCGACGAATAATCGGATATATAATCGTTACAAATTGCCGATTTATGCCGATCTTCGCTTCTCCTCGGAGATTAATGGTTCCTGTTGAAAGGAGAGAAGCAACTTTGATGCTTTTTTCTTCCTCTCGATCCTCGAAGGGGAAAAAGACAGGATAATTTTTTTACCAAATATCACATAAATATCAGTAGTTTCCGGAATAAATCGTACCAACAGATCTTGCGCCTCAGATAGAATAGTTAATAAGTTCCACGTGCCAGCTGGGTTATAAGCGTCGCTGAGTGAATCGTCGTGGCGGACAACACCACCGATGCAAAAAACGTCGCGTCATCACTGTAGCCGCTGTGAGTCGCTTGGCTGAGGATCGGTCCGCGGTAGACGCTTATTATACCGATCCTCGCCTTGCTTGGAGAAGACCGACGATTGCTGCAAAGGAAGCTAATGTAAGCTACCTTCACACAGCTGGACATCCAGCGTCCAGCGTCGAACGTCTTCTTATTTCATCGCATCGACGAAAAGATCGGTTAATTGACGCCGAAGAAACGAGCTGGATAGCGATCGGTATACTTTTAGCAATTTTTTCAAATACTAATTCGCAGCGATGTCAGAATTGAATTGATACCCGCAGCGACGACTTTAGTTCTAAGTGATCCGTGAGACTCAATACTTGAAATCGGTGATAAAGTGGTGGGAAATCGGATTCTTGCGAAAGACTTTCGATCAAATATTTTTCGATGTTCAGAGAAATCGAAGGATTCGGATTTCTTCCGGATTTCAACGGCTCTGTTATGTTTATTCGATTTTTATGAACCTCGGTGAATTTTAGGCTGGATTTGAGAGATGGATACCAATAATGGTTTCGGTGTGAGGCGACCCTTAACGATACGTGACACTCGGCGGTATAAAGTTGTCTAGACGCTAGAATCAACGCGAGGTCCTTATAGAGGCGAGGAGCAAAGCGCGCGAGAGCTGTCCGTCTGTCTGCCAGTCTGTCGGTCCGTTTTCCCCTCGAGGCAACCATCTCTGACTGCGATTCCACCTCGAAGGAGTGAGCTGGAGCTCTGATTGCGAGTTGACCAGGCGGAAGATTCGATTCTTCCAATTAAGCTTTCGCACTTTTTGATGACACGTCCGTCGAGGAGAGGAACGGAGCGGGAGAGAGTGCCAGTTGGCGTGGGTTTACGAGTTTATATCTATCACGAATTTAGCAAAATCCTATGATCAGGTTTGGAGTGAATGCTGAGCGAGTGTTAATTCGCTTATGGAATTAGTGAGCTCAAGAACCCGTACTGAAACGAAACGAAACGAAACGAAACGGAACGGAACGGACCAGGAAACAGGCAGCTGCACTTGCCCAACTCCCTTGATCGCTTGTGTTAACGAATTAATATACAACGACGCAGCCGTTTCCATAATTCCGAACCAAGGTGCGATCTTTTATTTCATTCCCGATTTCAGGGGTATAGATAGCTGAAGGGAACTTACCGCTCCGAGAATATACACTCAGTCACGGTGTAATTAATCCTAATTTAACCCAACCTAATCCTAACAGACAAGGGGCTTAAGCCTACCGCAAAATCGACACCGTACAACAACCGGATGTAGCAGCAACTACGAACACCTTAGACGTTCAAAAATTCAAAGAACAGATCCAGTATCGGTCAAAGCTTTTTCACGGTTCGTTTTCAGGTGCGAAGAAAGTCAAACTGCTACTACTTCGTTTGAAATTCTCGTGTGTCATCATAAAACCATGAAACCGCTTCTAGGTAGCAGCGATATATGAAGATGCTCACAGTCCGATGTTCAACGAGTGGAGTGTCGATTAGCAACGCGTCTTATGTACCGCAAACATCATTCCACGGAAGAATACACAGCATATGGAGTCTGCGGGAGTTTTTGATACTGCCAATCCCAGTAGCCCCTGGGTTGACCCCGGTCAAAGTAGGTACATAGGATCCCCGACTCTTAAACACGACAAAACCAGCACTAATTTCACAAACGAACAGACGCGTTTGGGGCCGGGGGTGCCGCCTATTGAACCGTCACAAATATGTTACATATCCCGACTTTATCCGTCATGGGGTTCAGGGGAAAGAATCGCGCCAAGAGTACGGAGGACAAGCGGGGCTAAGGGTGATACCGATACACCCCTGGAGGATAGATGCGCGAGAGATGAGTCAGCCCTACATCTGTATAGAACCCTATATGCGCGTGCGGAACCCCTATACTGGCGTTGGCAGTGATCGCTGAAAGTTTAGGGTGCGATTTTGTTCCACCTAGGTGATGTGCGTTTCGGTAATTCTCTTCACAGTGAAAAACTCCAAGAATTAAGGACTACTGATCGATATAAGTTGTTTGAGATTTCTTTCAGCCATTATAGCCAATGTATAGTTTGACCAATGTCAGTGAAGTTGAAAAATTACGTTTTTTTCATCATTTACAATATACTCGGCCAACTTCGTCTGTCGAATCGTTCACTATCGAACCCTCAACTCGTACCTGCAAGGGCACAGATGTCGGTTGAGAAAGACACCAATGCGATTCCCATTAGATGGATCTAGGCAACGATATCTGAGTGCCACTGTACGCGGTTTGTGTTACTGTGGATGTAGGAATAGTCGCAGTGGGTAGGTATGCAGGGATCGACGTAAGGTCCATTGGTAAGGGTGTTTCAAAGATAAACATCGTGACCGGGGTCGGGTTTACCGCACTCCCCATCAGATACGATCTTTGGGGAGTCTAATACAGATCGGTGACCGAACGATCGAAGATCGAGGGAGATAACACGCACAGAATGTCGTCTTCGCGCAGCAGGATCAACTTTTAACAACGCAATTAAAAGAACGCTTCATTCCGCGATCTTCGGATACCAATTGCTCAGCCATATCTTATATACGCGAACAAAGCGATCTTACGATAAACTATGTATATCACCGTACATAGTTTCGTCACTTTATTGTATAAGATTATACAAAATATAGAAATAAGATTTCAGTGAAATCTCAATGAGAAACATGTCGGTGAAGTAATACCGGTCTCGATTTTTCTAAATAATAATTAGTTACGTTGTTTGCGTCATTCAATTTCATTGGCAATCGATGAACGGTCAGCGAAATGTATAATCGAAATTGGAAATCGGTCGTTGAACCGATACCGGACTTTTACTCTGTAACTGTGGCAGAGAAGCTTGTTAAAAATAAATTTGCAAAGTGAATATTATTTCTTGATATTAATATACGCTGCCTCATCAAGGACAGATGGAAACGAGCGCTCTGAACCTGCAGGTTCTGATCGTTCCGAGTTCTTCTCCATATGGGAAGAGCGAGAGTTGAAGCAAATAGAAACCGGGACACATATCATCCGGAAATTACTGCAGGGGCCTATGGGGCCGCGCGAGTCGGGATACACCCGGCCTAATTAAGCGGCGAGGCGCGGTCTCATCTGTGCACCGATTTCCTCTCGGTAGACGGTGGTCCAACTGCGAGGAGGCTGGGTGGTCAAAGATTCCAGTTTCTCAATAATTGGTCGAGGTGTTTCGACACCCGGGTGAAAGAAACGCGTACGAGATGCGGCTTCCTTGGCGTCGCGCGTCTACCTCGACCAGGGACCGGGCGACACGCAGATGCTTGTTCGATATCAAACCGACACCGACACCATCACCTTCGGACATTCATAACCGGACGATACTCACCCGACAAACGTCAATTTCAACCTAATTTCGGTGTCCACCATTTGCGTTTTGGAAATTCTTCTTCGAGTTCTTCGGACATATTTTTATTTTCGCTCGGGCTATACGGATCTGTATTGTGTACGTCGGAGCTGATCAATGGGCTATTTCATTGCGGTAAATCTTGAGCACGCTACGATTATTTCGATTCTGGAATCCGGGCGATAAATCAAGGCGTACTTATGCCACGGGGATTTAGATTGGTTACGGATTTCGCATAATGGTAAGTAATAACGTGCAGTGGGCCGTGTCTAAACGTCGGAATATATGTTATTTCCCGTAAGTTAGCGAGCGAAATGGTCTTCGATATGTACGTGGCAAAGATAATTGCGAACGTGGAAAGGAGGATCGCGAAAGAAACAGGAAAAAAAGTAAAAAACATACAAAAACGTATCGCCAAGTCCGCGTCATAAAATCAGGAAATAATTCCATCTTCTACCACAACCTCCTCCCAGTTAAATCTACGAAATTCAAGTTTCGCGAGTTGACTTTATGGCCTCAGAACTTCTCATGCTTTTCGTAACAACAATGGAAGCCAGAGTCTGATATCTCCAGCATCGTGTGTGGCGTTTTTCGCCTTACAGGGTCCGCGAAGTCCAGCTATGCAATGCACCGACAGCTAATGCGAATATAATCGCGGTATACCCGGTGCGAAATTTACAGCAATTAAATCTAGATCACGTGCAAATAACGCACTCATTGCTGTAAGGTAAGAAAGCGTCGAAATTTTTCTTGCCGATAAAAGAAAAAAAAAAAAAAAACAAGGAAAGAAAACTTCTGCAAAGTGCGTCGAAACTTGTATAGCATGCGGTTGATATACCTGTATGTTTCAGTTTACGTGGAATCGCACACTAACTAGATTTGATCATTTCAAACCCGTAGCGTTTTAATTAAGTGAAATAATTAGCTTGGAGGCAAAGCTACGCGGTAAAATATTAGTATAGAAATTATTATCGAAACGAAGTAAAACTATCAATTGGTAGTTGTATTTTCTCGATTCTGACATCTTTAATACGTTTATTAATTAATTCAAAGATACTGTGCGCGTGGAAAAAAAAAAAGGTAAGAAACCCGTGGTGAAACTCGGCGATGTTTTTTTTTTATTCAAAAATACTACGTAGAATAGAATAGAATGTCGTTTATTATGCCATAGCTCGAATAGGGCCATAAGGGAAAAATTTGATGCACAGAGGAATACAGAGAGTACACTCGGCTGGTGCAAAGAAAAGTGAGAAGAATAAATTAAGGAGAAGTAAAGAAAACTTAAAGAAACGTACGTATAGGTACGTATAGGTACGTATACGTGCGGATATGCGGACATATTTTAGCTGGATACAAAGTTGCGGTTTGGTAATACTGTATCAGAGATCCCTTGGCGTGTAATTCGTTGGCGTTGACTCATCTTAGTTTAAAATTCTTGTGGCCAGTTTGAATTCTGCGTAATTCCGGCCAATTAAGGATTTTAAAAGTTGCGCTTAACCTCGACAAACACATTATATCTACCTACCTACCTACCTTCGGTTCTCGCTCGGTTAGTCGAACCCCGAAGGCAGGTCGTGTAACGCCTTATAGGACCATAGCTTCTCCAGAGATTGTACGTCAGTATGCCCTCGTCTATTCGTAATAACCTATTGAATACGCCATCTTAAGACGCCTCCCACACAAGTTCAAAAAGTTTCATTGAAATCTTGTTATGATTTCAAAAAAATAATAGTCACATGCCTATATACTCAGGTGGCATATTTATACTTCCGAGAGAGCCGCGCGCCGAACTTGCACCTAGCGACGAGCGCGGAACTACTCCGTGGGTAAAGCAACCCTTTTGAATTATTTCTGCAATGTTTCTGTAACGTCTCTTGTAATATGATCTCAGAAGATTCGGTTTCTTTTCACGAAAGATACTGTCCGCGATGCTACACGTTATAGCACAAAACGTAACATAGCTGAAACGTAAGTTTTCGAACATTAAGAAAGGTCGTGCGAATAGAAACTGGGTGCACCTTCAGTCTCCTCATAGTCAGTAAACTCGTAAAGTTGGTTTTTGAAATGATCGAGTATGAGAATCCAGCGTATTCTGCCGTTTAATTCCGTGAGCAATCGTCTTGCTGTGCAAATTTTTTAAAAGCGTATTTAAGTTGTTGTCGAATTCGAACATGAAATGGTATGAAAACCGTTGCATTTCTCGGCCCTTCGCAAAGAACTACGAATTACATGGGATCAAATTTCAGTTTTGTTCCCTTGCAACTGTTGCTGTATACCTACCGTTGCTCAAAAATATTCTATCGCAGTCATCACGTCTGGGGTGTGCAGCTCTGCGCACCTCCGAGACGACGAGTATCGTGGTCCATTGTCCAGGGTCCAGGGTCCAGGGTCCAGGGGGTGCTAGATCCGTCACAGATAGCGGTGCCCTATGGCTTCCGGCGAGCGTGGACGCGCGGACGTACGTCGTACGCGGACGGACATCCAACGCCTGCAGTCACAACTCGCATACGTATACCTACTCTGTTTTCGTTTTTGGACAGATGAAAACTTAAGACGTGGGAAAAATAACAATTTTATAACTCTTTCTTTCTTTATTTTTCTTCTCTACTTGATACCATCTGCTACGTCCTGGAGGACCGGTCACGCGTCTGGTTCCCCAAAACTCCGTACATTACATCTATTATACTCAAAACGTTGAGTTTTTCTTTTTCTTTTTTCAATATTCCGAAATATTATGTCAACGAAACGATTTTTCAAAACAGAATAATAAAATTAAATGATTCGCATATCACATAGCGTACTGCAGATTGGGTATATCACCGCGAATGGCATTACGAATCTCTTTCATGAATTGTATCAGTTGAAATCCGCGATCAATCATCTCTTCATTTATTGTTCACTACGCTATTGAATCGTACAATTAATTTGGTACAGTCTACAGGTCAGAAGTAAGAATGAAAAAATTTGAAATTCATCTTAGTGTGGGAACTTGAAGATGGAATTGGCCGGCCTCGAAGTATAGCCCGAAAAAAAGGTGAATCGGATTTGAACGCTACGTAACATATACCTACCTCAGTTGAATTTTTAGTCAGATTCATTAGTAGCTCTAAGGTAATAGAGGCGTACGCACTCAGGCCATCGCGTCGTAAACGTGATCTATAATTGGGCTGTAAAACAATAAAGTCTATTAGGCAGGAGCGAAAGTGGTCAGCATCGTACCGGTTTCTCAGTAATATGGGTGGTGTACGTATAGAATACCTTAGATGTAAGCAGCTAGCTGACTGTAGCTTCTTTCGAATCGTATAACCGTAGTAACGAATAGCCTTGGCTGATTCGGCGAATCACACATGATTTAATGAGAATGTGGAATGGATACGGTGAGCCGGTACGTGTGCAGAAAGTTCCAGTCTATTTTGTTCCGTTTTTCATTTTTAGTTTTTCGTTTTAACGCAAGACTATTAAATGAGAAATTAAAGGGAAATCCGTCCAGGTCAAAGGCTCGGTAGAATTTCTGGGTAAACGATGAGGCGATAAGTCCCGTTATGTTCTTATAGTTGAAAAATAAATAAAGAAGATAGAAAACTTGGAACTCGCCCCCGCGAGTATAAATCGGCTCTACGGACCCAGAGAAATTATGCAGTTTCGATTTTATCGAAACCTCCTCCGAGTGCAGTGGGCAAACCTAGTAAAATTCCTCGTAGGAGTGGTTGCAGTCGTTATCTCAGCAGGAAGCGAAGGCCCTGCAGGAACCCGCGGAGTCTGCTACTATCCTGGATGAACGAGTCCTTATATACTCTGGATAACCGCACGAGAGCTGCGGCAGTAGAGGCGCAGATATACCTGGTGAAAATAAGAGAATAAATAAAAGTAGGGAAACGCTTGATGCTTGAAATGTGTTTGTGTATGCATTAAGTTACATACAAGCGAAGTGTGGGTACCCGGCTAGTTACAGCTATACACTATTCCCTCCAACGGACAATTGCAGCAGGTGATGCTTAACGTAATGCGCCTGCCCTACCCTATACCGTTTGCCTGACCGCGTGCAGTGGTTTTGCGTCGGAGAGAGGCTGAGATTTCAATTTCTCTCTCTATTGCTAAACGATAGAAAATAGCCTGTTGCTATTTATCGTCGTCTATATTTATAGTTATCTACTACTCCGGCGTTCAAACGGCGAACGTGATGCCAGAGGTGGTGGAATTACACGTAATTAAGTGTTTGAATGTAACGCAAAAGCCTGATGGTGAAAGATTTTGGTTTTGATGGGAACGGGAATATGAGCTTAGGAAGCGCGTATGATTTTCTCGGGTGTGAACTCGAGCCAATTACGAGCAAAGTTCTCGGACCTGTACGTATGTAGGTACGTGAGTTTATCGATTCGCAAAATACCTTGCGGTTCGAAAAAGTCAGAAGACGTAAGGCCGCAGGGAGCGCACGCTACGCGTCCTCGGTAACCAGGTAGGAAGGTATAGCGAAGAGAACGAAGAAGCTTTTCGCGAAGAGGAGATGGTGTCGGGCGACACTTGTCTCACCGTGAAAAACTGGATGGCCGTCCGTCCCCGGCATTGGCGGAAGTCGGGGACATACAGAGTGCGAATAAACCCACCTTGAGTCGTCCAGACGCGGACGTCGCGACACCTACGCCTTTGCTAACGCTCTGCTCCATCCATCAGCGACTGGTCCGTCCCGTCTTCTCGTCCTCGCTATCCCCCTTCTACAACCGAAGCGACGCTTCTACCTTCTGCCTTCTGCCTTCTGCCTTCTGAGTTCTTCTCCTTTTGTCTCTGCCATCCTTCATTCCTTAGCAACCTTAATTCCACCCGAGCGCAAGGCAACATTCTATACCCGTTGAATCGTCTCTTCCCCCGAGGGATCCCAGCTTCCTTTGGATCATTTTTCGAATCATTCGAATTGCGCAGACACCTGCCAACTCCCAAGTCGGCGTATTTCTTTCGTTAGTATTCGCTATTGGGTAGAATCGAAGCCGAGTGTGAGAGCGAAACTCATCGAAAAACGCATATTCGGGTTCAGTCGTTGGGAAACGCTGGTGACAGTATAAGGAAGCTGCAATCATTTGAATAATAAATCTTCTTCCGAGAATATAGCGCCTAGGTTTGGTCAGAAGTGAAGCGCTTCTAATTGTTTGATCGCACAGTGTCCACATAAATCAAGTCTTCAATTATCGCGTTTGAATCACGCGCGATAGCACGTACCCGCTCCGATATGCATGCGCATTAGATCGCAGTGTGTTCTGCGCTTGCGCGGTACGGTCCAGCGCTGTTCCACAGCATATCCTTGATACGTCAAATGAATCGCGTTTCTTACGATTAGACTAGACGCGAAGGAAGTCAGTTTTAAACGAAGAGTGCTCCGAAAGATTTGGAATGATGGATTGAATTTTAATTTCAGATAGTCTATGTTCATCTGTTTTATTTTTTATTTTTATAAATGTTTTGACTGAAAAGTGAGAATAAAATGATATTTGTCGGTAATACCTACGCGGCTTATTGTAGTTTTATTTCACAATTTCACCTGTTTATCGATATACTTTAAGTACGTATAGGTATATACTTTTTTTAAATATATTTTCAATTCTGACACATGATATTAAAGTTTATTAAATATAAAATGTTTACAAATCGAATCGAGGGGATTGAGTTAAGAGGATCGTTTTTCTTTTGAAAGAGAAGAAGATAGCCCGCACCTTATGATTCAGTTTCAATCATCATTTGATCCTGATACTTTACGACGGTTGACCGCTTGTTCTTCGGGTAATATGAAACTAGGATTAATTTGAATTCTGTCCAGCATCCCTGATGAACGACGAGACGCCATGACTACGATATAATTTATCTACGGAGGTGTTTACGGCCGTATTTCGGGCTCAGGTTAGACCCACACTATGGTATACCATATACTATGTATACCTACGTTCCGTCGTTGCGTACAGGAATGTTACGCGGCTTTTTTTCGGGTCCACGTACTATAATATTCAAACTCGCTTCGTACACTTTCAGTGTCATTATAATTCTATTCCCGTGCGAAGAAGTAACTGTAAAAAAACCCTTAAATAACACCAGTCCGCTTATCGTTCAGATCTTGGACACCCTTTGCCTATTAAAATAATACGACCCTAACTCAAACCGGCTGCATTCTCGAACATGTTTAGTTTCGCTTGCGTACATATCAATCACTACCGCTCTCCCCGATCCGAGTGATAAAGTGACTCTTTTTAACATGGAGAAAAATTGCAGATGGCGGATGAACGTAGAAGAAGAAGAAGAAGAAGAAGAAGAAGAAGAAGAAGAAGAAGAAGAAGAAGGACAGGACGGAAAAAAAAAAAGAAAAAGGAACCAAATACGGTCAAAAGTAATAATCGAAATATTCTGGTGAACGTGCGCGAGGTTTATTGGTAATAGGATTTACACAAGGGCAAATAAGGGTCTGTGGAACTTTACAATACCGAAGTCACACGCCTCGTGTTAATTGGGCCTTATAACGAAGGTTTACGGCGCGAGGATTAGAAGGATCGTTTTATAACGCCAAACTCTTTTGAAAACCTCCAATTCGTTTACGATCGTAGTGATGACCTATTGCTATGATGGCTGTATTTCAGTCCCTGGTCAATTAATTTTTCCCACCTTGAACCCACGGTCATTAGAACACCGGGACTAACGAACGTACGAACGAACGAACCGACCAGTCAACCATTCGTCCTTAATGAGGACGCGAAATCTGTTGTTACATTTACTGCGGAAAGGAAGAACAATGACGGGGGTATACATATTATGCTAGTAGATAATCAGCGTGAAACGAGTTTGCCTTAATAGAAAAATCTGGCGATATTTTGTCTTCAAATTTTTTAACGATTCTTTATCCACGCTAAGGCTGGAGCCCGGTCTTCAGTAACCGAAATCCGATGAGTGCGTGTGCGCTCTTCTTGGCTGACGCGGCTCCTTAACATTGAACAAGGACCTCAGAGTTTCTTCTGTCAGATCTTGGACCGCGGTTTGATCCCAAAGCGTCGAACGTCCCCGTATATCCTCGTTCCTTTCCGATCAGAAGGGACTTTATTAAGGCGGTGTATCGCGCGAAACGACCGCGATGCGACGCCGCATAGTGTCGGTGAAACGAGGTAAAAACGCTACGCCGTTTCGCGGACAGGCAGCGGTGTGAAGCTCATCTTTTATTCAGTTATCTCGTTGCCTGCCGTGCGGGTGCAGTCCACAACGTATAACGTAACGTAACTTAACGTAAGTGTGCCCAGGATTGTGGGCCTCTACGTCCTCCCATTCCTCTAGCTCTTCCTGCTGCAGGTCCTCGGAGACTGCGCCAGGCGTCTGTTGCTGCAGTTGAGAATAAAGCGCGGGAATCGGCGCAACATATATACTATAACCAAGGAGTCGTTGGCATCGTCCGAGGAATCTGGTTCTCAGGATTCTTTCGGTTATCTTAAGGGATTCTGGAACGTAGGTCTTTGTTCGTTTGAACAAAAGAGAGGCGATTCTTATTCTGAAGGAGTTGAACGCTAAATAAATGGACATTTTACTTCCGACTCCCATCCTGAGGATGTTCGTTCATCCCCAAACGATTCAAGTACTCGGCGACGAAACACGTGCATTTGTCGGTGACGCCGTCAGATAAGTATATAACCACCTGAAAAGATATCTTGCGGCGTCCGTTCATACGTCCATCCATCCATCCCGCCGTCCGTCCGTCCGTCCCCACCTTCAGCCTTCAACTTGCGTGTTGCATCGGTATTCGTGAGCTGTGAAACTACTCACAGGGGCACAGCTGTTGACCTGCAGCAGGTAAAAGGCGTAATAAATAAGAACGATATAGGCGGGTAATGACGCTTCGTGGACAGTGCACGTGATGGCACAAAGTTTATAAGTGCGTTTGTACATCGAGTCAACTAGCACCTCGAACCTCGAACCAGCTCGCGCACACTGTTTAACGTAATTGCCGCCCAGATGTCCGGTCGGACGACATTCACGGTTTTCTGCTTTGCCAAGAAGCCGTTGTCCGTTGGCCGACGATCTGTGTTATACTTTGACGTACTGGTTAAAGCTACCTCCACACTGCTGAGGATCATCAAGAAAATTACCCGTTCAAGATTTTCAAACCAGATGAAATTTATCCAGATTACGTTCATAGGGTTCGGCAACATCGGTTTACCCGACGTTCTTGTCATGGATCGGATTTTCTGGTGCAACCCTTTTCGCTCTTCAACTTCACCGCGGTGTGCAACGCACCTAAACGCGACATTACTGCTAGTACACGACATGCGGGAAGCCTCTTAAAACTGTTTCCGTGTCTCCGTGTCAAGCCTCAGCGGATATTCGCTACCGTATAATACGTTCATAGACATTTTTTCGAAGTTTGCACGACTCGGGTGAGCTGATTCTTTCTCATTTTATAATCCTTGCCGTGGATATAAAGGGAGACAAGATAGAAAGAGAGGAATGTTTATATCACCAATTTGGGGTGAGAAGACGGACAAATTCTGGCCAGGTAAAACATTTAGTGAGGAATTTTACTGATATCAAAAAAGACACTACATTTGAAAGAGATACGACATTAGGAATAGCTGAAGAAGCTCTCTACTCTGATTTCAGACAAATGATCTTCTTTATGTTCGTATATTGTGAATGTGAGATTGCCTGTTTGTTGGAAAAACATTCTACAATATATTGTGTGGAACTATGATCAATGAAATACGTTGAATTTATATGCCATAATGAAAAGCGAGATATTTAATTTACTTTATCCCTTATAATCAGAGGCAATCGGATTGTTAGCTTCGGATTTATAGCCGCGTGACGTTATGATCGATCGGAATGGAACGAATATAAAATTAAGAATTGTTTCGATCGGGTAAATTATGGGCTCTCGTCCATTAGTGGGTAAGTAATCCCTGATCCCTTTCCAGGGACGGGTAAAAATATCATCTCTACTAGTCATAGAGCCAGTGGGATTCCCCGGTACGGAGTATCCCAGGGTGAATGAGCGCGGGGCCAACCAGGTCCCGTCGATCGCTATTAAATTAAATTATGAGGATGCCTCCTCGTTCGGGTGTAATTGCTTCGTCAATGTCTAGTTAACCTGTCGTCTCCGTTGTCTCTTTAGCCGCAGAGGAAAGGGAGGTGAAACGAGAGGGAGAGAAAGGGAGAAAGAGAACGGGAAAAGGAGAGAGATAGCCCCAATGACGGTGACAGCAGGTACCAAGCTGGGGAACATCCGCGGCGACATCGGCGGCCCATATAATATTTCGATGAACGCCGATGTCCTATTTGATCGTCATTGCAGCTCATCGTTTCACTGTGTTTAAGATCCCCGATAATAAATTAAGCCATGGGCTGGCCTTGTGCCCCAAGTCTGCGTCTTCTGACTATGACATAGTGATCGATCCAGGCCCTGATACCCCGGGCAAATATTCGTATCTTTAATTGCAAGAATATTTCATTTTCACCAAATCTTCGGGACACCTGAATTCCTCAGAATGATCTTTTTTTTCCTCAATCGGTACGATTCGAAGAAATACTCGGCTGAATCAATTTTTTTACGTAAGGTAAAGTTCCCTAAAATCCTAAATATTTTTCAATTACTTTTCAAAATACTGGCAATCAGCTGTGAATAATCCTGAGACAATAGGAAATATTTTCGCAGTTCACCTACCAGTGATATTAAGTCCACGGTGATACGAACCTGTTCAGGGTTTTTCTCCGAATGGAAATTCTGTATAAGTTCACGTTTGCAAGCTAATATATCCGGAAATGCCTGTCGGGTAATCGTAACGTGCATATTTTCTTGTTCTTTTATATCAAGTAGCATAGCAAAATTCATGCACGGAACACTGGGTTCTCATCGTGATGGCTCGTATTTGTCATGTCATGTGAATTAAGTTTCGGTTAGAGGCAACAAAGAGGCCGTTAATTACCTTTCCCGGGGCAAAGAATGAGCAATTTTTTGTCAACTTTGGTTTCTACCTATTATCTATAAATGTATACATACATATGTTAATATAGAAAATAACCTGTGGTTATACCATATGAACATCACGCATCTTGATTAAATCTCCGGATCCCCTCCCTTGCACCGGACAATTAGAACTGTATGTCTGATTGTGAGATCACATAGCAATTATAAGTTGTATACCACCTCGTCCAATCCCAGCAAGCCTTACATACTTACCCAGGTAATACGCGTCGCGATATATGTATAAAATTGTACCCGGAACTCCCCCCCTCTCTCTCTCTCTTTATCTTAAAATGATGGCGTGCGTATTAATTTGTACAACGTTTCCGGTAAACCTAACTTTTATTGTTGTATCCAGTAAGAAAGCGTTATATAATTTTTTAGGAATGACGGTATTTGGCCCACTGTCGGAATATACGCTTTTCTATACGACTATCTCGCGGCATCCTTGTATCCTCGGACGTTTTCAAACCGGACGAAGTGAGGAGTGATCTTATCTGGAAGATGGACGCGTATTAAAACTACGTGCTTCGGCTCATGTCTGACTGCCCTTTTCGTACAGCAGCTGCGAGCTGTCTAACGTATCCCCAATTTACGCCTTTCCACCCATAATTCCATCCGCCACACAAACGTCGTCGGGATATGCATATTAGCCGAGCACACATAGCTCTAGCGAAAGGCCCGAGCCATCGCCATCCCTCGATCAAATTGTCTCTCAGTTTATTCAACCAACTCAAAGCCCCAGGGTATAAAGTTGAAGCAACTCTTCAAGTAAGTAGAAATTCCGAAAGAAACAGTCCTGGAGCTGATTAATTGATATTTGACTAGTATTTCTGAAATGTTCATCATTTCTTGCAGAACAGAATTTTGATCCAATTTGAGAACAACTTGGCTCCATCGCTAGTCAAGCTGTTAGTCACAGTAGGTGAGCACACCTCGTAAAGGAATAATTCTGCGTTCAAAGTGAAATAGTAGTAATAGTACCATGAATGCGGGCCCCAGTTCCGTGTGTGGGCCAGTAGGGCTGTTAAAAGGCCCAGGCTTTTATGTGTGGGTATCATCCTGCCGAGGGTTTTCATTGGGGCCAAACGGGAGGGTCTTATCTCGCCTCATTACTGCAGCTAAACCGCGATACATGGTTAAAACATTAACATCACCGTTTCCGTAATTGTCCAGTTGAGCTTCAACGGCTGCTGTTGATGCGACTGCAATGTCTTTAACTCCTCGTTTGTATCTGGTCCTGTGAAGATGGTTCCCCTTCAATTTTTTCGTCGGACGCTATTAAACTGACTCGAAATTTACTACGAGACTTGATTCTCAGTCCGGATGATCACAGCAATCGATCATGACGGCCCTGTCAGTGGATGAAGGAACCGATTAGGTATATCATAGGCTGAGGATAGTAGAAGGAAACTGACGAGTCAATTTCTGACCCTTTGTGGGAAAAGTGTGAAATTGTAAAATCACATAGTGACTTGACAGTCCTGACAGGTAATAAGCGTGGTTGGTTTATGTCTGGATGATATAATAACACGGGTATAATAGCCGCGTTTATAGCTGGGACTCGACTCGGTAATACATATTTCGAATTTGGAGGCCCGTTTTTCTGCCCAATTTAGAACGATTACCCTTTTTTTCCCGCGCCTCACACTCGCCACTTCGACCCGGAGGTGGCGGTGCAACTGGAAGTGGAAGTGCCTCGTCACAGACAATTTAACACCTGGCCTGAACCTCTAAATGGGCTAACTGGTCTCAATGGTATAAATGGCATCAATGCACCGTTCAAGCTTAATATCAAGCGGAAGCCAGACATTACGATATGGAAATAAAGCCACCTAATTTCTGTCACTATAATGGTTCGTTCGAGCTCCCCGATCCGCGCATAAGCTTACCTGTCGATCCCCTACCTCCTTGAGTAGCCGCTAAAATTTCTCTCACCCGGCTTTATGCAAGGGACATACCTATATATGCATTGTCAATTAAAGGAAGGATCTGTTCATGATACAGGAATAGTGAAAGTCCTATTCACCATAATGTGAGATGTCAGATGAAGAATGCACAGAATTTAGTTACCAATTGTACAGAAAATTATAGTAAAGTTTTCAATTATTAGTAACGTATAGTGTAGTCTGTTTCTACTCGAGCGATTACTCCCGCAAATAAATCAGCGAATTAGGGATTCCCCTTTCGAGGAAACGGCCTGGGCAGTGGCATTGACGTCGACGTATGTCGTATACATGGAATAACACGTACATGTGTATGGTCTACTCGTGTTTGACCAGTATAGTCGTTTGTCCGGTGTCCCGCTCGCCGTCAAGGGTGGCGACGAGGGGATGGGGGTGCGGAAGTCTTATGGATCGACCATGGGGGTCGTGACAGGGGTCACTGGGGTGAAACCAGCGCCACCACGCGGTGCAACTTCCTCGTGTGTTTGACCACACCCTCGATTGGCCAAAGATTTATAGCCTTTTAAGAACTGGGTATACCTTCTCGCGGCACCGATCATCAGCATGCTGCAGATCAAACCAGAATCCTCTAATTTCAATGTAAAAAATCAATCCATTGTCTTGTGTACGGATCCCTCCCCCCCACTCAATCAGAGGATGAGTAGACCGAATGAAAAGATTGACAGGTAAACTTTGGTCCGCATCTAAATAACTTGGAAAGAGAAGAAAAAGAGGAAGCCGTTCCATGTGTCAATTGTAACCAGATACCTGGGTATCCGTAGTACAGATGTACCAGAAAACTATATCACGTGTAGATATAGAGTGTGTGCGATAGATTGTACAGTGGGCAAGTTTAAGGTAGTTTATACCCGGGTATGGGTACCAGTACTCTTCGTGTCTGACTTGTTATTTATATCTGTTTTGTTTCTTCGACGTATCGTCGTTCGGAGGGCCAACAAACCAACGTGCGTTTTGTAACGGCGTTGAGTCAGACGTAACGACATATGTGGTCGTCCAGCGTGAAGAACGGGATGCCCTTACAAATTATTACTTCTTTCCGGCGTTTATAGGTCTCCATTACCACCTATAAACCACTTTGACGTTTTGATCGTGAGTCTAGCCGCCTGGCAAGCGGCGGAACGCGGCTTACCTAGCGCTCAACAAATGCTGGATCATCCAACCCCGTATCATTGAAGATTTGAATTATTATATGAGTAATAAAATGGTAGGGCGAACTAGTCCTCGTCTCAGTATCGTTTTAATTCAATTTTCAATAGTTTTCCTTCCATCGCGTGTGATTCTTTACGGTGACTGTATTTATTTATCTTTGAACTAGACGTCTGACCTTTAACCTGTGGACCGTAGTGTGGCATTGACATTCGTGCCCCATGTGACATTTTTCTTTGGTGACATTTATGCCCCTGATAGCAATAGTGTGAGTGTCCAGACTCTAACCCGCACCAATCGACGGGGCGTCGTTATACTTTGGTCCTGCATTTAACATAAGACTCTCAATACTCAAAGCCATTAATGGTATCCAGTTAAATATATCGGTTCCGATGGTTAACCACGTTTGCATATTCCGGAGACCCGGCCTGACTAACGATAAAAATCGTTCGTCCGAAACCGTTCCTAAAACTAGCTTCACGTCAACAATATGTAGCAATCAGACCTTTCAATGGAAGGATAGATACTCTTTTCAACATCTGCAATGCGATCAGGTCACTCTTATTGAAGGGGTGCTAATTGCCAGAGTTTCGATCATTGTTCTAGGCAACATTACTGTCAAATGTAAGCGATGACCAGCCGAGCGGAAAAGGCACCTATATTCTTCGAAGGATGCAATTTCAAGTTTACTATTCGCCTTGCAGGCCTTCGTCTTAACTCCTGTTGTTTCTAATTAATTTCAAGCGATGGGCCATAGCTTCTGACGTCTTTAGGAAATAAGAACTAGGCGATGCTGCCGGCCATCCCAATTCCCTCATAGAAATAGGGTGACGCTAGAAGTTTAGGGCGAAGTTCAGCGAAGTGAGATGCAGTGATCACACGGAACATTGAGCACCGCTCGACGCCGCGCCGTGTGCGCCAAATTATAACTTATTTTATGACTTTTTTGCACCGGCCATTTAACCGCCCTGGATATGGAACGGGGGGTGGGGGTCACGGCGGTTTCGCGACAAATTCGGAAATCAAATCACACCCTAATAACTTCCACAGAGGGACACATTGTCCTCTTCATCCCGCACTGGGAGCCCAGGCATTTTGAAGTTCGTACGACTTCCGGGAGTCGGAAATTTCTAACTATAAGTAGATTAGGGGGGCTCGTAGGATAGTATAGAGACTCAGAGCTCATCAGAGCTTATCTGAACGTGATTTTGAATAGGAGATTAGAGAATTAGCTGATACTAATGAAATACGGTGTAACAGCTAGTATAGTTTTTATTCCGTGATACAGCATCGGAGCAATAAATCAGTAAGGTGAAACCATAACGACAGAAACGGATGGAGGAACATCTCCAATTTGTGGATAGTGAACATCGAAACGGGTGAACTGTGAAGGCGGTGGAGGAAACAGCGAGGAACATAGTATCACGCTGCGCCAAAATCGTAGCAGCCTGGTTTATGATCTTAGCCGAGGAAGCTAAACTTATTACCCAGCGGGAGGTCCCCGTCGTTGTCCTCGTGACAGCTACCCTCCTACCCGAAACCGAAAGCTTTTTGTCATTAAACCCCATATCCCTGAGTTGTCGCCCTATTTATCCTCAACCACGACACTGTTTGACGGGGATATTGCAAGCTCTGAGACAGTCAACTTCCTCGTGGTTGTTACACTCGGCAAACTAAATTACGAGCTCAAACTCGGTAACTGATAAAATATGGAGATATCTGTCGAATTCTTACAGTGTTCAAATTTTGAAACGCATCTAATAGTAAAAACGTATATGTAACCCGGTGTAACCTCAAAAAGGCCTAGAATGCTTAAGTCAATGGATTAATATTCACAGGTTGCTTCTTCACGAACCCGAATCTGACGAATTCAGTCTTCTATTTCCTGTATATATACTTAAGTATGTTATTTTAACTTTTCACATTTCATTCATTTTTTGATACCCAATGAGGCGATAGCATTGAGAAATATGAAAAGTTCAGGTTTCTGGACCACCCTAATGTATAATGTATACATAGATTTTCGTGGTGCAGCGAATAGGGGTGGTCGACCCGACGACGTCGATTCTTTGTTTGTCCGCTCGCCTTTTTTCCAGGGTTCAATGAAAAAGGGAATACTAGCTCCAGGAGTGGGAGGCTGGTCCTGGCTCCTGCGAGGGACGGCTAATTCCAGCGTGATCACATCTGATCGATGTCCTTCCACATTCACTACCACTTTGGAAGGCTCGACTGCCGAGAAGTTATTGTCCAAAGACCCTGCTGTACCGCGCACCAGGAAGCCTAGCGGCTTACAATTTTCTTAAATCTCATTTTCCACCTATCTATAGGGCATTTATATCACCAACTTATGCATTATTCATTTATGTAAGGATTTTATTCCGTAGACTGCGAGCCTCCGGACCTTTAACACTACCAGGAGTATGCTGCACTGATCACTCAGTTTATCACGGTGAAAACAAAAGTAGAGGAATAAGGTCAGCACAGAAAAAAAGTGAAGATAGTGTCAATCAATAGAGTATAGACAAAACCTAACTTCGATCAAGTTTTTGAACAAGGGAAAAACTCTTGGGTGGAACCCCCAGCCAGCATGATACTTTTGTTTTACTTTTCACGATAGTCTCGGACATCGTTTCGAATCATTCGAACCTCCCCCTGCATCAAGAGTTCACAATCTATAGTTGGATTTGCACACGGCTGAACGTGTCCATCAGGGCGCGTCTGGCACACCAATATATATAGGTGTGTTTGTTCCTACCTATAGCTGGTTCATTCTGCAATGTGTGGTGTCGTCTAATAGATGTTTATCTATCGATATACAGAGTCAACCCCTCAGTCTTATCTTATCGAGGAGTCAATGCAGGAGTCGATGGTCCCCTGTGAGACAATTATTTTTGGAGCTACCGATAAACGGATGGTGAGCAGATAGCTCTTAATTAAGTGCACCAGCGCGGGGAAATTAGTTGATAGTCTTTATAGTCTTCCATGGCCACTGTCTAGGCCTGCAGGGGTCAACGATTAGTCATTTTTTGCTTCGAAGCAGATATCGATTGACCAGAAAACCGTCACCATATATTATAGAATCGGTATAAAATTCCGTGACGTTTAATTCACTTTGAATCTTTGACATGCCTTTAATTCAATCTAAGAATATTCAAGAGAATACTCAAATACTTCTAACTGGATCTAACGATCTTTTCAGCAAGTAAGAAAATGAGTTTGAAATTGTTTTTTGTTGGGGGGAAAATTCGGGATGAAGAATCACCGTTTGTTCTCGACTCTCAAATCGTGAAATCGAAACGAAAAATGTATTAACTGTTCAGGTGACACTGCGTCTGGCGTCGCATCAATCACTGCTCTGAACGTTCCTGCTCGTGGTTAAGAAAGTCTTTTCGAAACTGGTTTCTGGATATAGTAACTTGCGGTAGAGCGAAGTATGGAGCGAGGGGTCACCCCGAAACGTCCGATTTCATCAGTGGCAGTGCCGTGGACGAAGGGAATGACAAATCGCTGATATTATGAAAATACCTCTCGCAGGAAAACCCCGCGAAACGAAAGCATGAGAAATCGGCCCTATTGTTGGGCGACCGTAAATATAAAGCGTAACCCCCCGGAAATAAAAATATTTCTGTTCGTGGCCGCCTCCTGACCGCGGCCCAGCAATCACTGCCTGGCATAGACGCGGGAGGAGCTGGACCTTGTCCTCAAAGAAAATTTCGTATGCGTAGCGCAGTCCCTTTATCTCCCCACATTTTTATTGCACGCTGTAGTAAGAATATGTTTTATTTATATTTCATATTTCGTCTCTGGTTAAGATAAGAGGAATGTCCTTCCAGAACATGGTACTGCAGGGTGATCCCAAATTCAGGGTATTCCACCTTGTTTCTTTTCCTCTCCTTCGAGACCCCAAGCCGCCTCGTCATTTAGATTTCCCTAAAATTCATACCGATAACTTGACCATATGCATCGATCTCCATGATGTGAAACTTGTACAAATATTGGGTAGGTAGCTTATTGAATTCGGAGTACGCATAGATTGTAACTGTTTATTGACTCATGATCATCACAATATAACATAATAAAAACACTATTGATGGTATAAACTATGATATAAATATATGTACTACAAATATCATAGTAAGATATACTGAGTTGCTGATAATGGAGTGTACAAAGTGTTACCTAGGGTGGTTAATCGAATTACTGAATTCATATTCTTGA
Source organism: Tenthredo scrophulariae (assembly GCA_963978835.1). Classification (NCBI taxonomy): domain Eukaryota; kingdom Metazoa; phylum Arthropoda; class Insecta; order Hymenoptera; family Tenthredinidae; genus Tenthredo; species Tenthredo scrophulariae. Next base: position 24,457,777 of record OZ022230.1, on the reverse strand, counting down.
ATATTTATTATCGACTCTAATTGGGGAGTGAGAAATATAAAGTGAGAAGTGATCCTTTATCCTTTGGCCGTTCAAAACTTGACAAACTGAATCATGTAGACGATAAACTCTTGGTGATTTATAATCCAGTGCTTCGGTTCACGTATAATGGTCATACAGGGTGGTGTTGCACGAGCAATTTGACGCATTTCACAATAATGAAACCGTACCCCACACTCAATCGCATCTACGGATATATACGTAGCCTCCTATAGTCTGGATTCGTTTTATGGGGTAGACGCCCGCGCCGTAGTCCAGGCAATGGATACGTACGCAACGCATACTATAGGGATACATAACTTACGCCCCGTTACCTAAATTTAAAGATTGTTTTGCCCCTTGAATACTAAATGTCACGGTGGATTGAAGGTATCGAGAATTTCGTGGAGAAAATTTAAATTAACTAGCATTAGGTGTACGTATACATATGTTACAACCGCTTTGGTTATGTCTGCTGATCCGATTCACTTCGTTGTAGGATTCAAAAATCTGTTACCACGCATATAATAGCTCTTGTCAACTGATGTGGATTAGTAAAACGATTAAATTCATAGATATGAAATGACTTAAAATAATCGCTGGTCAAATCCGATGTGTTATTATATATCCGTAAAAATTTCCGAAGCAGTAAGACCTTGAAAATATATTAAAGTACTCGTCAAAAGCGGGTTGTTGTTACGCAATAAGATTAACGATTCAATATACCTATACATATGAGACTACCTTGTAATATATCTGAGCTCCAAACTAGACTAGCCTTTTGTTTCAGAGGAATCTGATAGTTTAAAACGAAACTTGAGCAGTCATAGTCTTTGTAAAATAACACTTTCAATTCACCATCGACTCGACTACTTCTAGATCCTACGTATCGTAGGTATTTCGAATTTCAAACGGTCGCACGTATTTACGTAGTGTAGTGTCTATCTACGATATCCCTGGGCCGCCGTTCAGCGACTATCGATTCTCGCTTCGTGCGTCGAAGGTCGATCGCACCGACACCCGACATCGAGAGACGAACGAAAGTCGCGCCAAGTGTTCTGGCTGTCTTGTGAGAGCTAACCCCAATGTTTACATTCGGTGTTTTCATATTTATTAGATTAGTTGTGGTTTTTAAGTGATGTTACTCGTTTTAACAGCCATATTATTTGTCGTCTGTGTATATTCCGTACTCACATACAGAAGGCAAACTGTTACTGCGATTTCCACGTGAGTATTAGCGGAAAAGTACAGTTTGAGGTTAGTTTTACTCATTTATTTTCATCGTTATTTCATTATCTATGGATTTACATCGTATCAATATCTCTTTGAACATTAATGATGTCGAATTTTATCGATCGAGTAATATGACGACATGTCGACTACGACATTGCTGGTTTTTATTTTATTTTTTTCGATTTCTGAGAAGTGGTGTTAACCTCAAATTTATACAATGTACTACAAAAGAGAATTGATCAAGCGTTGTATACGAGTTTCTAACATTCTACAGAAATACAGGTATCACTTTAACGCAGGTAATCCAATAACTATAAATACCAACAATATTTATACAATGTTCGAAGGAAATTTGCCTATAATTAGCGCGGTTATGTATTGCGAACGTTCCACACCAAGCACGAAATGGCAAAAAAATTAAATAAAAATATTCAGATCTCAGTTACGAAAGTGGCTCTCGTGTGAACTAAAGAAAATCTCTTGCAATTGTTCAGACTGTAATAATATCAGAAATGTATCTGAAATAGTCCGAAATAAATGCGGTTTAGATTATTGTTCTATTTATGACTTCTAATCCGTAGCTCCGATCAATGTTACCGTAGTTCACACGTAAGACACATTCATACTGATCATTTTCGTATTCCGATTTTATTTTTCAACCATTATGTTCGTGGTGTAGAATGTACACATGGCGAGGTTGATTCTGGCCCGGAAGTGATTGTTGGTATACGATTTAATACGATAACCCGATCACTTCCGGGCCAGAATCAACTTAGTCACGTGTACATTAGCTTACACAAATCCGATCTAATGAAAATAAAACTGATGCGTTGAGGGGGAATTTTGTAAAATCTCTGGATAAATAAAAAAAGAAAGTTATTTTGTCACGTTACGTAAAACCTGAAAAAAAAAAGAAAATATTATTTTCCAGGTGCACTTATACCCTCAATTAGACTGACTTTTTGGTATACATAGGAAGAGTAGGTTCTTGTATAATCGTTCGCTGATACCAAATGCAAGGGATTCGGTAGAATTTATTATCAGTTTTCTATTTTCGCACGAAACCGACAGCGTAGTTACATTACGTATAATAACAGGAGAGTCATTCTCAATTTGGTACTCAATTTGCCGGGAAAGTGTATATCACACCCTCCACTTGCACAACATTGTAAAGAAGAATTTATAACAGCTGGTTGGTAATAGCGTGACGAGAAATGGCATGTGTGAAAAATATCTGTTCAAACGCTGGTTTCCGTTATTGTCATAATATTTTTGCGATTTTGTAACCATTTTTTTTTTGTTTCGTTTTTCTTCTTGTATTGCCATTATTTTGTCTCGTCGAGTATATCTATAACTAGACGGGCATCACCCAGCGTGACGTTTATCGTCACTCGACACGTATGAGATGACATGACATGCACTTCGCTATTCCCACAAGGCAATTCACTCAAGATGCAGGTGAATGCAGGGGGCTATAAGTTATAAGAAAAAGTAAAATATTTCTGACAGCAGATACTCTGCCGATGAAAAATATCCAACATTACCAAAATAAGCTCGCGGCTTAAAGGACTCGAGGAACAGCTTTTCTGGTTTTAAAGTCTAGTAGGTACCGAATGCAGGAAAACTGTCGCTGATTTTTTACAGAATGTCTAAAAAATGGGATCTTGGAAATGGAGGCAGTGCAGGAGCAGAATTCGGGGAAATCACAAACGATGAAAGCGATTCATTGACGGAGCAGAGTTCGGTGTCAATTGATGCATCGGAAACGGATAAAATTGAGGGGGGTGAAAGCACGCAATTTAGCGAAATTGAATCGCAACGAGAAGCTTTGGAATATACAGAAATGAAGATTGAAGAGCCGCCGAGCTTTTTAAACTCACAGTATAACCGCCCTGTGCGTGAAAGCGTGAAAACTTATTTCAAAAAAGTTATTCCCAGCGAGAAAAGCGCCGAGGAGAATGACTACGATGACGTTTTTGAAAAAAAGAAGTCCAATGCCAAAGAATTTGGGGATAAAGCTCCTCTTTGCGGTCATCAGCCTTCCGGCTCGACTTCTAGATCGCAGATTACGAATAAAAAGCCTCGTAGAATCCGCAGACAACCTCCCGCGAAGAAAAACGAAAACACATTTTTCAATTGGAAAGGAAAGCGACAGGATGAAACGAAGAAAACGACCCTTTTTGATAGCCAGGATTCTGACCTTAAAGAATCTCCTCGAGGAGATGAAGGCGAGAATGCGTCAAACTCGATTGCCACCAATTCTACGGTCAATTCCGACTACATGCCTGTCGGGAAGAGCAGGAAACCGTTGAAACATATCAAAATCACTTTTGAAGATGGGAAAACGGAGGTTGAGAAGCAAGCGGAAGCGATTCATGTAGAACTCCAAATATCTGGAGTCCAAGTGAAGCTTCCGGTCAAACCGTATTCGTCACAAATCGCCGTTATGAGTAAGGTAACTCTCGACACTTTGTACAAAGGCTAACTAGATGCTTGAAATCTTTTCACGTCTTTCGAAATGTTTGAAATCTTAGAGGTCTTTTGAAGATCCGCGGAATCTGCAGTTGCAATTTTTGGAGTCCTCATAATTTTGTGAAATCTTGAAAATATTCTGAAATATATTCGTGAAATATTTTCAATTACTGGTAAAATTGTATGAAATATTTTGAAAGTTGATCAAATCTTTCGAAAACTTATGAATTATTACTCGGTTTTCTAAATTTTGAGAAATCTTATAAAATACTTTAAAGAATTTTCGCAAACCTCGGAATCGTGCGAAATCTTCAAACTCTGCGAAATATATTTAAGTCTTTCGAAATTCTATGAAATGATGTGAAATATTTTGAAATATTATGAAATTTTTAAATCCTCTAATCTGGCTTAAAAAAAAAAAAGGAGTTTATATTTGTAATCGACTCCTCCGTGATTCGTCATTTTTCGAAACTCGAAATTCTATAAGTCGTCTCCGTCTTTATATTGAAATAATTTCTTTCGCTTTTCCAGCTGATCCAGGGATGCAAAAAGGAGGAGCACTGTCTCCTAGAGAGTCCAACAGGGAGTGGAAAGACACTAGCTCTGTTATGCGGAGTCCTTGCCTGGCAGGAACACGTCAAAGGTAAGTGAATGAGCACATCGATTCAATTATATACATTTAGGGTAATTTTCAACGTTTTTGACTCGAGGAGAAAAGAGAAAAAGAGGAAAAGCAAGAGGGAAGAGATGATTTGAAATTATTCGAGACTTTATGGAAACCTTTTGAAATTTTGAGGGAACGTTCCATTATGACGTGAAGAAACCGGACCGATCCTATGAAATGTTTTTCGTATTCATATCGCGGAGCTATATGGGATTATTTGATAAAAGGTGAAACTCGTTTCCATCTGAGAAGTAGGTACGTCGACAGCGGTGAGTCGTGTGTCATGTCGCGGTAGTTCGCATAGGGAGGGCATGAAAGTAACGGGTACGAAACACGAGACAATCATGAGAAAACAACGAAAGCAAAACTCTAACGAACTCGCGACGCCTCGCACGCTAAACCAGCCAATAGCAGTTCGTACGACCCCCATTAAACGGATACCTAAACTACACGGTTACTTCCGGTCCCCCGGGAGCCGTCACCCGAGTTGAGAGAAGCTTTCGGTAGCTTCGCGTCGCGTTGGCTTAAACACACCGCGATCCAACCTCCAGCTCCGGCACGGTTTGTTTCGTATCGTCGTATCGTCGCGATCGTCGAAGCGCGCGGTCTCGGCTAAACTTTTCTCACAGTCATCTACACTCCGGTCTACCTATGTAGCTACGGTACGAAAGGACGGACGGGTAGGACTGGGAGCGCGTACTCGCGGAGACCCGGAAGGATTAACAGCCGTGTGACACGCCATTTTGCGGGCCCGTCGCAATTTGACGGTGCCTTATAGCGTATAAGTACCGCGATATCACCCCCGCGGTAGAGACGCCTCCGTACTGGAAGTGGCTTTGGGTATTAAATGAATATGGCTACCAGAAGAAGGCAGCTAGCTACCTCTAGCTAACTCCTCAACCACTGTCGAACACGCACCGTATTATACATATACATGCAACCTACAGTTTTTTTTAACCTTTAGCGCGAAATTATTCAGATTTTTTTTTATTCCATCACCCGCGAGATGATAGTGTTAAATTTTTTGAATTTTACGTTCAAATGACGCGCGTCAGGAAATTCTAGAATATTTTTCAGCGATTTCTTTGGAATTTACGGATTAAAATATACGGCTTATACTTCAATCCCGAAGTTCTGATCAACCGATGATAATTAATGGCAGAACGATTCGAATTAACGACTTCCACGCGACTTTACAAAAGAGCGACGATTATATACCTCATCGTTATTATATTCAAGCGCCGTTAGTATTAATAGCTGTCGTAAGTATTTCAATTATCCAAACGTTTAATTCGCGTTTAATAGTTCTCCATTTATTCTTATTCTTCGTCGTCTCCTCCCCCTCCCCCTCCTCCTCCTTCTTGTTCTTGTTCTTGTTCTTCGTCTTCCTAGTTCTTAATTCTTCTTGGATATCCGCATGTGCATGTCGCTAATTAGTCGTCGTCCTGCGGTTGATCCTAAACTATTAGATGAATCGAGTTGCAATATTTGTCCGAGTATTCGCGATATTTCATTCTGGTATCCAGGCACCGCCAGGCTTATTAAAACTATATATAGAAGCATAAACTAGCCAATTTTAATACCTCGTATAACTTGTATTAGAAACTTTATTACAGTCGGGACTCTCAATAAGAGCGCTACGGGGCTGTAGGAGAAGGAATTTCCCAGAAATGTGGTACCCCCACTCTCTACCAAGTAGCTCGCTTGCTCAGAACGTAAGCGGGTCTCTCAATATGAGCGAAGTCGACGCTCCGTGATTCTCGGTATCATATAGCGCGTAAACGTTTGTTTCGTGCAATTCTTTGATAGACAACTTCTGCAGTTGAGTTAAATTATTGAATTTATAACATTAAACGTCACTCACATTATTCATAGATTGCACGGATCGATAACTGAAAAAGGATGCACTTTTTATTATAATTTTTTGTTATTCGTCGCGTTACCAAAACGAGAAAGTCATTTAAATATCAAACTTCACCGGACGCTCTTATTGCGAAGCCTGGAAATGAATCCGGCAGCGCTCGAAACAAGCACGGCAGTGGGGGTACTGCTCGGTCGCAGATTAGGGGAAGCGCTCTTATTGAGAGCCCTCTTATTGAGAGTCCCGACTGTAGTTTCTTCCGGTATAAAATTGAAGGTAGAATTATTTTTCCGTCCATTTTTCGTACGTCAAAATCTTGTTAACTTTAGATTCTTTCTTTTTTTTTTTTTTCCATCTCGTAGCCTGTGAAATAATTCGTCGAATCTCAGCTACTCCGCTGAGTTAAGGAACCTCTTATATACGTTTTGTTTTTAGATATCAAAACGGAAGTGAACTAATTATCGTATATCGATTATTTATATACCGTTATGCGCAATGGGCAAACACGCGATATGTCGGGTATAGTTTATTCGAATAAAATACGGAAGTAGATCCATGACAGTGTATGAAAATCTTCGTCTTCCATATTCTTCTCTTTATTTATTTTTATTTTTATTTTTATCTTTCCTCCTCTTTTTTCAACCAATTATATATATATCCAGGTATAAAATTTCAAACAAAATATCTAGCATGTCAGCGCAGTGCAGTACGCGCGGTAAGGTAAGGTAAGGAAAGGAAAGGAAAGGTAAGGTATATTTTACTTTATGTCATTCACTCACGCAGTTTAGGTTTGTTTCAACTAATATAGCCGAGCAAACGTTGAATTCTGGGCTGAACCCATATATAAATTACGATCGAACGCCCCTCGCCACGCCGCTATAACCCCATGAAGAAATTACACCATATAACAGCCCTGGGAAATATTATTTTTCAAATATTTACCTTTATAAAATTATAGTGTATATATTATTCGATTTTATAGTAATCCGCGTCTATATACGTTTGTAAATTTAATTATAATCATCTTACTCTCCACCCGTTCTTTTATTTACATAATTATTATCAAAATAACAAAAAGTGAAAACAAAATCGTTGATAATAGTACTATTCGATACTAGTGTGAAAATGTTTATTCTCGGACGAGTGTGAAGTTTTTTTTTGCCAGAGCGAAGGAACAGCGGGTGGCAATCACACGAGTCGAGAATCATCTTTCGCACTAGTATCGAACTTCATTTTTTAACACAACGCGCGTTAAGTTTAATTTCATGCAGCGTAAAATCGAACTTTACGCACACCGAGCTGAAAAACATATTTCTATAATTTCTGATGATAGGTTACGATACAAACGCTCCTTGCTCGCGTGCAATCACCTATATATTTTCCACCGCCCAGCTATTATAATACCTAGACGATCACAGGTCAATTTATTGTCATAGTTAATTTTCCATTCGCTGCAATTAAGCGACTTCTTCCTTCCATATCCGCGCGTTTATCTAATCTATCATCTCCGATATTTCCAGCTACTATACCCATTATACGGTTACTCCAATCGACTGTTAGCTACGAAACTTTTGTAACAGTACCATTTACGTATCTAGCTGTATATATATATAATAAATATATATACATGATACACCTCATGCTTTCGTATATGTCGTGCCATTTTGATTTGATGAGTTTCTGCAACCCCTAATAGACGGCCAGGCTCCCTCTATACTGTGCTGAGTCAGAACCTATAGAGCCATACTATTTAGAGATATAGCTGTACGCGTCGAAATTCATTTTTCCATTTTTACCACCCAGCAAGGATCATTGATTTTTTTTTACCACCCTCGTACGGTATTGTACGAAAACTATTGCACCCACAGGGTCTAGATTCGATGTACTTATTTTGCACACATTTTCGCACAGTGTGAACTACAGATATTGAAATCGTTCGATAAAGTTTTGTTATGAATGCAAAATTGAAATTGGCAAACGAGATGATTATGAAAAATGAAATAAATCTTTGAAATAAAATACTTCCGGTGAATGTAACGCGGTTTTTCTAGTTCACACGATGGATACACCTGTGCACAATACTCATGAAAAATTTACTTCCTTTCGGATGATCGGTGCCAGAGTTATCCTGTACGAATTAATTAATTATGAATTTGCTCGTGGGAATTGTAAACGCCCATCGATTGAATCAATCGGATACGTCGAAGCGGCGTTTGGTACTGAAATAATCTGTGAAAAATGTCATTAAAAATCATTTTATAATCTATTTCCTAAAATTGATAACGAGTCGTTAGTTGAACTGTCGAATTCATTCGAAGAATTTTTCGTTCCCTTGGAGTTTTTCGTTTGTGTATTATGTAACGCAGTTTGAGAAGGAGGTGCGTTCCCTGTCTTCCGCAAGATTCTTTCAATTTTTTATTTTCCATGTACAACGGGGTGTCATTTCAGACGTCGCGACGCTTGTCGTAGCTGTACAGTTTGAATTTGAAGGAAGACACGCCAGACGTAGCTATATAGGTGTACACTGTATACCTATTCCGTCGCTCTGCAGCAATCATAACGAAATGCATTTTAAATTGCATTTTTTAAGGCTAATCGTTTGACAAATAAGTTTCAAATCCTGAAACGACATAGCGTAATATTTTTAGCGACCGTTACCTGCAGCCTATCCTTCTTCCTTCCAATTTTCTATCCGAAGGGTATATATTATGCCGTGATATTCGTGATGGTAACTTTATTCTTTTTTCTTCTTCTTATTTTTCTTCTACTTTTCTTATCCCTCGTTTCGTTCGTTTCCGGATTCGAAAGAAAGAAAATTGATTGTCTTTCGCGGACTCGCGTATATTGCAAGAAAATACTGCTGTAAAAGTGTCACCGACATCTGTCCGGTTCCAGGCAATGTTTGATGTATCGTTTTATTTGAAATGGATTAATACGATCGTCGTTACCACTGGTAATAATAAAATGGGGTAGATTCCTATCTATTATTGAAATCTGATTATCAGTCGGTCACGCGAACCGCAGAGTTACTTCCCCGTTTCGAAACTCATATTTTTCATTATACAAATCGGACAAATTATTATCTCCGTACCTCCGTATCTCCGATCCACATTTTTCATACTCCTTCTCCCGTCTTTCTACAATTCTCGCGATATCAGAGACACGTCTCTCCTTCGGCCCCATTTCTCATTATGTCTTACGCCTATAGTTCTTCCTCGATTTCTCTTTGATTCCACTAATTGAATGAGAGAATTCATTTTTCGTTCTGAAAAAAAAATGGGGAGTTGTTATAATCACTCCGCCAATCGAAAGGTGAGTTTTCACCAGATCTCCACGATCTGAGGTCCAGGGAATCACCTCCGACCATTTTCACATAGACACCTAGGCGTGTTCGTTTCCGCTCGACGATATCTCGATAACGAACGATCGTATTTTGTCCTTCCTTATACTCATCGATGCGGTTTTTCGTAGCTCAGAACTGGCCAAATTTTGGATTGGATCGGCCCATTAGTTTCCGAGTTATTCGAAAAACAACAATTTTGAAGAAAAATAAAATAAAATCAATTGATTTTAATGATTTTGGTCTCGATCGATAAGGCTTCCTCCAACCTAATTTAAGTCTGATTCAATTTCGAAATCAATCGATCGAATAATTAGTCAAATTTTTGTACACAGCAATTTCGTCAATTCTAAAAATTGATTTTAGGGGAAAGAAGGAGGGAAAATACACTTTTCTTAATCCCTTCGGGATCTCTCCCTGCAATAAGTCTTCCCACGATAATCCAAACTCAAGGTATCACATAAGGAAGAGTTTCGCGTACTTATGACTAATTTCTATGCGGTGCCTTGACGGTGGCCGGGGGTCGTAGTGGCATATAGGTAAAAGCACGAGATAAGGGATATTACTAACCGTCAGAAAGTTGCATTGCTAAAAGTTGCATGCCTGGAATCACAATGTTAATTATTATGACTTTTAGCTGCAGCAGATTGTTTGCTCGGCGAACTCGTCCTAGTCATTGTAATTTTCGAGGTTGTCGTCTGACTGTAATAAAGTGACATTTACCCGGCATGCAATACCGCGATAAACTTTTCGAATTCATTTTCCTCTTTACCACCGAAAAAAGGAAAAAAGAAAAAGAAAGAAACTTGAAACTTACCAGTGGCCATAATTCGTTTCCTGCATTTTATTAATTAACGAATTTATTTCTTTCTTTTTGGGTTCTTCGGTTTTTTCTATATTATGTACTTTGTCAACCCATCGCAAAGAACCGCGTTGGTTCAATTAATCCGGCTGTGAGAACCTGGTAGATAGTTTAAATTTCAGTGTAGATAATCGCTCGTCCTTGAAGAGAGGGTGACTTTTTATTAACTACCTGAGAACAATTTATTTTATTCCTATTTCCTGCCGGGGGTATTCCTCGCTCTTCCCCAAATCGCGTTTATACATACTTGAAATAACTGAACTACGGCCTGGGGTTGGGGGTTGGGGGTTGGGGGTTGCGGGTAGGAAGAGTATTATATATAATGGACTAGGGTATCGATTAAACCCTAGGTAACATTTTTTTCCTCAAGGGTTTAATTTATGCTACGCCATGAAGCTTTCGGGCTTTTATCCAACCCAGATAGGTAATATAGAACTGGTCGCGGAGTGGTACCACTCAACTATCCTACTCGACTCGGAGCGTGCGACAGTTCTCTGGTTTTAAAGTATAAAATAAATTATACTACCGGTAAATATGGCGTGCACCTGATATACGAGCACCGTTACACCAAGAACCAACGGGGTGTCCGTGTCATGACGGAGTACCGAATTTCACCCTCGAACCCCAATTTATTCTGTTTTAAACATTCGGAACCACCCCGACGCCATTTGTCTACTTGGAATACTCGATTACCTGCAAAGAGAAAAATTCGAAAATTTATTCTCAGTGGGTTTATATCCTAGGGTGTCCTTTCATTCCTCCCTCTGGTTCAATTGCTTCCGAAAAAATTTCTGAAGAGTTTTTTCCCTGAATCCAAATTTGACAACAGAAATTGAAAATTCAAAATAGCGGACTTTGAAACTTCGAAAATTACGACGTGGACATGTTGACTATGCGGAATAAAATAGCTGAAAGATTTCTTACCGTGAGCTATTGCGACGACCCCGAGGATGCGAGTTGAAAGCCTCGTGTATACGTCTTACGGTTTTATACGGTTATAATAGCGGCCTTAATGCATTAAAATCGCTTGACAATATTTGGCACAAGGCTAATCGTGAGACTGCAGCAGTACCACTACCACCGCCACTGACTTGTTGTAATTTACCACTAAACTAGAGATGTCGCTTACGCAGATATACCGAGACAGGTATATACCTACCTAACATCGGAGTTGAGGTTGACGCGGTAAATTATAGCCATCATTCCGTGGCAAAGTTGTATTATATTAGTTTCTCTTGCAAGGTTTTTACGTCTTTTTATTTTTACTTTTTTGCTCCTTTTTTTTCTTCTTCTCTCTATCCTTCTCTATTACATGCTATCTGCAGACTCAATATGTATGTAATCGTGGGTTCGTGAAACACTTTCAAAATGAAACACCATAAAAAATCTGTGAATCAGCTTCAAAGCTGAACAAATGACAGCCTTCACCCAAATACTGTCAATTTGTTTATACTATTAAAACGCACGAACTGAATTAATTAAAAAAAAGAAAAGAAAAGCTGCTCAAATCTATTCAAATTATATCCACTTATCAAATAGAGAAGTTAGAATTGAAAAACTCAAGATTTGTGACGCAGGGAGCTTTTCGAAAACTAAATATTTGAAACGTGATGAAAATTCTTCTTGCGCATTACTGCAGATATTAGGTTTTTTCATCACCTGCTTTGAAAGTTTGATTCTTGATAGCTGCGTAGCGTGCGTAAGATACCTTGTTTCCGAAGAGTGGATAAAAGGAGAGTCAGCGCATACGCATATCGAAAATACTCTACTTTACGCACTAGTGCTTTTCTCGCGCATGCGCACTTAAAAATAACTCAATTGCGGGCAGTAGCGATGTGAGGTTGTGACAATTAATTAATCTCTATCTCAAATCAGACTTAATTCTTCGCAGTTCGCAGAGAGTTAGAAAATATATCGTGTGATACAAGTGCGGATAGGCAATATCCGACGAGTGTAGTTTGCAGCACGAGCCAGACCTTCCGCACTTGTATCACAAATATATATACTATGTTCAATTCAAACTTTTTTACTGGCTCATTTTCGAATGTATTTTAAATAGTTTGATGCAGCTTTTTTTATTCGGAAGCTGCAAACGACTCATCTATGTAATATTCAATAATACGTAAACGAATTTTCGAGATTTAAATTCAATACGGATTAATATTTCATATAAGAATTACTTTTTATTGTATGAAATTCATTCTTCGAATATAAGTGGGCAATCGATCAATTATCTGTTTAAGTAGATATGTACCTTGCATTCTGTGCCTTGCATCGATGTATGGTATCTACTATGGCTATAAAATAATTTATTATCTATAATCATCGATGCATATTATATTACATTATATTATATTATATTGCGTAGTTACAATTATATCGTTAATGTAAAATATCGCCTGCTCATCTTCTCCTGTTGATGTTCGAGGAGTAAAAGAGGAGCTATAAACGAATGTGATCATCAAATGCTATAAACTATGTATAAATGTGTTTAATATCGCGCTGCACCTGCAGCTAACGAAAACTAATCGATGCTAACGGATTACTGCGTCGTTAGGTTCGTTAAATGGTCGACGGGAAGAAGAAGAAAAAAAAAATAATAATTATATATATGTTAAATAAAAAAACGAAAAAGAAACTTAATGGGTCCTCAACGTAAGAACTTGAATTTTTTCTTCTTTTTAAACGAAAAAACTTAAAAATCAATCAAAATCAAGCTAAGTGGAAATCCTCATTTTCCCAATTAAACTTATTAAACAACAGATGGAGAAGAGTTGATATATTTTTTGAAATTGTTATTACTAGCCGGGTTTCATGATAAACAATTTTTCAAAGCGGTGTTTTACAAAGAATTAAATTCTCTGATAATAATGTCCGCAGAATTATTTTCATAAAATCAATAATTCAGTCGCGACAAACGTTTCAATACGATAACTTTCAATATGCTATTAATTAATTTCAAACCGTTGAATCTACAGATTTGATTCTAAGGATATTGTTTGTAGGGAATTGAAGCTTCTGGTAAATCGCATTCTGCGAAATGATGTGACATGAAAACCGACCGAAAAATAGCAATGAGGAAAAAAAGGAAGGACAAAAAAAAATAAATAATCACGTCATTATTTTCATATTTTGCTCGAAATAGGGAAAAAATGTATTGTGACTCATTGAGATGCGTTTTTCAGCTACATGCTTTCGTGCCGATTTATTTTTGGCATTATTCTCAAGGATTTTCGGGCAGGAGCAGCGAAAAACAAAAAAATATCTATACGTATAATATTAGGAGCATTGGAAGACCATTGGCCATGGGATACCCGCAGGATTCTGCACTTTTAGTTGCGCGTTCATATGCTCTGCAAAGCCGGTAGCTCCGCGTTCCAACTCGACGATGAAAAGACAAAGGAGTGGGAGGGGGATGAGAAGAGCCAGGCCGCTTTCATCCTGCCGACCGACGCGACGTCGAGGTTAAGGTTGGGTCCTATTGCTCGCGCAACGTCGCAGGACAATACGATCCGCATGCGGGCCCAAACCTATTTCAGAACGTCTCCAGCTACCGCGCACAACCGACGCGACTGGCGACACGACTGCGACGGGGCCTTATATGTTGAGTTCGCTGTAAGTATTGAGGGGGTGGAAATAAAGTAGAGTCACCATCCCGGCTCGTCTGCTTTATTTATTTCTTTTTTTTTTTTTCTCACAATTATAAACGTTCGAATTAGACGAGATATGAAGATATTTTATGCCCTTATCACATCTGGTTGTAAGATCCTGTGAATTTAAGATTTCTTTTGTATCCGGCCGTTTTCGAAATCGTTTGGCGAATATGAATTTATAAATTTCAAAAATCGATGAAATTTACAGAGTATAATGTGAATTCGAATTCTCGTTCTTGTAGAAACGAACGCATCATGCCCATCGTTTGAATTTAAAATTTTATAAATTTCAGAATTTTTCATCTCATCGTTTCTCAAATAGCTCGTCGATTCATCTTCCCTTCGAACAGTTTTTCGTATACTAGAGGCCCAAAACCGTGAGGTTTTGTTGGAATCATAAAAGACCCGTAACCAATACTCACCTTATCACCGCAAGGTGAGAAAATGCAAGAAATTGATATTTTCTTATTCGCTAATTCGATTACAGAAATTCGATTAATTACGATCAGTTATTCACTAATTTATAAGAAAAAAAGAAGCTCCTTCTTCTCCTGATTCTTCTCCTTCTCCTTCTCCTTCTTCTTCTTCTTCTTCTTCTTCTTCTTCTTCTTTTACTCCCACATGACGTCCTCTGTCGAGTTGAGTGCGAACACAGAACGAGACTACAAAAGAGCGATCATCATCCTTCCGTTTACGTAATATCGATAGAGGGGGTTAGGTATAGGTGGCGCAGCACGCGTGTATCCATGGCGCTTGATTCGTGTCTAATATACACGTTCGCATACACATACCCAGGTATATACACAACAGCCAGAGGGGCAGCGTTGAGTCCCAAGCAAGAGACTCGGAGTGGGAGAAGATAAGGCTGTGGGACCTCCCAGAGGGTCGGCGGGCGCCAGCCCTGTACTGGGCCCCAAAAATCGCGCTCCACCACGCTCGGGTGGTCCGCGCGCGATCTTTCCTATCTCTCTTTCTCTCGCTATCACTATCTTGCTCTCTGTCGATCCGCGTCATTCCGGGTTCATCCGTATGGGCCCCGCTTCATCCCCTCCACTCCTCCCTCTCTCTCTTCTTCTCTCTACTCGCCTCTTCTCTCTCTTGATCTCTACTCGTCGTCAGAACCGCGGTGCCCAGCGTTCGTCTTCCTCGAAGATAGTCGGGCGTCGCGTCGCGGCGGTCCAGCCGGATCTTCCAGGAACGGGTTTCGATTCAAAAAGTACCGCGTATTGTATATATATATAGTATAGTATATACGTATATACCTACCCTCCTCTTCGTAGATCTCGACGGCTTGCATAATTCGGTCCCAATTCGGTACGCAATATCTGAGAATTTTTTTTACACACTTCAGAGTTTCTAAATGGCAAAATTATTTTCTGATAAATTCGCTCGCGATATAATTCCAAAAAATTACATAAACAATCTGAAGAGAAAATCCAAAATCTGCTTGAAAATATCGAGATAAATGAGCGGGTGAATCGGATGAAAATCGCGATCTCACCTATTAAGTGTGACAAAAGGAGGAAACGAAAACGAAAATCGCAGCCCTCTCCATATTTTTATTGCTTTATAAATTTTGAAAGTTTTCAGAACTCCGCGAGTCCCAATTATTTCGATTGGCGTGTCGGAGGAACTCGGTGAGATATAGGTCAGGTATTTAGCGGTCAGGCTACATGTAGATGGCTATCTTCTCGTGTTAACTAGCTTCGTGCTCGTGTTCGTGCTCCCCAACGTGAAAGTCTTTGCAAAGGCGGCGAGCCCCTGGGCCTATACCGGCTACCTTGCGAGGACTCGGTGGTCCTGAAGATCCTGGCGACCGCCCTGCCGCCACGGTTGTACCCAATAGCTGAAGGACCACAATCTTCCCTGCGATCTGTCGCTCCTATCGTATCGGACTTTTGCGTTCCCGATCCTGCTGCAGTGTCGTATATTAGCTATACCACCTTTATGGTTCTTCGTGTCCCACGCGCGCACATAGAGTTGCGTTTTTGCTTTTCGTTTCGTTTCGTTTCGTTTCTTTTTTTTTTGTTTTACTTTGCTTTTTTTTTATTTCACGTGGGCTTAATAACGCCTTTAATTACCAAGCGGGCTAATTCACAAAACTTTTTCATCACTTCTTTACAAGCTAATGTCTGAATCTAGGTATGCTATGGTAAGCCTAAGGTGTTGTAAATTAGCGGCGTAGACCTGAGCGAAGAACTGATTTATATTTATTTAAACATATATACAAACTAATCGGACGGTTTTCATTTATCCGATGTTTCGTAGTTTGGGAGTAATTTCGGGGTAATAAACCAACGATATTCGATAAATCTGATTATTGCATAAGAAGATTGTTGATTTTCGTAAACTTAAAAAAGTTGTAGATTCTTCTCACAGTACAAGGTATGTTGGAAGTAAAGCCGATGCATAATATATACACCTATATATATAAATATATACGTATATACATATATGCATCTGCAATGCTCCGTGGTATACCTACCTATGCGTCTATAACCTGCCTTCGGGAACACGCACAATGCGTACGCGAAGCACAAAGCCCTCAGTTTCTGGTGCACACACGCGTTCTAATGTATAACGTACTCTAAAGACACAGAAACTCTCGTATCCTAGCTGTGTGCGAGCCCGCGCAGATCAAAGGGGAAGTACCGCCTTGATATACACGCATTATGTGCTGCTGCTGCTGCTGCTGCTACGACGACGACGAGTATGCATACCTACCTACTATGCGCCTTTCCTTTGCTGCTGCTGCTGCTGCTGCTGCTACTGCGTTAGTTCGTAGCGTATACTCGTCTGCACTTTGTACACCTTATTTCAGTTCTTCTATATCTATATGTATACAGGTAGATATACGCGCATAAGTATAAGTTGCCTAATACAGCTACGACGTGTATACGAAGGTATGAAGATACGTTGAGGTATAAATGCGTATATCGCGTAGTGGTTGTGTCGTCGTTGCGCGGACACGGGACAGGATACGTGCAGCACGACATACGCGTGCGTGCGAGATGTAGTCGCGCCCAGAATGAGCGACAGACGACCGCCTTCTCCGCTAGCTAACGCTACGCTAGCTAGCTAGCTAGCTAGGTGCGTGCGTGAGAGTTTGGTGCTACTCCGCTCCTTATTCTATACTCCACGTTTAGTTTACCCGTATTGCGTGTTTTTTAAATTTAAATCTACGCGTCAGTCAGTCAGTCAGTCAAGTCAGCCTGCCTGCCTGCCTGCTGGCACTGATGCCAGGGGCTTTATAACGCTACGTGCGGTGGGTACCGAATTACCCTAATTAACCTATTATAACACTTTGTGTCAACGCCCAAATTAAAAGAAATCTTATACCCCATGTTCAAACGAAATTCTACGTAATATTTATCAAGGCATGCGGCTTTTACGACGTACTACTTGTATAGGTACACCTATACCTACACAATATGCCGAGTGGTCCCCATGAGGTCCTTCAATTTTTATTTTACACATTTTTTCTGTTATATTACTAGTCTGAAAAGACCACCGCGATATCTCGTAAATGTATATTTATATTTATATTTCGGCATTTACAGAGAAACGTATAGGTTCTCCGAACCAAAGGTAATGTTCGAGCTCCTGTGTATATCTTCGATCTTGTGATCCGTAAGCCATAAAATCAGAGCATGAAAATCGCCGTTTTTAAACCGAACTTTTCAACGGAAATGGAAAAGAATTTATACCGATTCCACGGGACTGAGTTTTTCCGCACCAAAGAAGAACAAGGACAGATTATTTATTTTTCCGAAAAAAAGTACCTTCTTCCTTCATAGTATCGGAAATTTCGAAAAAAAAATAAAAACCGGAGATTCGTGTCTTCGAAATCTTCGGAGCTATCAAATTTTACTTTCTAATCAACAAAGCGGGGAAAAAATGAGGGAAAAGTCTTTCAACATTCAATGAAACTAAGAAGAGCACTTATTTATATTATTTGTTCAAATTTGAACTGAACTTTGCACTCCATATATCTTATATCTATAAAAATATGTATTTCACAGCCCAAACGGAGCGCAATAAAATCGAAAAGTTTCATAACTTTCAAAGTTTTGGAGATACCATTTCCGGCCTCGTCCTAAAACCTCCGTATACGATTGGAGGAGGTGGAAAAACAATTCGTTTTTGTATTTCTTCCTTTTTTCAACTAAAACGTCGTTTTTTCGGAAACAGATTATGTTTTTGCTTGTTTTTGTTAAAAAAGGAATGAAAAGAAAAACGAAAAAAATACTCCGTCTTGGGATGACGGAATCAATTCTTTGTAATTTCCGCCGAAAAAAAGGTCGGTTCGAAAACCAACGGTTTTCAATTTACTTCGATTTTATCCCTATGATTACGCGTACGAGATAGAAGAACTGCGTTTTTTTTTTTTTTTTTTTAAGATTCACACATCCTTTCAACATTCTAGAACGAACATCAATGAAATGATCTTAGGGTAGTAGGATGAAGCGTATGAGGACTGTAACTACTATCACATTGAAGACCATGCAGTACGATATCGAGGGACATGAGCGTCACGACCTTTACACACGTCTATACGTATACAGAGCGATTCTGTGGAGAGTAACGCGCCTAAAAGGTAGGCAAACGGGAAACGCCTGCATTGTGCAGACCAAACATCGACGATTGGGTTTTATTTATTACGTGGGAAATAAAAGCCAATCGTCGATGTTTGAGCTGCTCAATACAGGCGTTTCCCGTTTGCCTACCTGGCAGGCGCGTTACTTTCCACAAAGTCGCTCTGTGTATGTAAATAACATATACGTGTCTGTCTATATTTCTATTCGAACCAATCTACCGGTCGATTTCTTAATTATATTACCCTGCGGCGAGCTAGCTGCAGCCCTAAAACCTTAATTCTATTGGTTTGCCGCTAAAAATCAATTACCTATTTCATTTCGTTGTATATCCCCGTGGTGTCCATAGCTCTATGAAATAGTGAGTCGAGCAGTTGCAGGCTCTATCGCTCATAAAGAGCAGCTGAAGATGCGCTCAAGAAGTAAGAAAATAGAGAAATAATAAAAAGGGAAAAAACAAAAATAAAAGAGGCGAAGAAAAAGAAAAAATTTACTAAAGGAAAAGAAAATGAATACAAAATATACGTAATAAAGAGTTTCGACGTCGTAATAATCGACCATTCTTTTATACTTATTACAGTCTCAATCAATGTACCGTTTGAGAATTATTTTTTTTTACCTTTTATTTGTCTCGATCGTTGCTCCGGCAGATCGATATAATAATACGAGGACAAATTCTTCTCACGGTTCTGTACACACAAACATGAGTATACTTACCTATTCCGTGTTTGAATACTTGAATAATGACAATTACCGCGTTTTCTTTATTAATACCAAACCTGAATAGAAGACGCGCACGAAAATCGTAAAATCGTATGCCTACCTGTATCATCTATACCCTAACCAAGATTATTTTTATGACCATATATATTAAAATAAATCAACTATTGGTTAAAAAAAAAAAAAAACCAAAAAAAATAAAATAAAATAAACAATTATCATCGAAGTTACTTGGACTGAGATTCCCAGTAAATTCAATTTTCCTACAGTCATTCGAAAAGGGTTTTTCACAAAAATATTGTTTCTCTCATCTTTCTCAAATCACTCGTTACGCTGTAGTTACAAGTATTCGGCATTTTGAAACACGATTCAAAATTAATACAGATATTATATAATATGGACAATTCGTCCCACCTAGATTAATGAAACAAAAAAAAAAAAAGTGGTTGTAGGTTTTCTAAAATTTGGAAAAAATATTTTACATTTATTTCGTTTGGAGATGCCGAGTCCTTTTTTTTTTTTAATTTTTCTTTCTTTCTTTTTTTCCGTTGGAAAATTTGCTCATTTTTTGTTTCTCCCGGAATAACATAATTTCAGTATATTCCCTCGACATTTCAAATAATTTTTTATCATGTCTTAAAATTCAATTGATGCAGGAGGAGAAAAAAAGAAAAAAATAAAAACTTAATCAATAGAATATTTCATGAAAAGCGCGGAAATGATTTGAAAAAAAAAATAAAAACGAAAATTTTATTTCCAACGTGTATATTCATGATTCCATGTCGTTATAATATAGGTATACAACGAAGGGTTTCCTGGCATATTAAAATCTCTGTTATACCATCGATGAGAAAAAATTTTCAGCCCCCAATAAAACACACGGATATAACGACATGGCGGTGAAGCCGACCGTTAATTAATGGCTCTTAATTTTCTTAATTGCATTCACAAATGCGCTGATTGCTGCAGAACCGAACGCTGTACTAGGTATTGCGGGGTGGACAGAGTACCCGCAGACCCTTATCTTCCTTACTTCAATTAATGCCGTAACTTTATATAGGTACATTTATTAATTGATGATTTAATGAATCAGGGTGGTTCATTGTTTCTTTAATTTCCTGTTTTTCTGTTTTTCTTTTTTTTTTTTTTCGTCATTGTTGTTTTATTTACTTTCTTCCTTCGCCGTGGATGTAAAATATCATCCGCGATTCTAACGCCATGAATTTTTATTTTTTTTTTATTTTTTTTTATCTTCGTTACGACGTTAAACCCGTGAGAGAGTTCGTTGGCGATACGAGAATTTGAATTTTTTTAATCATCCGCGATAAGACTCGTGGCGCCATCCTACGAAGATACGAGGAAACTTGTTAGAAAACGAAATGCCGATACGGCAGTTAACTGCTTAGAATTTTACCCCATATAACGGGTGGCGGAAAATTCAATGCAAACGTTTTTCTAATTCATATTTTTCGTCTGGATTTTTAACTAACGCGTCGTTTTTATTTCACGGAATTTATTGGTCAATAATTTATAACATATACGATTATCTATAGGCGAGATCGGGGCCAAACGGACACATCGAAGAAAAATAAAAATTGGGGGCGAATAACCGGTAGCCAAGTCTAAAAATAATGATTTTGTCTGAATTGATATTTCACGATACTCCGACGCACTTTTGTTCATCGACAATAACTCAATAAAGCAAAAAGATTAGTGAAGTTCGAAAAAAAGGAAATAGATTTGCCCGTTCTGCTCCCATCTCATCTCCCCTGTAAAGAATCGATCAAACCACAATCGCACAAATCGGTACTCGTTTAATTTTTATTATTCATATTTTATTCTATTTTCAATTCGATACATAAATCATTTTTAATATACTTTACCTCTCGGCGTAACTTATTGTATCTTTACTTTATTACTTCGCGTGTTTTAAAGCCAACATGAATACATCACGTAAGACACACGGTTTGAACATACTTTGTATAGGACCTAAAATATCATGAACGATTTTATAGATATTTATTACACGAGTTATATTATAGTATATACGCTCTATTTTCATCCAAGTCATACACCGATCGATAAATTTATTCCTAACTAATCATTTTCATTAATTTTACGACCGAAAAAATGCCTTTTCGTTTGCGAATCGTCAATTTCATACGTCGGTTGACGGCCTGATCTGTTTTCTTTTTTTGCACCCATTTACAAAAGTAAAACTGATTTTTAATTCCGTTTCCATTTTCCTTCCTTTTTTGTCAACTGAAAAATCGAAACCTGCGTAAATTTTCGGACTCGAAAAATTCGGGACTAGACATCGGTGCGGTAAGAAAAAAAATCCGTACACATTGTAAATTGTGCGTTTTGATTCTTGAAATTCGAACAGTAGTGTGAAAATCGACAATATTGACACGTGAGAATCATATAGATTTATGAATTTTAATAATTCAGAGAAAAAAGAAAAATTCACATTCTTTCCTTCTTCTCGATGCAACATGGTTAAATTTCGTCGAATCTCTCGTCCGGCCATGTACTCAGGCATACCTATGTATACCCATTGCTTCTTGGGCAAGATACCCCTTTTCAAACATTTACATAGTTGCAGATATTAAACAAGTTTGAAACAGTGAAGATCGTTGTATAAATGAAAGTAAAGTTTTAAATAAATATACCCATGTACCGAAAGATATATCTTTATGTATACCCCGAGTATTACTTTAAATTTAAACTACTAAACCGCACGATCGTCGAAGTCCGCAGTCTTCGTCTATATGGCCTTACAAAGTGGCTCGAGGCATCGACTGGCCTGCGAAAGAAATTCTGCTAATATATCTATACGTCTACGTTAACCCATATTCAAACCTTGATTCGCGAATAAACTTTATGCTGCAGTGTCTAGTAAGATATTCCTTTTCTCGTGTAGGAAATTCAGGGGGGATGAGAACGAGGATGAGGATGGGGATGGGGATGGGGGGTAGAGAGGTAAAAGCCAATCTCAATCGGTTTTATTAGCTTCGATCTCTCTCCTTCCTTTCTTTCTTCCTTCCTCCTTTCTTTCTTTCTTTCTTTCTTTCTTTCTTTCTTTATTCTGTAAGCCATGCCAGCTGTGTACCGTTTATCTCTTTATAGATTCGCAGTTTGGTTTGCTTTGTGACGCACCACTGAAGGAGGCTGGAGGCTGGTGCTCTTAGAAAAGAAAATTACATTTCTGTCTTTTATCTTTTATCTTTTATCTTCTATCCTTGTTCCTTTTCCTTTGTTTTTAGCTTGAAAAATTCCCCAATTCGACGCGTCCTCCTCGTTCCACAAAAGATATCTCTATCTACCCTGGTAACGCAGGCCATTCGAATAGCTAGGATATATATTTCATTTCGTTATATTTCCCGGTCAATTTTGTTCTCCTTTGTCGTCTTCTTCATCCCTTGATTCAACGTACGATTTATTTTGTGCCAAATCTGCAGTACCCACGTATGTTAAGCGCGAATTCATCTCATTAGAATCGACGCATTCCGTTCCGTTGAACATCTGCATAATGAGAACCGGTTGATTACAAGTAACGCTGCAATCTGGTGCCGGACGCCATACTCGCAGGCGTTCAAACCGCAGCGATTTTTACAGTGACGTTAATATACGTATGTACGTGCCTTGGAGAAGAAGTCTACTGCACGTCGTGGGCGGGACTCACGTCCTCGACTGACAACAATGGGAATTAAAAATCTGCCTTGCAGCAGCATCAGAAGCAGTGGTACCAGCTATACCTTATACCCAACAACGAAGAAGAAGAAGAGCTGGGATATAGACTGAGAATCTGACGAACGGGGGGAATCGACGATGAACAACAAACCGTCTCGTCGTCGTCGTCCTCGTCGTCGTCCTCGTCCTCGTCCTCGTCCTCGTCGTCGTCGTGGCTGCTCGGCTGCTGCTGTAACGTGAAAACGGTAGACAATACAACGGGATCTGCAACAATATACGTACGCTTGGTCGATCCAGTCTAGCCTCGATGGAGGACGTCTCGTCGCCACGTTATTCGACTTCTCCGATTTGCCATTTTTCGTTTTCCCCGTTTATTTTTTATTTTTTTCTCTTCGTTTTTGTTCTAAAAGAAATACGAGACCTATAGAAGAGAGGATAATGCTTCATACAATTCCTACCTACATTAGTATAGTTGCACTAAAATCCAGAGCCCTGCGGAGAGAGAGTGCTTTTCATAAAAGTCCAGACGATTACAGGTACCTTAATTTTTCCATCCGCCAATTGCTCTTCCGGTACTATTACCACGCGATTAAAACCACGTTTGAAAATGTGTAACGATTCACGGTCTGGTTGCAGCGCACTCCGCACTCCACTCTCTGTGTCTATACGAGCATATAATAGACGCACGGCGGATAAGAGAATAATTACAAGAGTGGTAAAGTTTTGGCACAATTTTTTGACCATTTTTTTTACGACATTGATAATCCTACCGGTGAATTATCATCGATGATTGAAACTAGCGGTAACGCTGCATACGCGCATGCGTGGATAAAGTGCCATTATTTTCAACCTAATTTATCTAAACATGGTTCAAAAACAACAAAACAAAATGGCAAATTCCTGATGAGGAATTTTGAAGCTAATTAAAAGCCATTGTTCATGGAATAAACACGTATATCCATATTCATACATACATGCTACCTACCTATGTATCAGTGTTCGAGATCGCTGCTAAATGGTAAACCGCCGGTGGTATTGAATTTTATTGGAAGTTTATCAGCGGTTCAACTACGCATAACAGAGTGGTCGTTCGTCTTCGATCTATCAGCTGTCCATCAGGTCCGGCATCCGAGTTCGACGTGAATGTTATGTCCGTTTCTGATCCGGCATCAGGGGAAGCGAAAGAGAAAGAGAAAGAGGAAGAGAAAGAGAAAGGGAAAGAGAAAGAGGTGAAGAGGTGAAGAGAGAGAGAGAGAGAGAGATAGGGAATGGAAGAGGGAAAGGAAGAGGGAGAGTCTCGAAAGTCTTTGTAAACGGGGGACCAAAGTCCTCCTGGATGGCGCTCAGGTTCGACTCTTGGTCGTGGTGGGTTTATTGTCCTTCTATACCCTGGAATGGTGAATTCCGATTGGTCGGAAAGCGCGTCGTCAAGCCACGCCCGCTACTGGTGGGTATAGAATCACGAACACGTTGCTAGATCCTTGTACAAATCTACGTGTTACACACGAGCACCCACTACGACCCATACCCACACATAGGTACAGGGTACAGGCCACCCTCGCAACGCCACCCCGAAGCACA
This sequence comes from Tenthredo scrophulariae, assembly GCA_963978835.1. Taxonomy (NCBI): domain Eukaryota; kingdom Metazoa; phylum Arthropoda; class Insecta; order Hymenoptera; family Tenthredinidae; genus Tenthredo; species Tenthredo scrophulariae. The sequence goes on along the minus strand of OZ022230.1, from coordinate 24,433,085 downwards.
GACCCCATTCCTCTTCCTCTGCCAACTCTCATCTCCCGAGTTATACGGTCTTCGTCTCTTATTTGGTTCTGTTTTAGGGAGAGAGAGAGAGAGAGAGAGAGAGAGAGTACTCCACCAGGCTACCCTCGTGGAAACCGGGAACCCCCTGGTAGCGAGGGACTCGACTCGAATCATCGAACGAAAGAACAATTTTCATTGACTTAGGAGTTCTTCATAATACCGGACACTTTTCATGGTCATCAGAGAATGGGCATATCATTTTATGGGGTTAGAAAGTGGCCGCCGAATTTTGTCAACAGTCAGGGATTTCCAACTTTCATTAATTTTAAAACATGTTCAACCAGCCCGCAACCTTTCACCAAAATTTATTTCCAGTCAGTTTTTACAGAATATTTCACACATGGGTTGACGGACTTCAAAAACTCTGTTACTTCCGGCTATAAAATATGGTCGACGTTAATTGAGCCCTGAAAAAGTTCCCAAATTTAGCATTTTTGTTTTTCTCTATGATAACTCGAAGAAAATTTATAGACATGTACGTCTACAAGTAAAACATGATATTCGACATTCTTGGGATCTATTTTTCTATCTGTTAAATTGTAGGGAAAATTCTGTATCTCCAGTGACGAGGTGTCAATGAGCTTAAGAAATAGAGAAAACTGATTTTTGGTTCTAGAAAGGCTAGAAAACTAATGAAATGTCAAAAATCTCACTTTTTTTGGTCACCCTCCTGACTTGGGTAGGATTTTTACACTTCACTTAATTAACTGTCCGTACATATCGCCATTGCGGGAAAATAAGCAAAATTTCAGGGGTCTAAGCGATTCGAAATTCCATTTTGTTAGATTTTTTATTTTTGATTTGTGATTTTTGAATTATTGTAATGATCAGCAACTCGATAAGAATAGATCGACTTCCTTTTAGCTATCTTGAATTTTTATTCGGTATATTTTCTACACCTTTGATCGTACTTAGGGTTAGTTTCTATCCACCGCTACTTTGGCAGAGTGTAGAAAGGACACGGGCGAATCTAGGCACACTGATGAGTTTTTCGAGTACCAGACTCGACCAAGCCAAGCTGTTTGTTGTTGAGGAGCGCTGGATGTGAGGAGTTGCCGAGAGAGATCCAGCGAGGGTTTGAGAGGGTGCTTCGCTTTTTAGACTTCCGTCGTGAAATACCTACCTACCTACCTACCTACCTATCTTCCTCTCATTACCGCAACTTCCACCTTCAAGTGACGTTCTTATTCCTACGCAGTTTTCCGCTCCTAAAGCTACCGAGTTACTTTATATCGCGTACACAGCTGCCAACTCGTTCTTATCTTGCAATAATATAAACAAACTAATTACTAGCGAGAAAACTTAACAGAAAACTACTATATCGACTCTATAACGAAGACAGGACTGATTTATATTGAATTATCCTCAATTCTTGTTCTTCGATAGAGTTAATAAAATTATTTCAGATTTTATAGAGCTTCGCCTTGGATAAATTTGGTCCGCAGTAACGCAGGGTAGAAATTGCATCGTTAGTGGAAACTAATTGAAATTTTAAGGAGAATGTTATGAAATGATGTCATGATCCGGACACGTAACAGACTTTTTTTTCAACCCATACAAAAAAAAAAAAAAAAAAAAAAAACTGATTGAAAATGAAAAATTTTTCTATCCAAAAATGAAATTCGTCAAATACCTGCACATCGAGATGTAGAATACCCGTGGAAATTGCGACGAATAATGCGACGACCACTTTATCTTTGGATTTTTTCCATTTTCTAATGACAAAATTGTCGGAGGGAATTTTGGTTGTTATATGATTATCCGTTGGACCGAGTTGATCTTTGAGAACGTTAAAGCCGCTATACCTAGCTGCGCACTGCACGTGGAAATGGTTCGTGAAGGTATTATCTATGACCAAAAAAAGTACGGGAATTAATTACACTGGCTAATCCACGCGTACCTATAAGTCCCTATGGAGAAAATTATAGGGAAGAGCGATCGAACCAAGTCCAAAGAATAATGATAGTAATAATAAGTGGTTTAAACAATCCCCTGCCACTTAACAAGCCTTTTAATATATTCCCACGAGACACAGGCATATACCTACCCCAAATGCAGTTAATCAAATTTCCACTCCCTCGGGATTACGTATCCATAGATCATCGTCTAATTTCGCTAAATACTGCAGTCGGGAATCTAGGCTCAGCTTTATTCCCATGGCTTTTCGCCAGATTTTAACCTAATCATTTGAACGAGGGGGTAACACGAACGATGTATATACGGGTATAACGGTGAGGGTGCAGCAACTTGTCCTTTCCTCTTCTACTGGCTGTTGTTCAAAAATGTAAGAGAAAAAAATGAAGGTGAAAAAATAAAAAGCAACAGTCGCCATACTTCGATCGATTTTTAAGCCTCGGTCGTGACTGGGAATGGACTTAACGCATAAAACCCAAGGCAATGGCGAAATCGTAATAGCAAAAGGAAAGAAAAGTATTGTTTAAAAACGAGGAGAGTTGAATGAAACTCTACACCGCGTGTGCGCGGCTAGATTTCAAAAGAATACCGCCGTCCCTGCAGTCCTGGAGTCTTGAGATCTTCGCAAGCCGCAGGAGATATTTCGCCGTACCGAAATGTCTGTTATACCTACCCAACTAGCTGGTGTATACATGTATAGGTATATCCACGAACGATATCAAGTGTCATCGAGTCCTTCGCAATTTTCGTATTTGCAGACTGATGGGAGGGCATCAGGGGCGGGGGCCGCTAAAGAGCGAAGTGATACGGGTGCATCGGTGTATAAATGAAAGAATAACGTTGTAATGGCGAAAGAGATGGAGAAATGAAATGAAATGAGACGGATGAAGGAGAGGGAGGAAACTTTTGCGGCAACAAAAGTGGTCGATTTCTATCAATCGAAAAGCGAGAGGTTACCTGGTTCATGTTCATGTTCACGTGAACCAGAGTTATAACAATGACGATAGAGAGAAGAAGAAAACAAGAAAAAAAGAAAAATATATGAGAAAGAAATATCGTAACGGAAATAAAGACGCCCCGCGGATATCTGCTGGGTAATCTATACGAATGGTTGCATTATAGTTTTTCTTCCATTGTTAAAACCGTTCGAGTGTTTACGCAATAGACTCTTTGTCCCTTACCGATGAGCACCATTGTCTGTCGGGCCAGAGCATCCCGTCCGTCCGTCCGTCTGTCTGTCTGTCTGTTTGTCTGTCTGTCTATTTACCGAATAGATCGCTGAACGAAGGGCCTTCTCCTCATAGCTGAGTGGATGAAGAAGATGAAGAGGAAAAGGAAGAAGAAGAAGAAGAAGGAGAAGAATTACGAAAGCACGCCCGCAGGACTCGTTGGCGTTGAACTTTTGTACTATTATGAGCTCTCGCTCTCTCTGCTCGACGCTTTGTCAGAGCCCTGAAGCAGGCCATAAGTATTTCAAGTTCTGTGTCCATCATCGTCCGCCGAGTACTTCTTAGTTGAATTTTCATCAAGGACTTAGGTCTGAGAATGTTCGATATTGAAAAAGCGAGATCGTCCCTCGCCGAAGAAAGCCATTTTTTATTGTTATTTGAGTATCGGATGGTTCAGATCGTTTTTACGCGCCGAAATTCACCGATAGGTCTATTCCCCCTTTATTCAGGATTTAATTGTCCTCCAAAATGATTTTCGGACGCCATCATGCCCCGCGATTATAGGTGGCCATGTTTGCCACCCTTATATGTATAGTGCATCAACAGCCCCCCTATGGGGCGGTCGTCGCGGGGAACTTGAAGGATCCTAAGGGACGGAGACCCTCCGTGGTGCCAGACTCGCGCAAGTGGTCTATCGAATACAGTCGGCAACAAAATTTGATCGAGAACGCCCATTTATACCCACCCTTGGGGTTTTTACTCATCATGGTGCATTACTCACCCTGGTTGGGTATTAAATCAAATTTTATTCCTCCATTTCGTAGGGTGAGAGCTTTTTTCCATCTACGATATTTCATTTCATTGTTTCGTCAATTCGACACGAACATATTATTCAATAATTATATACACGAAAAAGCCATGACCTTTCGCACTCGACTGCAGATGATTTATGAATTAGCATCCGCAAGATGCATGTAACTCTCGAAAATAACCTTCTTCTTTTTTCCTCATTGAATACTGAAATTCGATCAACTTAATCCAAAACTTGATTGATTTCGTTAAATACAATGGACTCATTTATATCACTGATGTTGTTTGGTTGATTTAGAAAAATATTCACTATGCGATTTGTTTTCAATCGAAAAAACTTTTCTCCGATGTGAATTTAGTATCCATCTTCTTGAAATAGTTTTTGCGGAATTAATTACCGAATACTATGAATGGACTGAAAAGTATATGGAATATTTGAAACCAGGTCCTTCGAATTTTCCCTAAGCTCAAAGACCCTTTGTACCTAACCGTCGATAAATATGAATCCAGCTAAGTTGTATAGATCGTGTATGAGTATAAATATATTTTACCTTTGTGTGGATGCAACGTAATATATGTATATATAACACAGCATCCCCCTATGAACACGTGGAGTGGGTGGCGGCCGCTATGATCTCGCGGCCCAATGAGTTGTTACTTCGAATTAGCCTCCGGATTCCGTTTAACCATTTTTCTTGTTCATTTGACCGAGTCTCAACACGCGTTACGTTGCGTTTTATTTTTGCTTTTGCTTTTGCTTCGTCTAGTTATAGCAGGCGACAAAAGAAGATGTACCATATTCTACTCACCTATACATGCTCAGGCATATATCGACACCATCGTGTATTGGATGTTATATACACGTATTGATGCATCTATATGAAAGGGATTTCATCAGTTTTGCTTTCAAACCTGTGAGGTTCTATTGACCCAACATATACGCGCTATGTTTTGAGACTCGACATTCAATAAAGGCGAAAGAATCATAGGTAAAAGATTCGTATTTTTGATTCTCAAAACGCAAGAAATATGCCTCGTATTTGACTGACTGAAATATTGTTTCACGGCTTTGTATCAGTTGCACAGCATAACCATAGTTCCACAGAGAAATACAAATGCGCGCAAAATAATCGTCTGTAAAAATTCTCAACGACGATCAGAGAGACTCCGCAATTTGAAAATTGACCGTGCCAAGGGGGTCATTCGACCAAAAGTTTCGTTTTCCGTTTCACTTTTATTCGAACCCAAAAAAACACCTCCTTTTAGACTTTACAATCATTTTTCGCCCACCGCGTGTAGACTGCACATGCATGTATTGGTAAACGGTTCTATTATTATAACGACCGATGCCCGCAGGCTAAGCACTGGCATGATGCAACTGTAGTTCCATTCATGAACCCTGCAGGGTCCTATCCCCGTCCGCGAATCTGAATCTGCAGTGGGAAGGTGTTCTTTCACGTGTCTATTATCATCTCACGAGTAATAATATAGTCAGCATCGTCTTGTGACCATCAGTGATCAATCGATCCCAGAATTTGCACGTTCACAAAATGGCACCGATTCGAGGCAACTTTTGGGTCACCTCAACCGCCATGAACATTGGACAGATATACTTGAATCGGTGTAAAGCACGTTGTCAGACCAGTAATAAATCCGGACGATGAATCCTGGTGAAAAATTCTCGAGTATCAAACGTGTATGCGAATCGTTGCAGCAGCTCGTTAGGGGATTCGGTAAGAGGTGGACACTCGACAAGGTAGCCCCTGAAGGCCGGCCCCTGCGTAGAGGTTGAAGAAGCGAGAAGTTACGGTAGCAGTAGGTAGGTACCTCGAGGAAATCTGAAATTCTCAAAGGAAGTAAAAAGCTTTTAAGATAAAAGTCGAGTGGCTCGGCGTTACTCGCGTGTGTGCTCGCAAGGAACCCGCGCCTTGGCGTTGGAGGGCTAGTGCTTTGTTCCCAAACGACTTCTTGACAATGGGACGAGGGTGGATACAGGCACAAGACCTTGTACACCTAGCCCAACAAATAATTAACAGAATTGTAGTACTCGGTAACGAGTAACTCCTTCCGATTCTCTCGGGAAGCCTTCCTCGCGCTCCCTGGGTTGGAAACTTCCCATCCAACCCTCGGATTCTCCCTTATAACCTCGCCGTTCCCTCAGGGCGATCATCGCCGGTATGTGTAAAGTCGCACGACGCTAGAGGCAGATCAAATGTCGTTGATTCTCACCGCAAACGTGATTACTGAATCCTGAAATAGCCGTAGCTGTATTCAGCACGGTGGCTATTCAGGGACGAACATATATATAATAAATGGCCGTGGTGCAAGTTCCGTTGACGAAGAGGAACGGCGGCTTCCACGGGAACCAAAAGCTCAAAGTCTACGGGGCAAAACTCTTCACGAGTATAAATTAACGTTGAAAATACCGGACGGTATTTATTTATCCAACCAATAAGAGGGCAGCGGTCTTTCGCAAAGCCCATCAACTCCTTCGCGGATATTTACTTTAGTTCTCTTCTCTTGTGATAGGTATAAGAGGGTAATGTTATAGGTATACATATGCTCTTCCGTGCATGTAGTGTATTAATAACACGCTGTCGATCTACGTGTATGTACATGCATACGTAGCATATATACATCCACATCTACACGTGTTAAATTTACATTTACCAATACACAAGGAGGTCGATTCGCAGCTGGCTTTGTTGCCTGTACCCATATGCAGAGGTATAAATATATGTATGCATATATGTATATTGTATATATGTAGGCAGTTCTCAATGGGAATATGCAATATACCGGCATGCATTGGTAATGTGTTCTGCCGCAGAGACAGTCCTTTGTACGTGTCAGTCCTGCAGCCGGACTGTCGAGATACTTCAGTCTAAGGTATTTATTCGAAAAAGAGAAGGAGATTACCCGCGGCAGGAGAGGCTTCTGTCACATTTGTATACGATTCGCATATTATAAGGTCATTATTGATTGATGCGATATTCGGCACATAAGTCTTTGTCAAAGATTTCGATACCCGCATCTTCTGCACATATCGTCGGTGAATAACGATCGTTTCATAAATTATAATTCAGGTATGCGTGTGACTCCTTAGAACCGATCCGCAAGGTGGATCACAGATTCATAATGAATAATGACGAACATTCAAAAGTCAAGAAAACGTTTTGCCATCTTACAAATATTGGCAAAAATGTCTCAACCCTTAGAAGCAAACGTTAAGATTCAAGGAAGGACGTGGAAATATTTCATTTGTTTCAACGATAAATCGTCGAGTTCCTCGAAAAGACTTCAAGTATTTATTTCGACCAACTTTTCGGATATCATTATTCGATCTAAACCTAAATGGCGGATCTGAACTTGGAACTCGTGATTGAACGACCTTGCAGAAACCGCGCGGTAGTATCGCGGCGATTCTTTGGGTTAGAAAAATAATAAGAGAAAGAAAGGAGAATAAAAAAAGAAAAAAGAGCAAGCAAGGAGGCTTTTGCGTTAAAGGAAGAGTTTGAAAAGGCCACCGCACAGTCTTCGTGTAGTCCCTTCGCGTGGCTGCGGCCGGCCAGAGTGTGTTGAAAGTTGAAGGCGGTGTAGAGTGTTGAAACCCGAGCCGCGCCACGAAGCGCTGGCCTTTTCGTGGCTGAGGAACAATTCGAGTTTCAAAAGGCAAACCGGCGCTCTCCGAGCTGCTATAACTTTGCCGAACTTCGTCTACTGTACAATATACATATACCTATATTTATTCCATCTTTCGTCAAGAGACTAGACGCGAAATCACTCTGCTGAATATAAATTAGTAATTTCGTACGTTCTTCTTTTGCTGTTCTGGTTCGTTTTCTTTTTTCATCTTCTTTTTTTTTTGTCTTTTTCCGGTGCAGCTCTCGCGGTTAAACGGTTCATCGACAAGACGCAGTCTGATCTGGTTCACTTTTTGAACTTTCAAAGACATCTTCCGCCCGAACAATTGAGATAACTAAATTTCTTGTTTTCCTCCTTTTTTATCTCGCTCTCAACTCCATTAACTCAGATTTCTCTTTTTGGGATAGAGCAGCTTGCATATTACGTATATACTCCGTTTCTTTTTTCTTTTCAATACATATACACATGTAGAGATATATAGACTCTTCGCCGGCAGCTATAAAGATTAAACTTATACCTATACCCGTAGAACCGAGTTTCGAGCAATAACGCCCCCGGCGTGTTTGCACACCTGAGAAAAACGCAACTTGATAGAGAGGTTGGATTTGTTACTCTGTGTAAAAAGTATGCCCATATAGATTAATATTACTCTGGCAAATCCTCCCTATTCAATTTCCTCCTCTATTGCAGCGTATACACGCACGTACCTATACTAATACATTTATAACCATCGCCGACACTGTAAATTTTTCTCTATACATATAGGTCACCCTAAAGAAATCCGATTTTTCCACCAGAAGAATGTTATTTTTCCTAAATTTCGAGGAGAATATTATAAAGTTATCTCATTCAGGGAAAAACCAATATTATTTAGGGAATATTTATGAACAAGTCTATATATATATATATATATATATATATATATATCATTCCTATATCAACGTTATCAAAATACATGGTTTTCGTATAAGGGAAAAACTCAAATTCAATAACATCGAAATTTTCCTCGAAATTTGAAGAACTTTTCGATGAACCCATGCGACGCGAACGGTGAAACAATTTTTGAATCTTTCCTGTATATAAAACACGAGTAGGTAATATGCACTTGTGAAAAAATCGGGCGAATATAGAATTACTTGGAAAGGTGTTGATTTTGTACAATTTGTCGAACAAGTGTAGGTATAGGCGCATATGCCTATCTCTGATTCTCAGTTTTTTACTTTTTCTATCCTACACCCTGAACGATAAACGCATTCTAATGGTCTTCTGTCGTTGTCGTTGTGTCTGTCCACCATATTGATCGTGGAGGCGTAGGCGGTCTACCTATATCTATTACGGGATGGGTTCGGGGGTGGTTTCACCCCTTGGGGCGCGAGGAGTCGGGCTGAGGGACAAGGGGTTGGGGTTGGGGAGGGAGGGTCGTGGCGGCGGGAGACGATGGATTCGGGTGGCGTTGGAGCCGACACTCGCGGGTGCCGGCGTTGCCATGGCCACCACCACCCTCGCTGTGAACAAGCTCTCCACGTCATATTGGGATAGTATATTCCCCACACCGTAAAGTCCAAATAACGTATACCTACCTACTGGGTGGTACGCTGAACTATTCAACGTCCTTTTACACCACCCGGAGATGGGAAGAATTGAGAGAGAAATTAATTGCACATACTATTTGTCAAACAGTTCTTTTTTTCTTCGTTGGTTTCGTTTTTCACTTTTTTTTATTAATAAAGAAAACGAACAAAACGATAAAGACAAAAACGAGAAACAAAAAAGGAAGAAAAATCACAAACAAATGACATCGTTGAAAATGAATGGTAGCTGCAGTATGTGGATTTTCTTCTTTTTTTCCTACGAAACGAAAATTCGAAAAACTCTTCGAGACATTTTCTTCGGGGATGAATTCCATCTCCGCAGAGTGAAATTCTACTGTTTAATATGGTGGGTATGGGTGAATGAAACACCAAACTTTACGAGGGGAGAAATTGAAGATGAGATTGAAAGGAGGCGTAACGCCTAGTTTTTTTTTTTTTTTTTCTTCATATTTTAGAAGCCAGAGATCGCGATTGTGAAACACGCTTTCTTGCGTCGATCGGCTGAAGAAAATTTGGATCAAAATAAGTGGTTGCGGAAATTCGAATTTTTGAAAAATTGACAACCAAAAAATTTCCAAGCTCCCCAACTTCTGTAGTTTTTACGAATTTCGCAAAATACTTTTCATTTACATGTATACTCTTATGTGAACGTAGTAACATGCGTATAATATAGAATTTTTATCAAGAAAGTTGAAGCCTTAAATTTAAACTTGCTTTTTTGACATTTCTTTCATATATGATTATTATTTTTTTGTTTTTTTGTTTCTTCTTCCCGACTGCACAGCAGATATAACAGATATAGTATAATATACCTGATACATTATTATTATCATACTAAAACGAAAACGAGCTGCATCAGATTTTCTCCGTCATTTTATATACTTTTTCTTCTTATTTCTCGCGATTTTTTTTTCCTTTTTTCCTTTTTTTTGTTCTCTTTTTCTTTTTCCTCCCCTAACACTAATCTCCGACTGAACGTGAGCTGGTGGCTGTGGAGGCTGGAGGCTGTAGGATCGAGGTTGGGGGCGGGAAAACGAGGTTGAGTCTGGGGGGCAGGGAGGAGGGGGGGTTGGTAGCTGGCGAAGCGAAGCTCATTTTGTCGGCAACGGATGGAGAAGAAGCGTCCTGGGGTGGCGTCGTCGTGGCTCATGGCTCGGGGGGGTGAAACAGCGAGAAAGAGAGAGAGAGAGAGAGAGAGAGAGAGAGAGAGAGAGAGAGAGAGAGAGAGAGAGAGAATTACGTGTAGCAAGTGAGAAGGGTATGAGCATATATACAATATACACCCCCAAACGGCACAGTGGAAAGCTGCAGAGAGAACGGAGAAGAGAACGGAAAACGGAGAACGGAGAACGTCGAGCGTAGGACGAAACGCCTGGCTGGCGACATTATTAGACGCCCCCGGTGAGTGGGTGTCCTTTAGCTATATGGACGTATACGTACATATATACATGGGCATATATACATGGGCACATACATATATATATATATATATATATGTATATGTATATGTATTACGTGAGTATAGATACAGGAAGGCGCATTTAGTCGTCGGGGGGGGGGAGGGGGGTGGTTGGTTTCGCAGTAATGAGAAGAAAAGATGGGGTGAGGGGGGGGGATGCACACGAGGCAATGGAACGAGTGGGTATCGTTGAAAAATCCGCATTTTTTTTTTTTCATATATTTTTATTTTTTATATACGTTTTCCTCGCCTCCACTCCATACCCACCCACCCAACCCTCCGCACCCTTATTCTTGCATGCGGGATGATAATGTAAACTCCAACCTATGTGCAGAGATTCCCTCGAGGAAAATAGTCAAAAGTTAGCGAATTTTTCTTTTTTTTTTTTCTTTTTCACGTGACTTGCGTATATATAGGACATACATAAGGTACAGGTATAGGTGTGTTGCTGGTATCAGCAGAAAGGTGGGATTTTCCATTTATTTAACCACATTTTTCATTATTCGTTTCTTTTAGCTTTAGGTACCGTATGCCGCGATACGAAGAAATTGAATTTTTTTAGCTAACGGTGATTTTCGATAGACAGACTATATATTATACACATACCATACGTACATTATTATCATTTCATACCTTTTGAGAGAAGAATTTCTTGTTTTTCATTTCTCGTTTCTTACTTCAAATGATTCGGATTCATTTCATCGAAAAATCTAACGATTTTTTATTTTATTGTTTTTTTTTTCAACTATATATATAGAGGATATTGATCAGCGCCTCGCAATAGAATTTTCACTCTTATATATATAGCGATCTCATATTATGAACAGAGGCCGCAAAATTAATCACTATTTATTTTCCTAGTGCGTTAAAGATCGTTTTACCAATTTTACCCCAACCCTATTCCCTCCCACCCTTATAGTAAAATGGCAACAAATATTTAACCACCATATCCACATCCGAACTATTGTTCGTATCGAAAACGATACGATCGAACTCTAGAGGTATAACTGTACGTGTGGTGTAGGTGTATAGTACGTATAGAAACTGCGAAACAAACAATATATTAGTAAACAATGGGAATTGTCGACGTCACTTGCTCCCCGAGTACGTACCCATACGAAAGCACAAACTCTGTACGTTATACCAGCGAATATACATACGCGGTATAGTACGGTGGGTGGTAACGAACGTTTTGTTGTCTTCATTTGATTTGATTTTTTTTATTTTTTATTTTTCATTTTTCATTTTTCATTTTATTTTTATTTTTTTTTTTCTTATCGTTTGTTTGTATTTCATACGTGTATGCGTTTTGTAGCTGCATAGGTCCCTATGGGTATAGTCGAGAGTACGTACGCGGTGAGCAGGGGAGAGAAGGGCCCTATAAACTTATCGTGGCTTATCCTGAAATTAAACGTAGGCGGTTATCCGGGGCTTTCATTCGATTCGAGATTCAGAGATAGCTAGTGCGCCAACGAGGGTGAGCTTATGGTATGGTATGGGTGTAGGGAGCTCAATTCGAAGGGTGTAGAGCTACGGGGGGTTGGGACTTTAGGATTGAAAATAAAAAATTTCGAATTTCGAATTGAGAATTGAGAATTGAGAATCGCAGAGAATAGAAAACGCAGAAAGAAGAGGGTCGTCAAGGCTGACGCGATGCTATCGTAAGGGATGAGATTCAAAGGCCCTCAGGGGGGTCAACATTAAAATGGCTGTCACGACGATATTACAAGCTTCGGGCTGCGGTGGTACAGCAGAGAAAATTGACGAGGACCTGGCCTCTCCACTAATGAACAAAGATTCAAATTCAAATTTTGGCTCGATTCAATTTTAATATAATAACAAAATTCTCCATGTTACCATGAGGCATCGATAATCATCGTTCGGTCATAAATTTCGAGAATTATTCAGCTCGGAATCAGCCTCCATATCCGGGTACGAGGTATATGGGTAAAAAGGTACAAAGGTACGAGTATGGTAGGGCCTTAAAATAAACCGTGTAACAAATTTCCTGATGCAGCTATAAAATATACAAGTGAGTGTATATCGTAATTCACTGTCATATACAGTATACTGGCAATGTCATTGATTCAATGTGAACATCGCTTCTGCATAAATACTACTCGGTCTGTACTAGCTTCGCGGGACCGAAACTATTTAAACCGTGGCTCCATACCTGCAGCCTACTGTACAAATGTGCCTACATTCACCCGCTACGAGTTCGGAATATATGGAATAGCATGGGCATTGCAATGTCGAATGATGTAACGGCTCATGGCACAGTACATCGCCGAATCGAAAAACGAAGTAAGAGTATGGGATGGACTTGTACGTTTCATGGACGCAGCCTGCAATGACGACTGAATTTACTTATTCAAACGTTTTTCAGTCCTCATTCACGATGAGCATTTGGTGGTAAGCGTTTAGTGTACCTGACATCGAGCGTCACTATTTTTGGCAAAAAATTAATGCCCAATATTTATTCCGACCAGTTTTTGGGATACCGGCACCCCAAGAGCAGGTACTTTCCTTATCGAGATAAAATAGCACTCAGTATTCGAAATTTGAAAGTTCGTTGATTTCACACACATTGCTTACAGCGCGCCTCATGTATGCCCTAACCAGTTTCCTGGTCCGCCATACCCTGTTCGTTGAAGGGGACGACGGGCTTACCGCACCCTGGTGCGCGTCGTGCCCTCAGGGTTGAAGTTAAAATGACAATGAGGGTAGCAAGGAACTAGGGGGTGACCGGGGAGGGGGTTAATATGCGTATGTGCGCCGGCAACCAATCACAAACATCTCCTGGCAGCCCCTGCTCTACCCTAGTGTCGCCGCCATCGCTTCCTGGTCCCAGGTCCTAGCGCCTATCTCGTTACTTTGTGATGAATAAATAAATAAATGAATAAATAAATGAATGAATGAATGAATGAATGTATTATAGATAAACTATTAAATTAATGATTTAGAGACTACGGTAATTTTTAACCCAAGATCAGCACGCGGGTGCCTATGCAGACATAGATTAAGACATTTTTCAACCTTCACCTCAGTATCATGATGATCAACGTAGTACTGCGTGTAACGGACACTCTCTGATATCAGAATTCATTATCTCTCAATATACTGGACCGAATTTCCATGTGCAAACGAAACATGTGTGACAAAAGCGCATTTTCGAAATATTTCTTAATCTGGTTCGAACATCGGCCAATCTATTCTTAGCAAGTGGAAAAGAGAGGAAAGTCATTGTAATCAACCCGGAAGTGAGAAGTCAAGTTTCTACCATATCTGTAAGTTTTTAGGACCACAGAATCATCTTTGACCATTTTCAGATGGATGCTGGGGGTGTGCGTGTGTGATCAATTTTTTATACGACGATATCTCGGGAACGAAGAAAGGGATTTCGTCCTTTTTTGTACCAATCGACGCGGTTCTTAATAACTCGAAACTGGTTAGATTCCGAATTTCATCGGTGCAGTAGTTTTTGAGTTATTCAGAGAACAATATTTGGAAAAAATACATTTCCATTGATAATATCTCGAGGACTGATCGAGGGATTTTTATGAATTTCGGAATCAATCGATCCAGTGGTTTTTGCGTTGAAGGAGAAATTGACTTTGAACTTTTTACTCACAGCATACTATTTTTCGAACTTTCAGATGCCCGTTCCACACACAAAGTATCAAAAGTTTAAAAGTGGAAAAGGTCACATTTGAGATTGGGAGAGATCCAATTACGATCAAAACGATTTTCAATTATTATTTCCGTGCGAATGCAAGAGGGTATCGTTTGTTGTGTGTTTTTTTTTTTTTTTCCCCCGCAGAGCTTATTAGGTACAGAAAACAATGGACTCTGTATATCTCGAGAAAGTTGATCGAGTTCAAGTGAGTGACGCGATTGCTGAGATCTCTTGATTCTTGTATAGAGAGACAATGAAAAGAACCTTTTTAATTACGCGATCACGAAGACTGCAGTCAGCCTCTCGAAATACTGACTCTCATGTACCTTGTGCCTAGTACACCAACGCGACTCGTTTCTCTCGACAAAAAGAAATGACTCCCTTGCAGAACTCTCGAGATTCTCATAATTTCTCTCTTATACATCCGTGCACGTTTTCATTTCAGATACATTTTTTCCACTCCCTACTCTTCCCTTCCCTCCCCGCCCCGTCTCTTACCCTCTACCTCCATTTTCACATTCTTCCGCACCCCGAATGACGGCATGAATGCGGAATGAAAGTACTGCCAGTAATTAGTGGTCCCGGGTAATTATTACGAAAAAATCCTCCGAATGGCTCTGAGAGGGCTTACTAGCGCGGATGGCAGAGGGTGGTAAAAAAGAACCCTTGAGACATACATATACTGCAATTTTTCAGCTGCAACCAACCATTTTTCATTCGATTCAATAAATTTACCAATCCAAAATCTACAATCTAATCTACACGATATTTTGGCATAACTAAAATTTCATCAGAAATATTTGACCACCAACCACTCTTCAAAGCGCCAAATAATTTGCATGATTATGTCCGAACACGCGTTATCAGATGTGGAAAGTCGGAATATCTCTGGCAAGCTAATCATGGCCCCCAGAACATAGGGTCCCTAGTACCGCTTTTAACTTCTACGTTAAAGGATCTCTAAATCTATGGCATGCAGCTCGGTTTTAAGGACTGGTAAGGGCCGAGGGTTCCTGGGGTATACGTATACGTTCGTACAATATAATATGACGGAAATGTCAGTCAATTAATAAAGAATCATAACAGAGCCGACTAATTTCTGCTTTTGTTGTCGTTGATGATGGATGGATGGACGGACGGACGGACGAGTGGCCATTATGCGGTCTTATGATTGGTCAGATCCGTATCTCGACAAGCGGTTCCGCCTTTCAACTTTTGAACCGTCAAAAAATTTCGGAACGGAACCTTTTGCCGCGTACACGTGCCACTATACTTCATAACTACCGGTCGTAGGTACCTCTTTCGAGGCTATATTTAGTTCGGAATATTAATTGGGGTAGAAATGGGGGATCCTGTATTCCGTTGACTGCGGTAGAAGTTGAACCAAGAAGTGTAACGATCTTGAAAGATTGTCGTATGATACGTGCAGAGAAGTTGAGAGGACGGTTTTCGGAGTGGTCTTGACATTTCTGAACGATTAAAAAATCCTTGAAATTCACCCGCGCGACCCAGGTGTGCATTTCGAAGCCTATACTCACACGTATGGTATGACGATAGTGTCGAGATTGTAAATAAGGTGTTGGTTAACGAACGACAGGCGCAAAGCACTTCCAGTTTGAATCCAGAACGTTTTTGGTTCCGAATCGGTCCCCAGGGTCGAAGTAATTACAAGTCATACTCCCAAACGACGAAGCTTTCGGGTCGAGTTTCTCGCACAACGGGATATAGATGTACGTGTAGATATAGTATGCACTAGGATAATATCGTTAAGCCTAGCGAGGCATTCTCTGTATAAGGGTAGAGTCGTGGCAGGCTAGGGGAAAGGTAAAACGGTTTCATTACAGGGCTTTGCTAGAGACCAGGAATGAGGGATAGGGATAGGGATAGGGATAGGGATAGGGATAGGGATAGGGATAGGGATAGGGATAGGGATATCGTAACAGGCAGGGGATGAGCGACTTTCACCCTCTCTCACTCTTCCCCAGGGTGGTTTCCTCGGTCTCCAGATCGCACGGGATCACAGAGGATCCCGTCCATAGAATTCTCAGCCCGCGAGACTCACCCGAGGCGATTCTATGGGTGCGGATACGTAGACTCGTAGAATTTGAGGTAAAATCGAGACCTTCTATGGTTCCTCTACCCCGTCCCGAGTCAGTCGGGGTATACATAGGTATAGTTATATAACTATACCGAGATAACCGTTTTTTTCATCGTCTATAAAATCGGTGTGAAGACCACCCCGGATCCGGACAATACATGCGAATTAACGTTCGGTTGATGGAAAAGTGACCGATGTCCTCATCTCTCTGATTTTTCCTTTTCATGTAAAGTCTGCATGATTAATTTGCAGAAATCTTCAAATCTCGTTGGTTGATGTACCGTATATGTGTGCGTGTGTACCTACATGTAGTATACGATGTATAGGGATGGAAGGGCCGTGGTCCATATATACTATAAGGGGCGGGGGAAACGCCTGGGAGGTTTGGCGGTATGTTTGATGTCTCGTGTACCGTGCCTAGCGGTTACCATTATAAGCATTGCATTACGAGATCCCGTTTAACATTATGATTATTATTTATTCCGCACATTATAGTACCTACGCGAGATCCCTTTTTCGTATCAGATGGGCGGACGGCCTTAGACTAGTTATTAGCTCCGTGACGGGCCCATAATCCAAACTCTCATATAATACAAATTCGAAATATAATGCCCATTAGCGAAAGCTTATTCAAGCTTCGGGAACTCACTGATCCTTTTTCTTTAAAATACGTTGGAGAACGCCCTTTCGTATGCGCATAAACAGGCACATCGGCGTATGCGTTTCCGATGAAAAATCACCTTTCGATAATTTTCAGCGAAAAGGAAGGGAAGATTAAGTTCTGTCCGAAAAACAGCGAGGCGATAAATAAGATTCACAGGATTTCGCATTCAAATGACGGGCACGAAAAATTGCCACATCAATCGTTTCTATTTTAATGTTCCGTTTCTACCGCGGAAAGAGAATTTGGCTTTTAATCTTCGACCGAGAAACCAAATTCTTTCTCCTTTCGAATAAAGCCTAAAAACCTTAATACTCTTTTATTGTGTACATAAGTAGATTGACAATGGCCGTTAATCACTTGGAAAATAAAATTAAGAATGGCTCGTCTAACTTTCCAACACATTGATTTGAAATCTTGTTTCAGATGAGCTTCGGAAGCAGAATGCCGCGGCAGTCCAAAAGGCGAAAGAACAATACGAAATTGAATACGGAATAGAAGGTATGTCTATGTCCAATTGACTTGAAAATATATTTTCAAATATAAAATATATTCCTACCCGAAAAAAAAAAAATGTATTCCGCAACGAAATTGTCCAATAACTCAATTTCAAAAGTAAAAATCTGTGAATGCCACATCTTATAGTTAGCTGCAGTAAAATTAAAACTACTTTTCGTAAAAATTCACGTCTTCGTACCCCTATATCTAACGTAGGTCGAATTTTTTTTTTCACGGACAATCGAAGAATAAACAAAAGCAGTTCTTCAATCCGAAAATTTAATTGTATAGAAATCATTAGGTATATTATTGAGGGAAAAAAGATTGACAAACATCTTTCGTTCTTACAAAAAGCCAAAAACAAAAACAAAAATTGTTATATTTCTGTCGGCTCGATTGTAACTCCAAAGTACCATTGGCCGAAATGAACTTGAATTGGCTTCAAAACTCTCGCCGAAACGTTTTGCAATCACGTTGGTTAAAGAAACGATAAAAATCGGCCGTTACTCGTAATTACAGCTCTCGATTAATTGGCTAGTTAAAAATATTTGTAGGTAGATACTTAACTTTGAGCATCTAAAACACCCGAACACCTAGCTGGCTCCTGCTTTATATTACCAGTAAATAATTTCTGTCCTTTTTTTTTTGTTCTTGTTTTATTGCTTTTCTATTTTCTTTCGTATTTCATATTCCGCCGTCTCTCCTCTTCGCCGCATTTCATGTTTCGTGTTTCCTCTTCGACCGCTCAAGACAAGCCGATGCGCCAGGTACGGCCAGGCGATGTGATCGTGCAGCTTTTATACTGCACCGTAGTTTATAAAGTATAATAGCACCGAGGACGAGGAAACTATCGGTCAATGTCGCCAGTGACAGTATTCTGTTATAAAGTAATGTTGAAAAATTACTTTTACACATATCGCTTTCTCGTTTTGTTTTTAGTACACACCAAGCGAGGTAAATGAGAAATGAGAAATGAGAAATGAGAAATGAGAAATGAGAAATGTGAAATGTGAAATGTGAAATGTGGAATCTCTAATACATAGAGAAAATAAGACACAATGAAAAAACAGACATATTCACAGCCTCAAAGACACAATAGACCATAGCCCACTGGAGCAAACAATCAGGACTCGTATATACGTGTTATTCCTCTTCGAAATATGACCTCATTCAGAAGGCCACCTTTCAACACGTAACGTTCATGAATCTATAAACAGTTCCAGAACGATTTCGATATTCAATCACCGATTACAGGTGGCATAGATAATCCGATGAAGAAATTTCGATCTGGCTGTAATTTTCGAAATTCCTTAAACGTGCTCTTGAGATCAGAAAGTCCTTCGAGTCATACCGTTTATCACGAGGATAATAACGAATTTCTTGCTTTCAGCGATTTTTACCAGTTTCAGTGTGACGTACGATTTTCGAAATTTGAGGTATGTCTTCGAATACACGTGACCCCAAAGTGTCCTTTTTTTCCCTCTTCACGTGAGGAAAGCCTGATCCTTTTAAATATAGTGACCTGCACGTTGGGATGAATCTTCGAAAAATGGTAGAGAAGGGAGTTCATTTTTTCTAATATAAACTGCTTCTTCCCATGTTCTAAAAATTTTCAAATTATTTAGACGATTTCAACAGAAAGGTCCAGATTTTTTATACGCAACGATAACAGATATCGGATTTCGCCGGAAATACGTTCGTAGATAAAATGATTTTTTTCAAGTGCGTCCCGGGATATTACACTAACGTTCAAGATACATTAACTATCCTGGCCATCCTACTCCGCGAATCTGTGTTCCTTAGGGAAAAGTCCCGAGGTTTTTGGCAAAATCGTCACAGTAATATCTAAAATTTTCGAGAGCTGAAAAAAGCATATTTCTTTCCTCAAAAGGGAGGAATGAAGGCGTTCGATGATGGTGCTTCGTCCTTTTCAACGTAGAATTCGCATGGGCCCTCTGGAAGTAGAGCCGAGCTAAGATACCTGTCACTTTTTTTCCTCCCCATTCGAATTGAGGACTTGAAATTGAGGATTCAGGATTCGGGGGTGTGCGCGATGGTCGCCATAGCGACAGCAGCCCCGGGACCCTCCGAGCTTGTCCCGGCTGGGAGGGTCGTCGGAGGGTTGAAAGGGTGGCTGACTGTCACACGGCGAGGGGTGCTACCGGGCCAAGATGGCCGCCATGCCGCGACACCACCATGTCAATAACACTCTATGAACCCCTGCTCTGTACCAGCTTCGACTCGTACCCCGCACCCTTCGGTAAACCCCCTTTCAGAAACATCCCCGTAGGACCATCTTCGTGTCTAATGCATCTGCCACGCTTCTACTACCTATAATTAATACGGGACGCACACGTGCGCGAACTCCCTGTATACACACTTCCATGGAAGCATCATGTGCGCTCATAGTGTACTGCAGCAGCTAGCGAAAGTACTTTACAGTTATTACAAACTAGGCGTCTATCTAACGTAAGTAAGTATATCGCGTGGCGAATGGGAGAAGGTCGTATAAGTGCCAACACACGACCGTTTAGCATTCGTGAATGAAAAAGTTCGTATAATTTTTTTGTCCGTGTACTTACGCGAGTTACCATAAAAATATCTTCAAAAACGTTGACATTCAAAATTGGTTGGTTAAAAGCAGGACACATGCGATCCTTCGGACCAAACTGAAGGGAGGAAATATCACGGAAACTAATTCCAGATGGTCGTAGACGACATTAGCCTAGGACTGAAAATCGTGCGATTTTTTATTCCAGAGAATCATACGAGGTTTCATTCCTCAGGAATTTTCATTTCACTCTTTCTGAGTGGGATTTTCACTTCGCTATAAAATTCAAAGAGGCATATACCGTATCTGCGTCGTTCTTTTTATTGTCCCCGGTCAGAATGATGATTCTTATTTTTGGTCTCGGGTTTTCGACGATTCTGTTCATCAGTTCATCTGGCTTTGTGAATTTCGTCCTTTATACAAAAACTGACACAAATGTTTTTGGGAAGAGTTATAGTTTCCTATTTTTTAGAAAATAAAAACAACAGATAGAAACGCACACTCAACCTTATCGATCCATATGAATGTGTTGAAAATACTTTCATCAAAATTTTCATCATTTTGAAATAAAATTCACGATATGAGGAAGTGACAAGTCGCCTATTTTATTTATAGCGCAGACTGCTGTGTAGAAAATAGTTTTTCTTTTTTTTTTTTCCTCTCTTTTGTTTCGCCAAAATTTATCCAGCTTTTATAAAGAATGATATGAGCATGAAATTAATTGCACTAGAGCAACGTAGCACTAAGATCCGAGTAGGTATACCCCTTTGGAATCGTATAGTTTGATGTCAGAAAACTCCTGGCCATGAGATTGTGGAAAAATCCTGATTTAAACTTGGCGATTAATATATTGGGGATTGAAAAAGGTCGTACCTTATGTACCTAACAGTTTCAGAGGTTTGGTCGTGGTCAGATAATATTGAAATTGCTTTTGGAATTCGGCAGGGTATTACGCCTGCGATTATTGGATAAAAAAAGTTTTAGTTCCGTGCGGGTTTTGCAGGTCTGGGTAAAGTTTTGCTTGCGGGTAAACCAATTAGCGACAATTTCCTGGACCAAAACCCGGACGCAAATTAATTGGTACTTGATTTTTTGCACCAACCCCGACCGGCGACCTCCATCATCTCCGTCAACCTCTTCACAAATCATACCGGGAAATCAAACCCTCAAACTGAAAGGGCTCCCTCACCGATACTAAATCCAAAGTATTGAATCCGCAGTAGGTATACATACATACGCACACACGTACTAAATTCTAAATTCATGTATACTATATAATGTGCGAACAGAGTTTATACTATACTTTAATCTCCTGTATGAGGCGAGATTTTGAATAAAAAAAAAAATAAAAATTGAACCCCTTATGTTTTTCAGTATTATATTTTGCTAACTATCTCCTTAATTCATTTCTCTCTATACCGTCGAGATTGAAGTGGATCCTTTTTTACTCCACTATAAGGAGAAAATAATAAATTCAAGATATGCAGCTGCTGCAGCGAAGCGAGTGAGGGAGTGAAGAAATAGCCGCGTATTTATTCGCGTGCGAATGCAGGAGTTGAACTAAATCATTTGTCCGAGTTGCTGCCGCGGCATACGTATACGTGCATCTGACAAAAGTACCGGGTAGCCTATGAATCATCAATGATTAACTCCCATTCATATTGATTGAAATCGCAAATGCATTGAGCTGAAGTTATAACGAAATCAGTATCTTGTTTGGTGTAAAAACCGTATCAACTATAAAATCCGATGGCGTATTAATATTCATCCCCTTTGTCAAGTCGGACGTAGAACTACCTCGAATATGTATATTCATGATCGATTTACCAATCGGATGTATGCGTTTCGAGTCAACTGATTCCATTCATGGACCGCGGCACACGTATGTACATATCATACGTGTATATTCATATAAGGGCGTATCGTACAATGATATATCGACATAAACCGGTAAAAATGTAAAATGAACCGAATATAACGAAATTGTTTCATCGCGGTACACAACGAAACTCTTTTTACTCGAATTGGCACGCAATTGCGAAGTGTAGCTAGTCATGGATTGCAGAAATGCCTATATTTCGCCCCTTTTGGAATTGGCAATTGAAGGGTGTTACGCGAAGACCGGAGAGGTGCGGAATTATCAAAATTCAACCAGACCAAAAGCGAGACTCTTCACTCTTCGCGAACTCTACTATAAAAATCCGCAACTGTAGTGCGACGTATGCCCGTATTCTGCGATATCTATCTATAATCGTTTCGATCTGAGTTTGGAAACGAAATTTGTGCAAAACAAGCGAAATAAAAACGCTGAGAGAACTCCCGAAGTATCTGAATAAACTGATGCATGTATACCCGAAAATCTTTGTTCAATGATGAATGTACCGCCCAATAGTAGGAGAGTTGAAAAATCAATCCAGATTAGTAAAATATCGTTTCATTAATAATAGGAAAGAGCCACGGAGATACGGTCTTTCCGTTCTTCGCTCACAATACGCGCCGGAACTCAATACTCTTAAATTTTGAACCCTTGTGCGTATCTTTGCGCAGAATCGGTGCTAACAATTCTATCTCAACCACTTGTGTCTTAAACGCACAGCTTCTGGTGATGAATTACAACCGAAATTGGAATCAGCGAAGTTTACCCAAGAGAACCGTAAACCTTATTTTATTTTATTTTGGCCGTGGCCGTGGGCGCAATGCCGCGTATATTGAAAACAAGCATTAATGATTCGATTTAGATCACCATCGTAATTATTTACTGCACCGAAGACCATAAGCCTCCAAGCTCATCTGGTAGTTCGGCTTTTTATTTCGAATATTCCTTATTCTCGTCGAATAATGAACCCCGGGGTAGGAGAGCTCCTCGAAAACTGTATCTTCTCCCCTTTTCCAAAAGGTGATGATAAATTCGTCGTTCAAAGGTATGATAAATTTTAGCCCAGACTGTATCCGAGGGTGAAAGCCTGTAGGGGTTTTTCTCCCCTTGGGTGTTGGCCGTGCACGATCGTTGCCTGGCAACGGCACCCTCAGGATCCTCGTTCTGATTGGCCCCTCTCTACTTCTGTCGCCCATTCCGGGCCTCGAATCTCCTATCTTAACCCTCGGCATTTTCTCATCTATCTCTCTCTCTCCCTCTCTCTTTCCCCCCTCATTTCTGCCTCCTGTATACCTCCGTTCGAGTATCCCCTAGGTCACCCCTGGGTCACCCTCAGTTACCCCTGAGCACGCGCCTGTCCTTGGATCCTGTGCGCACACCGGTACAACTACAACTGGGAGCTCACGTCCTCGCGAAGATGAAAAAATAATAAATAAATAAAAAATGGGAACCCTGTTTCGGGGTGTGATACTAGATAATTTTTCTCTCGCTCGTTGCGGACATCCTGCGAATCTTTATCGGTCGACATCTCTCCTCAGACGCCCGAATATTAAGGAGAAGTTTTACGGCACCGAATCCTTACTCCATTATCATAAGTACACGCACATATGTACACGAAGAGATGAAGACGAAGCGAGAGAGAGAGAGAGAGAGAGAGAGAGAGAGAGGAAGGTAAAGATAGGGATAGAGATTAATTTTGCAGCCCCTAGACCCGCGGCCAGTCTCGTGGTCTAAAGATTTGATTGCGAAACCTGGTTGATCCTACCGTATACCGAGGTCCTAATCCTCCGCTGAAATCTAATTGGAAGCGGAGCAAAGACGGCTTTAATCACGTCGGTGAAATTCTGCAACCTCGCGTACCTAAGGGCAGGGATATTTCCTCTAACTACCCGTTTAGGAAGACACTGCTTGAGTTTGTCCGGAGTGAAACTCTTCGACGATATGCAGACGATACCCTGTGCACCGTCAATTATCTCTACCACGAATGTCGGCAAAGTGAATTGCAGTTCACAGGGTGCATTGCGCACATCATCAAACCCGTCTATATAATATATATACACTACATATGCATACTAGGTTTCACATTTGATAGTATGTTTGCATATCGGTATACATATCGTACGTATATGCGGTACATGGCTCATGTAATATACCGTGGGGGCGACGAAGGACGCACCGTACTGAAAATCAAATTAATTGCACCCGACTGCCGCTGCAGAATGCGGGATGTATGTATACTATCGCCATATGTGGAGAGGTGAAACGTATATAGGTATAGGATACGAAACTTCGATAATAAATAGAGAGAGGAGTATTAGTCGGTACCCTGGTTTATGCAAAATGATAAAGACTCGCGTATACGAAGACCCCATGTTTCTCATTCGAGCCAATGATTTTTTCTAATTTTATATATTTTTATTCATGGCCATTCAGAAGCCTTGTCAAGTTGATCAAAAATTTTGGTTTATTTAGATAAATATTTTCTCGTTTCAACAAAGTCGTAATGTTAGTTTTAGCCTCTTTTTTCTTTTTTTTTTTTCTTCAATTTTTATATCTGTTATTAAATTTGACAAAAATTGGTTCACGGATTTGTAACGATAATAGAAAATAGTGTTTTCGAAAAGTTATTGATACCTCTGTGTAACCGTTTGTGCGATTTTAATGAAATTTATGTTTTGCTGTTACTTTGAACATTCAATGTCGATGGGGTTGCAGTTTGAAATTTGAATACCGGAACAGTATTATTGAAACATAATCTCTTGATTCGGATATGGTATACAAATACAGCTGCCATGTGCTGCGATTTGTCGTCTATAAATTTTCAAAGGGAACGTTGTCACATTATTATTATTATTATCATTATTGTATAGGTGTATAGGTGAATCGGTTCGGATTGAAACGGGAGCTCGAATCGAGTCTTAACTCTTTAAATTTTGAAGACGATTAGAGCCCAACAAAGATAGGTAAAATCAAGAGGATTTTAAAGAAGTACCTTATACTACTATGCGATTGGAATTGTTGCCGCGACTTTAAAATTGAACAAACGGCTCAAGCCAACGACTTTACTTCGGCCCTTTCAACGGTCAAAAGGGCTTAAGTCGCGTCGGCGAGTTTCTTTTCGGATTAAGCCATTCTTATGGTTCGTTCTTTGAATGGAATATGTCCTCTTTTCAATACCCTCGCGTGTTGTGTTTTGACGGTTTCGGGCACTACTGTGCAACGCATGTTGTACATATACCGAATCGAATAACAGGAGTATCTTATTTTTATCCTCTTGTGAATCTTTTATCCTACCTTTTCAACTTCTCGTTTGAAGAAAAAAAAAAGAAGTTATTATACTCAACCCGAAAATGCAAAGTTCAGTCTTCACCAGATCTCCACGCTTTTAAGTCCAGAGAATCACCTTCGACCATTGTATGTGTGTGGTCAATTTTTTGACCGACGATATCTCGGTAACGAATAAATAGATTTCATCCGCCCTTCTACCAATCGATGCGGTTCTCCCTGACTTGAAACTGGTTGAATTTTAAATCTGATCGGCCCAGTAGTCTTGGAGTTATTCCAAGAACACAATTTTGGAAAAAGAAATGTCATTTGAGGATATCTCAAGAATTTGCTCCAACTTGAATCTGGTTGAATTTCGGAACTAATCGATCCACTAGGTTCTGTGTTGGCAAGAAAAAATGAATTTCTTCTTCGTAATACATTTCTCATTTTACTAATTAATGTTTTTACACTCAGCTCAAAAAATTCAAACTCGAATTTCTGGGGCTGATCCAATTAGGTCATTCGTTAAATCCAGAAAACCGGCAACGAGCCTTAAATACACATTAAGAATCTATTGTTTTTCCGCTTTTCTTTCAGCTCAAGGTGCTGCGATGAAAAATTCTCCTCTCAAACAAGAGCCCAATGACGAACCACCATGTTGCATGGCGAAACCTTGCAATAATTCAGAAACAGGTATGTTACGTGATTAAGAAACGATTTCTCAACGATCTTTTTCAATCTCAAAGCACGTATAGTGGATAAATTCATTCTCGAAAAGTGACGATCATATTTTACGTCATTTTTTTCCATTTTTACTGTAAAACCAGTGGAGATTTCCGACGATGAAGAACGCCAACCGGCATTAAAGAAAATCTGTCGATCTACTTCGCCACGGTCTTCATACCAGGCTGAGAAATCAGATGCTGAAAGCCAATTAGATGAGTTGTTTATGGATGATGTGAAGCCAAGGTACGTTACGACATGTCGTGAAGTGATTATAATTTGAAAATCCAACTGTGAAACTATCTCAAACAATTTACATTCGATCCGCACCTCTTTTTTTTTTTTTTGGGGTATTGAAATTATAATCTGCAGTTTTAAGATTATCGATTGTCAATTGATTTTTGAACCAGGCGACCCCCGACTATCTATTACGGATCGCGGACACACAAACAGATAGAGCAGGTGATAAGGGAATTAAAGAAGACTGCATATGCTTACAAAAGGTAAGACACTGCAGCGTTATGAAGACGTGTATAACACTTGTGTTGAGTATGTTATTGGAAGTTGATGAAATTCGTTGATTATTGAATAAATCGTCATTGGATTTAGCGGAAGCAATTATATATGAATTTATTTGATTGATTTTGAGAAGTTTTCATGATTATTTTCTGCAGAATGACGATATTGAGTAGCAGAGAATTCACTTGCTTACAGGATACAGATCGCAATAAAACCGAGGTGTGCGCAAGCCTCCTTGATCCAACTAAGCTGGTACGTTATAGATACTTGTCTCTTTGCCGTTCGGGATTAAAGTTGATGTATAGGTAAACAATTAGTTTTAATTGCAGGGTTCAGGGGGATGTAAATTCCACAACGAGAACAACAGAAATAAAATATCAACTAACACGGCGTTAAATAAATGCGGAATTGTCGGGCCCTGGGATATCGAAGATTTGGTAGATCTCGGAAGAGAACAATCGGCATGTCCGTATTTCGCGGCGAGAGATTTGATGATGGAGGCGGAAATCGTTTTTTGCCCTTACAACTATTTGGTTGATCCAAATATACGGCAAAGTGTAATTACCCTGTTCTTCGTCATGGTGTATCAATATATTAACGATTTCTGTTTTCGAATAACGACATTGCGCTGAATCATCTGCTCTGGATATTATAGATGCAAATAAACCTGGATGGTCAGGTAGTCATCCTCGACGAGGCTCATAATATTGAGGAAATGAGTCGGGATGTAGGAAGCTTGTATTTTCGACAAGACAAAATCACCGAAGTTCTTGAAGAGGTGGAACTGCTTTGCAAAGAACGGCCTTCAGATTTCATGACATATAACACTATTAGAATTTATCTGAAAAACTTCTTACAATTTATAAAAATTAACAACCTGGATTCCGTCGTGAGTATAAACATTGATTGAGTACCAGGGGTCGACCAATCATAAATTCTCGTGTCCAACAGGTTTTCGGATTTCAAAAGGTTTATACAAATTTCGAATAATTTTACGAGGTTTTAAAACATTTCACGCACTTAGATTTCACTAAATTTCATACGATATAAAATATTCGAAAGATTCCACGTCATTTCAAGAATTTCACATTATTCCAAGAATTTACAGAGATTTCACACGGTCTAAAGGATTCAGAATGATTGCAAATTATTTTACCAGATTTCAAAACATTTCACGGTCTTGGGTGACAACAGATTTCAAATGATTGCCAAATGTTCCAAAAATTTTTTTCCGTCTTTTCCGTATTTGGAAAGATCTCAATTGGTTTCAAATTATTTCACGAACATCAAAAATATTTCACGATCAGATTAGACTCCAAACGATTTCATAATATTACAAATATTTCTATATAATTTCCAAAGAAATTTCAAACAATTTCAAATCATTCGAAACATTTCAGAAATCAAATTATGAAGAGACACCGACACCAGATTTCAAGATTGGTTTACCCCCAGTATGAATAAATATTTGAAACAAATGGAAAGAAAAATGTTTTTCAAGATCTAAAAAGAAAGAAAAGAGAAATAAGTTCTAGTAAAATCACACTGATTATTCCATTTCGAAAATCTGGAGAAGTTACAGAGTGTAATGGTCATAGGATCTAATCTTCAATCAATTTATCATTCAAAAAACTAGGACAAATTCAGCGATACATCTAGCAGTGATTTTTGGACCGGTGTTGAGCTCTGCGAATTGTTCAATATTCACAATTTGGGAAAAGGGAATGCAAACGATTTCCAGAAAGCCGCAGCAGCTGCAATAATGGATTTCAATACGGCAAAGGAAGAGACAGCAAGAAGACAACAGTCATTTATCCCAGACCCAGTGATAATGCCTATCACAAAACAATTCTTGGAAGATCTTATGCTTGCGCTGCAAAGGATGGAGTCAGAGAAATTCGCCAACGACTACAGGGCCTGTATCATAGAATCTGACGTCAGAGATTTCAACAAAGTATGTACAGTAGGAAGCCCTTGGTCGTGGTTATTGGGTATAAATTCCGCTTTACTTCTTCTTTTCTTTCAGGTGCAGAATAATACTTGGACGCCTCGCGGTGCTACCAAGCGCTTACGGACTCTACAGATGTTGTGCATGAATCCGGCAGTCATTTTTGGCCCATTAGCGAACATGGCTAGGTCCGTTATCCTCGCTTCCGGCACACTATCTCCGATAAGCTCTTTCCAGAGTGAATTGGGAACTACTTTCTCACATAAGTTAGACGCGAACCACGTTGTGCCGAAAGAAAACGTTTACATCAGGGGAATCCCATGCGGTCCTACCGGAGTTGCACTTAAGGCAAACTACACCAACGTAAACTCCTGGAGTTTTCAAGTAAGAGTATGAACTTTGAGTGACGATAAGCAATGCCTATGATGTCTAAAACTGTTTGAATTTCCAGGATGAATTGGGCAGACTGATTCTGGACGTTTGCAAAGTTATTCCGCACGGAGTTCTCTGCTTTTTTTCGTCCTATAGTATGATGCAGAAGCAAATTGATAGATGGAAGCAAGGCTCCTGTTGGAAACAACTGCAAGAAGTTAAACACGTGCTGCAGGAACCGAGAGGGTCCAGCAATTTGGAACCCATCATGCAAGAGTTTAGAGAAATCATTAGTTCCACATCGGAAGGGCCGCAAGACGGAATCAACGGTGCTCTGTTGCTGGCTGTTTTCAGAGGGAAAGTCGCCGAAGGAATAGACTTCAGCGATAACGAAGCTCGTTGTGTGATGGCGGTGTGTAATTATTGTTGTATTGATCATCATTCTTAAGTTAGTGATTACAACATTTTTTACAACAGATTGGAATACCCTACGCTGTTAGAAAAGACCCGTCAGTCGACATGAAGTTCAATTATAACAACTTGAACCAGTCTAAAGGGCTACTCAAAGGTGGAGAGTGGTACGCTATCCAAGCTTTCAGAGCTTTGAATCAGGCCCTCGGACGATGTGTCAGACACATCAATGATTGGGGAGCTGTACTTCTCATTGACGAACGGTGAACTTCAAATTGATTCAACTGTTTTTCTCCTAACATGACTAGATATGCAATCAACAAGTGTCTCTTTGTTTGTTAATTTGATTACAGATTCCTAGAGAGGTCGAATTACAACTATTTACCAAAATGGGTGAAAAGCATGGTGAGTAAGACTTTTTTTTTACTTCATTTATTTACACGACAGTCTATTCATCTCCAGATCTATACTTTCAGTGGAGAAACTCTCCGCGATTTAATCTGACTGGAGAACTTCGGCAGTTTGTAGCCCATCAAGTTGATCGAACCGAAAAAGGAAAATCTGATACCGTCGGTGCTGTTCCATAATTTTCGACTTTTTTTTTGTAAGTTTAAGTTTACCCTGTTCATCAGTGATATACAGTCATTCTCATCATCAATTATATCTTCTGAGTTGAGTAGAACATACTTTCAACTTCAAAGACCCTACCGAAACTGTAAAGCGTATATTGTCGCTGGAATTGTAAGTAGTTTAGAATCATACTATGTAAGTATTGTTTGAAACTGAGAAATCTCGCCCTACAATTTAAAATTAAATCAGACATGACAAAAAGTAAAGGACATCCATGTTTTGGGTGGGTATCAAATACAAGATCGGATTGCTTGTTCTTTAAAAACAAGCAAAAATCGGTTTCCTTATCGGACTGTTAATTTTCGTTTGTCTTTCGGATTCAATCTTCAATCCGGGTATCTGATATCTTCACTAAAGTGTTCTGTACACCATTCTCAAAGATGACTGTTCCGGGAGCATCAATGATGCGCAAGGATCATTATGAACTCCTTTCTGCATTTCTGAGTTAATTTTCAATCCCAGGTCGGGATTTCTCCAATTCCCAACAGAACTTCACCAATACCATATAAAGAAGATAAAATGGAAAATTCCCAGTTTCATTGGGGTACAATTGGTTAATTATGCACTCCTTAATAAAAATCGTTTATATCCTGTAGTAGTAATGTTTCCAATATCCTAATCATGCCGTTTGGAATAATAATATATTTACTTTTTTTACGTTACATTGACCTTTGCTCGCGATTGAGTTTTCAGTTGGAATAAATAGCGATATCCCAAACGTACTACCTATTTTCTTATGCTTATAAAGTTGAATAATGTTATTAATATACATTGATGATATCTGTTTATCTTGTTTTATGTCAAGGATCTGTAACAACACGGTCTGTACAAAATAAAATTATTTTATGTTAAACTTTTCATATAAAGAAAAAAAGGTTTTTTTTCTTTTTCCTTTCTTCTCAGTCCTAATCAAGGAGTAAATCACATGTTAGTTGTATCACGCTTCTCCAATTTCCTCAAGTGTTTTTTCTTCATCTTCTTTATCTTGGCTGTGTTTCTGATCTGGAATAACACAACAGGAAACCATTATACATGTATGTAACACACAAGTTGGCCCTAAATTTTTGTAAACCAACACTTGTTCGGTGGGGGAAGAAAAAAAAAAAAGAAATAACGACTCACGACTTGGACGATTTCACTCTTTTTTCTGTTCTCCTCAGCCCGTTTCAGGTTCTCAATTCTTCTCTGTTTCTTTGCCTCTCTGTCTGCCTGTCGTTGTGCTATCACTGCTCTGGACATTTCTTTCACCTGTTTCAACTCTACCCTTAATTCTTGTTTTTTTTCAAACGAGAGTCGAGTGCCGCGAGTTTTAATTATCGACGAAAATCTGGACGACAAATCGGACGGAAAATATATTATTTTAATTTTTGAAAACAGCATTATCAAATATCGACGAAAATTACCGCTTTTGCTCACCTCGTTTTTTGCTCCTTCCAAACTCTACCAGACTTCGGCTTCCCTTTTGGCACTGTGATTTTTTTCTCCACGTGTTTTTCTAGTTTCTTCGATTTTACCGGCTGCACATCAACAACTGGCGATTCTTTCGTTTCCAATATATCTTCCATACGAACAATCACGTTTTCTTTAACTTCGGTCATTTTCGCACCGACTATTCACGTGTTATTTATAATACAGAAAATTATTGAGATTTTGAGGTTAACACCTCGCAGACACAACACTCCAAGCCTATATCTCGAATGGCATGACCTGGGCATGACTTCTCTCTAAGACTGTGCCGGTAACTAAGATCACGATCATTACTAGTACGTACTTACCGACCAATGTTGACCCAATCGGTAATAACATTACGAGCACCCTCAATCTAGGCAACTTATCATACACGTATGCCATAGTAAGGTTCCTGTTTGCATTTTAATACGAAATACAGAGCGTTGACTGAATATTCTAAAGACGGTTCACCCCGGGGTAATTTGTGAGCTGACCAAGTGGGCTTGGCGTTGAAAACGGTATCTGTAATACCGACTGAAATTTACGGTTTCAAGCAGCTGCTAGCTGACTCGTGGGGTAAATTTCGAGTGATAATAGTAGGGATCTTATGAGATACTATCAGGCACACTGTTTTACTGCACGTGTTCCTTCTGCATTTTATCGACTATACCGAAAACCTGCACGTAGCAGCTGTGATGTTTTCGGAAAATGTGCTGATACATACAAATTGCATACTCTGGCGACTTTCCACATTATTCCGCAGATTAATAATTAAGGTGACTAAGCTTTCAAAGTTTTTACAAAATTATATGTATTTATGGATTATTAGATTCCGGTGAAAGTTTCTGAAAATCTAATTGACATGTCACGCAGACGATGACCTCCTGTTGTATTTGCTAAGAAAAATAGAGTTTGATACGCAAGCCCAAGGCAGCAATCCCTTACTCGTGTGAAGGCGCCTCACTTGCTACCTTCGGGCTCCTTTGAGCCTCCACACTCGTGCGCGGATTGCTTCTTCGCGCTCTTGTATCGAAATAGTACTTTTCTTTACACCTGCTCGCAAAATGCCCCTCTGCGATCTCTTGAGCCGGCGCAAACCAGGACTTTTCGTCCCTCGGGCGGAAAAGTCTTTTTCGCCCACTGAAAGCGGTCGAAAGAGACTCCTTGTCGTGTGCATCACGGGCACAAGGCTATTTTGGCATGCAGCACACTCGCCTTCGGCTCGTGCCGCATATTGCACGCTCGCAATATAGCTCTTTGCGCCCTTGATGCCCAATGTACTATTGCGCACGGTTCCGCAAAAGTCTGCGTTATGTGCATGTAGACGGTGCACAAAGGAGGACTTTGAGTACATGTGTTAAGGAAAACACTATTTTGTCATATGTTTAGTTTGGTTTCAATCACATAGAGGTTGCCTCTGTCATGTGTTTGTCCTTTCTGGATAAATACTCATCAGTGTCCTTGCAATTCATCATTAATCCTGAATGAACAGTTTCCAGTATTTGTAGAAAAAAAAAAAAAAAATTGAAAAAACTAGACAAGCAACAGAAGGCATATTACAAGGAGTGTCGGGCAATGAAAGGTTTCTCCTTCTGCTCCAATTTTTCATTCATTTCCAGCGTGATTACAAGCACGAAATTCCGGTGCAGTGTTAGAAACTAAAAATATTATGACAACTCGCAAATAAAGCCGAGAGGTGTCTCCAAGCTGTTGTCAAACAATCTCGTAATCTCATAGTTTAGTGCTCCACATCCCTGGGTATTTTTAGTTGGTTTCCCGACGAACCAATCGCTGTATCCTGCCGTTTCAAGGGATTCACCTTGAACAGTTACCCACTCGTCGTTACCGTAGAGATTATGAACACCAATGTGATGTTGTGTCCGAAAAGTTTTGCCGGATTGTATTTCAGCAGCCCGGGCAAGTTCTGAAAGCTTTGCCGCCTCAGCATTGGAATTGATTACGGCTAGATGACCACCTTCCTTCACACAAATCTTCCGAGCTTTGTGCCACGGGGTCAAATCTGTGTGAACCTTGTACGTACCGAGACCAGGGATAAACCTGTCGATAATGTCAAAGAATTTATGCAAGTGCAAATTAGTATTATGTATTTGGTTCCATCTTATTGGCGAAATTAGGTTGTAAAGTATGGATATTGAAGATGGTCGTTATTGTTCACTATGAAAACTGAATAGTATGAGATACACAGAGACTATCTAATTTGACTTGATATGAGAGAAATAGAATATGATATCGACTTTTTGTGAGTAAGTACTAATTGGTAGCTAGATGCTTATTTGTCAATTGTCCGAGTTGTACTGGCTTATTGTACAAATTACTGATGTCCTGCAGCTCCAACTTACCCTGGAAGGGATATGTCGTGGGAGTTGTGAAAGTGAATTCACTCAACGTGAGTTTTCGCTGGAGGTAATAAAAGTGGTAGCAAAAACGGACCTACATTATGTGGATCAATACCTGGTCGCTGAATGCGCCCCTCACAGAATTCAAAAGTTAAAGAACGGTGCCCAAAATGACTTGCCTAAATTGCCTACGTTAATACACTGTTTTTACGTGATTTTGACTATCACAGACAGATTTTTTGCTATCGTGAATTGTCTTTGGTTTATCGGTATCCTACCGCTAGGTGTGCATCATAAAGCCAATATTGTTGTCTTGGTTGCCGAATCTGAATGGAACATTAAAAAAAATCCGGACCATGCATGTTTAGGTTGAAAAGTTTCAGTCATACTCATCAAGTATGTGGTTAGGACCGCAACACGACGTGAGAATCAACCTTATAAAAATTGCAGGCTATGATGCTTTTGATTCCGTAAAGCCGAGAATAATAATTGATTGCACTTGATCCATCGCAAATAACAGGTATATGAAAACATATATATAGAAGAGTACAATTGTCTTACCTGTAGTCATCGCGTGTAAGCGTTGGCGATATCCGTGGCACGCTTTGATTCTGGTAGATGGTGAGAGTCAGGTTTGTCGATGAAGTATTGGACAATGGGCCAAGAAAATAAACTTGCCCAAAAATCATTAACGATATAGCCGCCGACATCGTGGCTTCGTAATATATGCGGTAAACTGCCTGTAGTGAGGGCCCGTCAGTTTATATATCCAGGCTCACGTTGACACGTTGACCCGTAGGGGGGCGATTCTGGTTATTGGCGTCAAAATAGCGCCCGTGCATTCGTTGCGCTTCCCCGCGAGTTCCCGATCACCTCCGCTGCCGCCCATCATCGCTTTTTACCAATAAATATCGCGCGACATGTTTTATTTATTATTCGAATCAATTTTCCACCGGTCCATATCCACCACCCTAACCGATCCACGTTAAACTCGATTTGTTACCGGCCTGTCTATTTTCTCGAATATCTCCGATACGGAGCCATGAATCGAATTGTCCTTTCGGCAGCCCATGTTCGACGAGTAATGAGTTCGAACTGGTACGTTTGATCGGATGAAATCGGGATTTTTTTTTTGATCGAAAAGTGTGGGCGTGCCATTTATTTCGACTTATATCGAAGCCTACGCATCAAAAATGCAAAATCGGCCCCTGTAGCCCGATTCTTTATGGAATTCCGAAGACAATCTTCCAAAAACATCTTCGTTTTCGACAACGATGAAGTGGCAAAACGTATTCTACGATTTTGTGGTAATTGGCGCTCACAACCGTGAAAATCGCGAAATATTGCGATGTTTTTCTAATCTATGAATGCTTACTTTGTAATTTCACGCTTATAATATTAAATTGATTCGGAATAATGCGATGTTCTTCTAATCTATAAATACTTACTTCCTAATTTCACGCTTATATAATATCAAAATAAATTCGAAATAATGCAATGTTTTTCTAATCTAAAATTTCCTACTTCGTAATTTCACACTTAGAATATTAAATTACTTCAATAAATAATAAATTCTTCATCGCAAGCACAGGTTTATGTGAACTTACCTCAATAACGTTCAGGGTCAATCATTGATTGTATTGAGCTAATGATTTATGCCCTAAAATCAACATACCGACAGTGATAAGCGAAGTTGGTACTAGTCAGAATAGACTCGATATAAAACAATTTGACTAGATTCCAGACTCGGTATCACACGATGCAAATTAAATTTCGTAACACAGCCTAAAACCAGTGCATTAATTTTGAGCAATCAGATGATGAAGATCGGTAACAGACGATACAGGTTCCCTACTAATTAATTATAGCCACGTTCTGGTCATATATATAAGTCACGATATTTCGAGACCTACTGCTAAATAGAGACCACATGGTCATTCGAAAGACGCGAATTACATAGATCGGCGATAACAAATAAATTTAGAACGATAGATCGATATCCAACCAAATTCTGAAAGATATACTCTCGGTAGTAGAGATACTGAATTATCCAAAAGCGATATTAAATTTTACAGAACCATACTCGAATTTACAAACGGTAATAAATTGTACACAAGTGACCATATTACTAAATTATAACAAATTAACTGTAACGCGAGGCCTAAGCCTGCGCGGCTATCTTCGCTCAGGGTATTCCGGGAAAAGGTATTTTTCTACAATATTTCTAACATACTACATAGATAGAAAAGTCATACGACAAAAATATAGCCAAAAAGCAATAAAAGGTCCACGTAATTCAGCCAGACTCGAGGTTGTTCGATAAATTAACCGACGGCCACAGACGAAGAAACCAAATTAATAAACCAGACGTTTACACGAACGACCTCGTGCCTTCACAGAATATAACACAACACTTTCAAATATACCCGATATTTTGCGATATTATATACGATAATATACGACATTAGAGATGATATGCGATACACGATGCTTGAAGATGCGTAGCGTAGACTGAAGCGAAGAATAGGCCGAATAATCAGCGTACCCTCCTTATATATGGCTCATCCTTTAGATTAACGTGTTACGTGACGTATCGGTGACTTAATTGGTCGTCTATTTTTGCGAACGTATTGTAGGAGAAATCTAGCTCACTCCTGCCGCTGCTAATATCCCTCTTTTTGCCCCCTTCCTTCAGAATTCCCTAGCGCTGGACTTATGATAAAAGTCTCGCTCGCCGAGACCCTGTCTACGCTACGCACCGTTGTATTTTCGATAGAATCGCCTTGTGGCGGGGAATACAAAGTATAAATTGGACAATAACTAAATTATAAGAATAATAATCGATAATTTGATTGAGTACTCAAATCGTTCACT
Organism: Tenthredo scrophulariae; assembly: GCA_963978835.1. Taxonomy (NCBI): domain Eukaryota; kingdom Metazoa; phylum Arthropoda; class Insecta; order Hymenoptera; family Tenthredinidae; genus Tenthredo; species Tenthredo scrophulariae. Next base: position 24,396,526 of record OZ022230.1, on the reverse strand, counting down.
TGTAATGGACTACGAAGGAACGCTCAAGATGTTTGGATGAGATGCAATTCTTTTTTAATTGAAACTGAGTATAAGTCTTGTTCGATCTTCTAGAATAGTAGTTTTTGGTTCGCAAGCTGAATTCTGAGTGTTTGGAAATATCGGCGGAGGGAATGGTCGGTTTTGGCACTAATGAAAAAAATTCCACGACTAATGTGAGATTTCGATTGAAAAATGTAAGAAAAATTCTGCCCACATTTCTGCGAGTGGAGGATGTTCTATATCATTAACAGGATTTTCGTGATTGTTTTCTGAATTTGAAAAAAGGTCCTTTTTTTAAGGATGAAAAAAATTCATAGCTTCGGAAGCGTTGATTCGAAAATTCCAAAAAAAATTTGGAAGGTTTTCCAGACATGGAATGATAACATATAAAATTAAAAATCAAATCAGAGATGATGAGGCCGTGTCGAGTTGACGTGGACAGCCCCATCTATACGATCATAACTGCTGCTTGCTGTTTGCGGCAAAGGTAGTTCGTAAATTAGCCACAAAAAAGCGGTGGCGTCACCTTCTGAATTACATTGTTTTGCCATCCATTAGACTAAGTTAGAAGTTACAGGAATAGCATGCACAATAGGCATGTGAGTTGCATACAGTAAGGCGCGCACGAATAAATCTGGTATCAGGATTTGGAATTTGGCACATTAGACATTGGAAAAGTTCCATTTGCGAAAATGAGATATTTGGAATACGTAGGGAGGGGAGTCTGGCAAGATATAGTAATTGATTTATCATCAAATCGTGTATCTAGGTACTTATTGCTAGAGCATAGATAAGGGAATTATGTAGAGTTCGTTCGGCGATAAGCGATATTTAAAAACCGAAATTTGCAAAACCGAGGCTCGACTGGAAATCAGTAAACCTAACAAGATTTCGATGTGTATGCCATAGGGTTCTCGCCCACTCATATTGACGTGGGTCGTGATCGCAGACAATAAAAGCTCGATTTTGAGCCGATTGTCATTTTCCAACGAATTTTGGTCGAGATATCCGATAATCTCCATAAAATTTCAAATATACTGGGATAATCGATAGAGGCAGTAGAGCCAAAACATAAAAATAAGAAATTCATATCTTAGTATTTGGGACTTGTTTATAGGTAATAAGAATTACGATAGATATGAACATGACAACTATAATACTCCAGCCTATGAGATATTGTTACTATTTTTATTAGTAGCAGAGATATACACTAAAAAATTGCTGACAACGCCCCGTATAAAATTTCATCTACATCGATATATTACGTCTCATTGAATGTGTGATTATGTATTTATCCATGTATGTATATTGTACTTAATAGTAGGACATATCAAACCGATTCGCCGCCACATTCTTACATTCAAATATGTATGAGAGCCTGATCTGTTAAAACACACTCCTTTTCTTTCTTCTACTTAAAATTAATACTTCGGTACATAGGTATACATATTATCAAGTTTCCAGCAATTATATGCGCAAATACACGCAATTGCTTGATTGCTACCTAATACATGCATAATAATATTTCCATACAAACTTATTCCATAGAATCATCTATTATTACTTATAATAGCATGATGTTTACCGAAGAGTAGCCATGACATAACAGCTAAACATTATACATTACGATCATTGACAAATAATTAATCATAACAAACAGTCAATAGTGAGAATAAAGCTCCCTTTGCTCAATTACTGGTAGACTACCAGATTTTCTCCAATACTTCAGTTCAGATTCGCTGCATGCCAAGCTGATCAATCATTCAAACGATTAGAATTGACCACTTTATTTTTTCAGCAAGCGTTTCATGTCCTTATTCTGTCTGTCGATTGTAATATCCGCCTTTTCCGTCTTATCGGTAACTCTCTCTATCAAATCATTCTGGGAATCAATTTCCTCGGTTAATCCAACGGCCAGACCCTTCAGCCTTGCTAGAGACCCGCTCATTTCATCTAAATTCTTTTCTAGTATAGCACTGACGTTGTTAACCGGCCCAGGTGCTGTTTCTTCTTCATCATCCAATAATCCTCTGATACGTAACGCCGGATGATTCGCAGATAAATTGCTCTGTACTTGATCTAAGGAATCCGAAAGCTGCGGGGACGATAGTGATCCAGAACTGGCAGATTCGGGAAGTTTTAGACCAGCTCCAGGAGGCGGTGGCCCGTCCAATGACTTACCACTAAGATAATTTTTTAGACTACCAAAGACGCTTTTTATCCCTTGAATATGCTTCTGGCTAAATCGCAAAGTGCTATTGATATCGTCCAGTCTTTTTTCTGTTTTTTCCAGCTGCTCTCTTTGTCTGATAAGTTCCTGCAATGAGATAATTTCAAAGTTACGATGAATCATCGTTTCCTAACTGAAATAAGGAAATCAACTATCATGTCATGTTCTTTGATTCGTTTCTTTTCTTTCTTGTCTCTTTTTTATTTACTCATGCATCATTCTCCTGAAACCAACGAATTTTTTCAATTCATTATAGGTATACCTCGGCCGTTGCTGCACCGATCTGTTCCGAGTTTCTCAATAGAGAAATAGACCTTTCCGAAGACTGAAGAGTCCGTTGTTCGATGGCCTTTTTACGTTCCAATATTTGGTCTCGTTGTTGCTCGAGGTCGTTGGCATAATTGGAGTAATTATTATAGGTCGAGTAGCTGGAAGACGGCATTTGAGATCGCGGGGGAGCACTTCGTAGAAAAGTTTCGTCGTCAACGTCATCTTCCAAAGCGAAGAAAGGGTTCTTCGGATCACTTAAATAATTGTTCCCTGCCATTCTCGGACTCCTCACACTGTACGCTCTTCGTTTATCAAGGCCACTGGCCAACTGTACTTGGTTAACTAGCTAACAAACACGATTAATTCACGATGGATAACCTCAAATAATATCAGCTGATACAACCGTCGACCATGACGTGAAGCCGTGCTACTGAAAAGTTAAAAGTACTAACTGGTCGCGAGTCTGCGTGAACGTAGAGTTTACTAAGTCTATGGCGACAAACTACTGCGCATATCGTTTATTTGTCCACAAACCGTGAGCTGTATACAGGGTGTTTAGATTCAAGAAACTAGTCGACTATCTAGAATTAAAATTTGCAAAAAAGATTCGAAACAAAAGTTGAACGGATTTGATTCATTTGACGCGACGCGACTTCTCGAATCCAATAAAATTGATCAATAATATTGGTTCGTGTCGATCTGTGGCTCTGAACAGGTATCAAAGAGTAATCTTTGAGTTTGATTTTCAGGATTCGACACCACGTATAAAAGTAGTCCAGAACTTTGGTTTCCCGCCAACTTGACGCCTGCGCGTGAAAGCCATTAGATTTTTGCATGGCGTCGCAGGCAGGAGGGCCGGGGGTTTGTTGATCTCGGGAATTCCGGTTTGTAGTTTAAGTTCCTAACAAGTAAGATTCGAGTATTAAACCGCGTACTTAGAACTATATTAGTGAAAAGCATCACTGATATAGAAGCTCTTTTATAATATGAACCGTTTGGACGATCCTCCAGGTTTGACAAAGGGAAGGAAACCATCTTTCATCGGAATGAACGGTACGTTGAATCTGATATGAAAAATAAAAGAAAAAAGAAACAATGTTTTTGTTTTTGGCGATAAATATAGCGCTGTTTCTCTGGCGCTATTGACGGACTCCGGATCTCATTCGTAGAGCTCGTATTCTTGTGACATATATCCATAAAACAAGAAAACCGTGCGAAAATTCGAACGTGTCGAATCTAACCTAAGTCGCATGTTTTCGTTGATTTTTTTAGGTGGACCAGAGACAGACGATCAACAGCGACTCCGCTTCCAAGTGGAACTGGAATTTGTTCAATGTCTGGCTAACCCAAACTACTTGAACTGTAAGCCTTGTATTTAAAGTTTCACTTCAGGACTAGCCAGCGATTCACTTTTCTCACTTTAAATCAGTTTTTTCATAAAATTATCCCTTTTCAAAGCTTGACTAGGAGTCGTCCGTTTATCTTTAGGTTGTTCCAGTGAGATTAGTGAGACCGTGTATTGCCTGTACGAAAGATGAATACGATTTAGTAACGAGTAAATATTGTAATTTTATACACAGATCTTCTTATGTAATTTCAACTTGACGTTGTTGTTAGTTCTGGGTCAGCGTGGGTATTTCAAAGATTCAACGTTCATCAATTACTTGAAGTATCTGCTGTACTGGAAGGAGCCTGAGTACGCAAAGTACTTGAAGTATCCGATGTGCTTGTATTTCTTGGATCTACTACAGTACGAGCATTTTCGTAGAGAAGTTGTCAACGCCCAATGCACAAAATTCATTGACGATCAACAGATATTGCTATGGCAACATTACACCAGGCGCAGAACAAGGCTTCTACAAACAGCTGCTGAACAAACACAGCCTAATAACACCCAAAACAATGGTATGGTGCAGCCAAAAGTGCCGTAGACTGTATACAGATATATGTTAAACTTTGTTACTTTAATTTTAGATGATAAGACACATTGTTAAAGAATATTTAACAACATAAACTGTACATTTTGTTCCTTCTTTTCGTATATAATCGTATTATTATTATTATTATTATTCCTAAAGTAATGAATCTTTGGTAAAAATAGAAATAAAGACTTTTTTATATTATAATATCGTTTAATATACATACATGAGTGCCAAAACGAAACAACTCTCGAGATCCAGTTTGAACACTTCCTGACAGGAAAATTATTTGAAAAATTCTAACTGACCAATGATATCCTGATTTTTACGCATGGAAGAAAGTTTTTGTTATTAACTTGAAGAACATACGTCTCTCGAATCCCTTGGCGAGGAATTGCCCTTTCCAAGAAGGAAATAGTACCTCGACATTTATTTTTCTCACATTTCACTGTTCACGAAATAAGAGAAGGTAGTTATAGTTGTTACAGTACATTGCCGATACACTTTGTAAACTGGCGGTTATTATAACTAAATATTTAACTACGTTACACGCTTCCAATCTCATTATAGTCTAGCTACTTGATTGGTAGTACATGATAAGTATAGTAATAAAGTGAATCACAAAAGCTTGTTATACATATTTTGCAATGTCTTACGTACGTCCCACTACATCATAGTTGTATACTTTGGGAAATTAGCGGTATTACCATATACTATAGGTAAGATACGAGAAACTATCTATCTACAGTTAAATAGTGCTAAATACTTTGGTATTTCTTAGCCTCTACAATTACTTTCCATTATCCAGTATATGTACAATTTTTAACTCCAGTTACCTCAACGATCTGGAGTCTAAATCGTTCTCGTCAAACTGTTCACTCTGTATTCTTTCCGCAATTCTCAGAAAAGTTCACAATAATTCCATTTCCAGCGTCGACCCACGATTTCCCGCCATTTTCATCTGAGAATAATCTCTCTCTAAGTATATCTCGTTCGGTTTGTTCATCGAGTACAGTGTTCCGTTTATTGTTGTTCTTTCTCACGGGTTGATCATCTCCGACAACTAATTTCTGACGATATTTCTTGAACAAATCTTCGGATTGCTCGATCGTATCGGGTAACGTTGTGTTCAACGTTTCCGGAAGTGCTAGGGTCAAAATTCCCGACACAACGCACAGTGTTCCCATTATTGATATCGGAACTGCAACTGATGTCTTTGTGCCCTGAAATAACATGAACTCGTTCGTGAAAATATTCAGTTCATACCACGAGGTATGATTATGTGTAGCATCGGAAATATACGATAGGTGATAAAACGTACCAACATTAAAAGTTGGGGCGCGATTAGACTGCCGACATTGTTAGAAATTTCGCAATATCCCAAGCCTGTTCCGCGCAAAACGGTTGGGAATATTTCGACCGTGTACAGATATATAACCGCGAAAGAACTTACTACTGCCCCTTTTCCGATCAGGGTCAGTGCCAATTTTGTTGGTCCTGAAACATTCGAAAAATCAGATCTTTATACACTTAGTATTAAATGCAATATAATGTTGTAGTTTCTAAATATCCTATCGAATCGTTCACTTACCGGTCCAAGTCCCACTTTCATGAATAGGCATGCAGACGGCGCCGACTACGATGCAAATACTTCCGGTCAGTAGTAAGTAAATACTAAGAGGAATTCGGCGCCCAAATTTGATTAGTATGAGATAGGTCAACGCGTACGCGACGAGATCTAGAGATGCGCCTATCGTGAAGTTCAGATGTCTGTCACCGGTTAAATCAGGCAGGTGAAACATCCAGCCGGAATAGCAGAGAGAGACGCTGAACCTACAAAACAAATGGTTCGACAGTTCAATTTGAAACGATGAAATTCTTCGTATCGTTCAGATTTAGGCGATTATAAATTCTTCCCATATTATATCACATTTGTAGAACTAGTGATTCAGATTAACTCACCATACAAATATCATGACGATACAATTCCGCTGAAGTTTTGAATGTCTAAGAAGCTGTATGAAACTCTGTTCATTGGCTACATCAGTTTTTCTTTCGACATCTTCGCTCGGTTTTTCGACCGAACCACTGACATCCGTTTCCGCAACTTCTTCCTTTTCTTCAGGTACCATCCCGGCTGTTCCGAGCTCGACTATTTCATCAATCACGTTCGGGAGGACCTCCTGATTGCCTTCAGAACCTTTACTCAATCTGTAGATATTCTCATTCGGGGATGGGGGAATCGACGGTGGTGTCAAGGCTCGGATCTCCTTCTTTGGTTCATCCTGCGTCATATCGAGTTCCAACTGCAACTCTAAGTTCGAAATTCTTCGCTCCAAGCTCTCAGACGGTGTAAGCAGATGATCATGATCTTCTGCGAAGAAAATGACCGTTTGGAAATACTGATTTATAGTTAAGAATTTCGGATCATTTCTAATTGCCATTTGCAGAAGAGAAAGCAGTGCGATATCAATTATAAGTTCTGTTACTCACGTGCTATAATTTTCTCTTCGGAATTCTCCAGAGAAGTTATCAGACTCGCTGCTTCCTCGGTAAGAATATCGCTGGTTTTTGTCTCGTTAGGATCCACATTAGATATTCTGGATTTCCGTTTAGGTTTTACGGGAGTTACACTCTCGGTCATCGTTGTGGCGTCTGCATCCTCAACTTTGGGCTCTACTACGGCCCGGTTCTTCCTGCAGCAGGTATTATACTTGGCAATTTTCTCTAAAGCCATGTGAGCCTCCGTTAGTTTTCCTTTGGCCAAAAGCCATCGCGGTGATTCCGGGATAATCCTGAAGCATATTTAAGTAAATCGGATAATCTAGATGTGATGAGGAGCATGAACAGATGCATTATTCGTACTCATATCATATTATACATTATACATATACTGTCATCCTGTATACAGTTATTGTCCTTATAGTTGGAGAGAATGTAACGAGATTCACAATTCTTATAGTCAGAGTTGTAAACCGAGTAACAAAATCGAGGCTGTACAGTCTACCGATTATACGAACTTACCAGATGTAGAGGACAGTGACCGCCGTGGGAACCGATGTCGCTAACTGCAGGACCCTCCAATCTGCCACAGCATAGCTGAGCCCTGCCAAAAGAGCGAGTCCTACGGCCCAAGCAAATTGCGTAGCCATGCCCACCAAGGTTCTCATTCTGACGGGGAAGAGCTCGAAGAGCAACGTGTACGTCGAGATTTGGAGCCCTTGCACAAATACTCCTTGGAGACCGCGTACAACCAAAAATGCACGGTAGTCCTGCGGATGTGATCAAAAATAATCACGAGCTACTCACAACAGTACTCTTTTTTTCCAGATTGCAAAAGGCGACTGGAATTTAAAGGAGATAAAGTAAAATGGAGTAGTTCTGAAATGGTCTGCAGGAATTGCCTGCTAAGCCTGTACCTGCACACTCCGAAGTTCTCGAAGCTCAAGTGATGAAAAAAATGTATTGGACATTACATCATCTCAGGTATGAAAGTACAAGGATATCGCAGATTTTTGTGATAAGAAAAACGGTGGTTAGAAGGAAGGAACTCATCGTGGGTATATAGACTGACCCCAGCTATTTTGCATTTCCGTTTCACCTTGTGGTTTGAAGCTTTAGAATTCCTCGTGATATATTATACTTATAGATATGTATATTCACCTGAATGATGTAGAGAGCAACAGCCAACGTCCCCTGAGTGTAAAGGCATATTGCTAAGACCGGAAGTCGTCCAACGCGGTCAGACAGGACACCGGCGATCCACGCGCCGATTACAACGCCACAGAAATACAGCATAGTGCTGAATGGCAAGAGATATCTTCTCTCGCAGATCAGTCCCCATTCTGTGACTATCGTCGTCTCTCCCCTGACGGAATCAAAGCGATAGCCCGTGTCACAGGAGGAATATTCTCCACCGTTTTCGGAAACGAATGTCGTCGAATTGGCCGATAAGATTTCCGGACGAGTTACACATGTGTTAGACGAATTGACGGAGCCTTTTACCTATATAAGACAATTAGAGAGAGAATCTCTTGTCATTAGTCAACGATCGCCATCTCCTCTGCTACGCTAGGCTTGAATTACAGGGTTCGAAATTGAAACAAACGAATGAATGCACATGTGCGGTTCATCTTGCTACACGGCGTGACTATTTTAGCTACTTTTAGCACGGTTCTACTTTTAGTTAGATAAATCGGATAAAAAGTATCTCCTTCATGCTTTGCAGGAAACACCAGTGAATACATCACGGTGAGGTCTAATCAAACCTACTAAATTTTTGCCGTAGGCTTCGCTGGCGCCAAATTCTGGAAAATGATTTAGTTTTTAAAAATCAGTTCACCTTGCAGTAGAATTTCGGTGTATAGCTATGGAAACCTGGAAGCGCGTGGTTCATCGATACTATGATGTAGTTAACTCCTAACAGGAAGAGTAGAATGATTTGGAAGGATCCCACTTTCACCTCTTCAGCTTTCATTATGCGAGCCTTCAGAATACACTGGATTTTACGTGGTTCAATTGAATGATGACTTTCGGCACAGTCTCAATTCCCAATTCACAACGTTTCAAAATCACTTTCTGCATTCCAAAAGTCACTCATCACGGGCGCGGTTAATATTCATCACAATTTGGAAAGCTGGTTTTGGTATTTCGAAATGGGAATTAAGCTTCCAAGAATAGAAATGAATATTGTTTCAGGATATGGCAGTTTAAAGATCAAAGAAATTCTATTCGTCTCCACATCCGGTGCGAATTCTCAACGCTGGTTCAAATTTCAAACACGTACGTAGTGCCGGACTGCGTTTGCCCGGTTTTTGGTAGGACCGCAACACGTCGATTCAGACTGTGTCCACCGCGAGAGCAACCAACGCACTGACAATAACAGAGCTCGGAGGAACTCCGGAGGATAGAGTGACGAGGGCAGATGGCAATTCGAGAGAGATGGTCTGGCGAGCCTTGTTCAAACGTATCAGCCCACGTTACATGTGCAGCGATTGCTTCCAATATTGCATTTATTGATTATTATTCATCCGTTTGATTTGCATAAACATAATGGATTCATTGGTATTCCTCAATGAATGACGTTGGTGGGTATCTGCACCTCCTGATGCTCATAAAAAAGAAATAGAAGACTTGAAGAAGGACGTTGAGGGGGTACATATGAAAATCAGACACATTTTCTGGGAATGTGGTGATATTAAGGTAAATAATACGCAATATTCTGTTTTAATATTTTATACTACGTAACGTCACCTGCAAATCTTGATGTTAAGGACTCTCGCATCTCACATCACGTTGGTGGCCGCATGGCGTAAGATGCGAACGTTCTTCGCCAACAAGATTTGCGGGGGACCTTGCCCTTAGAATGAAAACCTGAAACAGGATATCTCTGTATTACTTACCTGACTTGCCAAGACCCCGATAAATCTGTCTAACTTTTACATACTGAACATACCGAATTAATCTGAATGGAGGAAAGCTTTTGTATATGAATGAAATCTGTAAACAAACGAGAACTTTTTCGTCACTATTTTATGAAATTAACAATTTTAATTCCGGTTGAGGAACGAGAAATGCTGCAGCGCTTCATAAAGTCTGTAGTATAGAAATCCAATGAAACGTGGAGAGAAATTTAATGGAGTTTCAAGCTGACAAGTACTTTTGTTGGGTGTTACGTCAGTATAATAGCTAGATAGGAACGCGTCTGGGTCTACGAACTCTGGAGGAGGAAGTGCATTTGTTGTATGCAACTGCAGAATATATCTAGAGAAAGTCTAGTTTTCGCAATTGATTATACATACCTATACCTGCATACATGCGTAGCGGAGAGTCAGCGTTTGACGACAGAAATAGATTATCATTGTTGATTCGCATACGCAGCATTCGATCCATCAAATCTGCCATCAGATAATAAACATAGAGAATTTCCACCCCGTTGAACTTAAGGGTGGACTATACCTATACGTGGATATAACTATACCCATACTGTGAAATAATTTGTACCATTAATCAATCCAACTCGTATCCATAAATGATCTAAAAAGGTTTGAACTAAAGAACTTGAAATTTTTCACCTAAGGAGCTTTTTGAAATCTCAATATATGAAATATAATCAAAATCTTCCTTGTGAATCACACCTTACTGGGTCTTCCAATTCAACATTTCCTGACTCATTGGTAGATGTAATTCGAAGAGATTCAAGCAGCTTTTCAAATTCAGAAGCTTTATTCACAGGATCAATTTTTTTTCTAATTCTGGTCGTATCATGATGCACGCTTTTTATACACATATAATCAACGTCGAAAAACCGAAAGTGGAGAAAGACTAATCAATTAAAATGTTATCGGTTTCCTAATGAAGAAAAGTTTATATTATGGTCAGCTAATTCGTATAATTTTCTATTGTCAAGACTTCTAACGCATTTTTATGACGCGGTACAGGCATCACTGGTAACCAATGAGTGGTCATCGTCAGAGGGGCATATTTCCTCAGTTTCTAGAACTGATCAAATATGCATGGCGCATTGCATCCGGTCCTTCGCATCCTGCCTTTCATATATTCCTTTAGGTTTAGACCGGTGGATAGCCGAAGTCCCCATGCAACTTTTGCCTTATAGCTAAAGGTGTAATTATGGCATTGTTGCCGATGCAAGCGACTATCTCATTGTTAAATCTACCTGCAAGTATACGATGTACAATACGATATTATCGCATCTCCATTGAATCGAGCAATCTACCTTTTGTTCTTTTAATTTCATTGCAATCATTCATCTATACGCCATTTTCCTGCGTCTTTAAAGAATTCCTTTTTGGAATGGAGATATTATAGAAGGATGTGCGGGACTGTGTATCACGGATACCAATCAGCCTGCACTGACGGAAACCGTCCACCATGTATCAAATAAAAAAAAGGTGTACAAAAATTAATGGAGTAAACGCGGTTGGCTGGTTGTTTTTAATAAACTCGTATAAATAAATATTCAGGAGCGTTATTCCAGCGTTATTCCTCGCGTTGGTGAAGCGGTGCTCCTTTTCATTACGTACATAACGCAAGTTATGTATTATGATAATCGACTGCAACACCGGGAGATAATAACCGATGCACAACGGGCTGCACTTATCGCATGCAATAAGTTGCAAGCGCGAGTTGCAACGAAACTCGTTAAGGGCCGACATTTTTCTTCAGTAGATTTCACGGTCGGCTTATAATTCACCAATTAACTAATCGACTCGCACACTTTGATTCGCTACCATTTGTCGGAGCACCGAAATTAGCACATTGCCCTCCTAGCATCATTTCGATGAAGAATTAGTCGCACTTGGAGTAACGAGTCGTGCATATGCGATGCGATCATGTAGGTATAGTATATGCATGTCTGGGTATATACCGTACCACGTACTTAAACACATGCAACTCTTCGGCTAATATCATGCAGGATACAAACGTGAGCGGTTATACCTCGATATATCGCATCGGGGCAATGACAGCGATCGAGGTGCAAAACCTTCACCGAAATGCCCTTTTTTTTAAGAGCTTCCAATTTGCGATTAGTTTTATCGTCAAGACAGGGAGAGACAGCCTCATTTGAGTTCTCAGAAAATTGGAGGATTTATACGAATGTATTATTTGAACCGCTCGTCGTATCTCTGAGAATTCACAATTGGGAATAATTTCATGGGTACACAGTCTGAGCGTACATCAAATATATACAAGCCTGCCTAGTGCTGCTTTGAATTTTAACAAAATGGGTATCACACGGATTATTTATTTCCCAATCTTGCAAGCTCTTTCTTTACAAATTCAAGAACGTGCGTATACTCGTCCAGACACTTCCTGCTGCATAGGAGAATTCTGTGTATATGATATATCTCATATGCATATCCTGCGAGGTGCGACGCTCGATGACGTTCTGCTATAAAAATGATCGAATCACATCGGTTATGTTAGACAAGTTATATACCCACCAACAAAGATACAACTACACCAAGGCTCTTAGACGGTGTGTTATCTCAGAGATGCTATATCTCTAGGTATCTGGACCATTTCATAATAACTTTTGAACCTTGATCGATCTTTGATTACACAAGTATATAGCTGGTACTATTATAGAAGACAGATGTGCCGACAAATTGGCCACGCGGTTAGTGCTATTATTCCCATCGAATGATAATTTTCATTCCTGCAGTGTAAAATATTCACATATACATATTTACATATTTTTTGTAATATTTGTATATATTGAGGCGATAGTCTTACACATCTGTCATACGGGTCCTTTTTTTTTTTTTATCAATTCTTATTATCGTGAAGTTCATGCAGCCTGTACCACAATTTTCATTTAAATCCACTGACTATAATATATTTTCCGAAAAGCTGTTAGAAATTAGAATCTAGGTTGCGCATATCTTCGCAAGAACCGCTACAGGTCAAAGACGGGGTTATAGTCTCCACATGCCTATATATGGGCAATTATATGCGGTTATAGGTAGTCGAATATACTATATCCACGATTCGAATAGATCATGCTAGCAATTCGATGATAATGTAGGTCATAGTTAGGTATATACGACAAGGATATGAATTAACCACAGCTTTGACGTAATATTAAATACGACTTATTTCTTCCCGGAAATATTCAGCTGCCACTACTTGATAGGATTTTTCTGAAAAACTATTCAACAAACGGTCCGTAAATTGAGAGTTGAGTTAAATTTACACCACAGCTAGAAAGCCAACTATTATTCAAATTCCTGACTATAATATCTAAGAATGAGAATATGATTCCTCCAGAGTCCGGAGGTACGTCTGCAGACCTAGCTGGGACAATAATCATCATTTGCACCTACTATCTGCAGCAACATGGCACCTCGAACGCCCCGCATTACCCACATCGACTATGACGCTACTCGACTCGGCCTGAATATCTTTTTTCGTGCGGGTACCGTTAGTGATGCTTCGTGTTGGCTTATGCGATCTTATAACAGTCAGTCAGTCGTTCGAGTCTCTCTCGAGTGTGCAGTTTAGTTCATCAGTATTTTGCCAAGCTATCCGCTTCAGAACTGGTCACGATATAACGTGGCGGTTCAAAACTCGACTCAATTTTTGACTACAATCCTTCGGAGTTTCCGAGGAAGATCTGCAATTGTTCCCTGAATAAGTGTTCGAGTTTCAAGACCACCAAAAAGGCCGAAGTTTTTTGTTTTCCCTCGAACCACCAGACATGAAACTCTGCAGATCTTCGCTATTCGTAATTTTGTTCGTTTTGTTAATGGTAAGTTAATATAATGATATACTGATGTGAACGACGTCAATCAACCTTGCAGCGGTATGGTAATCTCTTATAATTACAAGAACTTCTTCACAATCAGCTGCATCCTTCCGCTGAGCGTTTTGCCGGCGAAAAATAAAGCATACCTATCTCGAGGCTGGTTTTCTAGTAAACGACAAATTCATTGTAGACGAGAAATCCACACGTTATTCGTTACAAATTTGAATGACGTGTAGTATTAAAAGAAATGTTATTAATTTGTTGAAGGTGAACTTCGGAGAAGGTAAGGCCAAGAAAAAATCGAAACAGCTCGCTTTGCAAACGAGGGAGACAAATGTGGTGAATTTTGTTCGCCTGGTGGTTATGCGATTGGTCTTTGGAGTCGCCTCGGCGATGGGCTTGGGAGAAAATCTCTCCGGAGTTTTGGGTGGTATGTTTGTACCCCCAGGTGCTGATTACTACGACGATTATGGAGGCGACGACGACTATACTGGCGGATTATTGTAGAATTAAAAACAGAGATATACCGATAGAAATGTCAAAGTGCAAATAGCGATAATCTTCGGTTCGCAGTTTCGCCTAGGCTTCAGTTATATTAAGAAGATGAGGAATCGCTCTCTTCTTGGAACTGGGAGTGACGGAATTTTTATTCAAATATTTACCAAAATCTGGAAAGAAAAAGTGAACCTTAGGTGGTCGTATAACGACGTGCCAAAAATTAGTCGATTGCAATGTAAATCGGTTCAAATCTATATTTTACATTCAACTTATAATTGAACTGGTTGAATTTTGAATATTGCATATGATATATTCGTATAGGAAATTGAAACTCATGGGTTGTAAATATAAATAATAAGCAATCATAATCAAAATACGGCGATAAACCCGATGAAGATAGAGAATAACTTCTTCTTTATTTATACTATATGGGCAGCTTCGGAACTGGGGGATTTTAGTTTGGAATGACTTAGCGTGTCTTGTAACGGGTCCACTCCACGTGCTAATTACTAACTCCAAAACTGACAAGGTACGACAAGCTATCTGGGTCGAATACGAACCAATAGGTGTGTCATTCATACTTATTGAATACTTAACTACATACTGAATGTACAGAGCATGTCATTTACGTGTTATAAACACATGAAACCGTACCGCACGCGAGTATCGACATTCGATCATCTTCGAATCTATATTGTAACGGTCAAAATACTATTCAGATATAATTACTGTGGTCAGAACTTTTCGAATATTGAATAATTAACAAATCAAGTTGCATCTATATTTTGGATAACAATTTATTATTTTTTATTTTCTTTATGCTATTGATACAAATTTCGGCAGGCGGAAAGTACTTTGTGGATTGCGTTACTCGACGAACTTATATACTTAACCCTTTACTGGTCGCTGTACTTGGATTTAATTTGAAATTTAATTAAAAAAAAAAAGAAACAACAAGTGTATATATATATATGTATATTGGCATTGATAGATCTTCGACCATATAAAGGAATTATTGAAAGATATACAGAGAATTCATACGGAGGGAAAACGATTACTCAGATCGGTGAAGGGTTGATTGATCATTCAACATAAAATCTCCCATGTTCACAGAATTGTAAAGGGACGACAAGAACCTCAATATATGTGCCTTTACACTGATTGTGAATTTGTAAATATGTTGATTGAGTTTTACATGTTACGTTGTCATACAATATGGATTATTTATTTATTCATTTACTTATTTATTATTAACTTATTTATTTATTTATTCATCCATAATAAATATCGTTTGATATAACAATACAGCATGCAAACATCGGTCTTTCATTTGTACCTATAACCACCGTAGATATTAACAAGCAGATAAGTCAGCTAAGCTCTATAGGCCAGTCCTAGAACCTTCTACCGGATATTTCAAGCTAAAAAAAATATAATTTCTAAAAGTAAAAAGCCTAAGTGAAAGAAGAATAAATGTTTTACGAGCGAAGAACCAATCTTCTTTTTGAAATACAAAAACTACTAGATTGACTGAATCCTAAATTTAACCAGATTAATTTAGATTTTTTTTTCGAAATTCTGTTCCATGAATAACTCAAAAAAATACTGTGCCAAACAAATCTAGAATTTGATCAGTTCTAAGTTAGAAAGAACCGCATCAATTGATATAAGGAAGGATGAACTCCGTTCATTCGTTCTCGAGATGTCAGAGATGATTCTCCGAACCTGAAAACGTGGAAATCTGATGAAAGCTCAACTTTTTATTTTCGGGGTGAAGGTAATAACTTCCCTCTTTTTTTTTTACGGAAAGTTGAAAATGATTGGAAATTTGTATCATCAAATGAACAATACCATTCGCCTACAATCTAGATTACTCATATAGCTATGTATGCAGTATGTTACACACTTATTAAGGTCGCATGTTATACACCTGTTTCGAAGTGTAGAAGAAAAGTGATCCGCAACTGGGGTCGCTCTTCCCCTACTAATTATTAATTACCCTAGTTATTCCTTGTCACGAGTATGAAAATTGTCATTATCATTATAAATCCGTGTCATATTTGGCTGTAATATTATCATGATATATCGTTGAGTTTGAAATCTTCCTCACGTATCGCGATGCTTACTTATGCAAATTTCTGTGTATACTGATAGGTATACCTTCACGCACGATGATGCATCATGCACAACAAATGAATATCGCTATGATATACAATCAATGGCGCAACTATAAACTATACAATAAACAGAAAGGAGAATAACGGAATATCATGAAAAATAAAACGAAAATTAAAGTGGATACAAATTTACCATCATTATTTATACAGAATCACCGACAACTATGGCTGATTAAATCGAATATTTATTTACAAATTACTATATGCTTGGTATAATGGAAAAAATTGGCTACGAAAATACAAAGCTTGATAAAATTAAAAATATCATACATAAATATATATACAAGAGATATAAGTTTCTCTGATAATTGCTAAAAAACGATATTTACAAATATAACATTTTAAAACCCGTCACGTAAACTACATTGGTAAGTCGATCTCTGTAGATTGGCTAATCGTGAAAATTAAGATAGAAAACTGAAGAGAGACTGTACAATCAATCTCCGAAATCACTAAGATCAAACTCGCTTTCGGCATATTCGACTTCGGCCAAGTCTTGGTAGCAGCCTTTCATCTTCCTTATCAAGTCTCCCCATAGAATATTTATGCTGCATTCAGGGCACGTCCCTTCGATCGGTAGGATCATCCCGTCCTTCCTGAATATTTCAGCTAAACAAATGAAGTGACTGACCAACGAGCACGTCGGGCTAATACAAGACAGGGTTTCGTTTGGCTCTAAGAATTCGTTGCAGAGGTAACAAAGCCGTGTACTTTCGGTATTATCCGTGCTGTTGTCTTCGTTGTTTCCTTTCTTTGAACCGCCGTCTAATTTCTTGGGAATCACTTTTCCATGTACCAAAGGCATGTGGAAAGGTGGGCACCGACCAGCAGGGAAATCTTTGACGAAAGATGGGGCCAGCCAACGGATTGTTAAAGGTAAACGTGTCCAAGGACCGACTCTGAGCATTTCCGAGAGAACCATGAGATGGTAATCGAAACTATTTTGACCATACTTTTTTCGGGGAACGTGTTTTAGTCGACGACTTCTGTCTGGATGCTGCCAAGCCCATTCGAACTAAAAGTGTCGAAAATTTTAAGATTTATGCCGGAACGGTATTCTCCTTTCGGATTTAAGAGGTTGCATATGTACACATGTTCAGGACGTCAAAATTAAGACACATTTTCAGGGATTGTTACGACTAAGGTGAAGAATACACAGATATTCTCGCTTACAAATCTTGATGTTCAGAACCTATGTCATTTTTGGAGAGCTTAGTTCAATCTATATACTGGTGGCCACATGATGTGAGATACGAGAGGGTTTTTAACATCAAGATTTGTAGGTGACATTAGGTAGAATAAAATGTATGTTAGAAATACAGTGACATGAAGACTTGTGATTAATTTAATAATTACGGAACATTGCGCATTTATATAGAAGTAGCGAAATTTCTGCAAAACTCTTCTTCTTCGGTACATGCAATACGTTTTTACTCTAGTTGAAGGCGAACATATTTACGGGTGAAAAATCGTAAAGAAACATTTCGAAGATAATATGTAAAGGAATTCATTTTGCATGTATAATTACTCGAAATTTAATGAAACCCAGCGAACGAAGAAGATTTGGAGTTATTCAAACTAACTCACTTCATGTTAGTCAAGTTTTTGATATTTTTTGAAATTCATTTTAAAGTATAAGATAATGTTAATAATTTGGAAATATCTTACCCGAAGGGCGGAACAGTTGTTGGGAAATCCGTGGATAATCATCACCATCGTCCTACCGGATAACGTTGTCAAAAAAAGCAAAATAAAAAAAAAGTCATAGGCAATTAGCAATAATTATAACGGACAGTAATTAATGATCTGGAAAATTCTCGATAAATAAACATTGGGAAAATCTTAGAATCGAAACGTTGTCATTTGCTGGATATTTCATTGATTGGAAACGAGACAAGAACATGTTTGTTATGCAAAAAATGATTAGAAACTAGATGAAAGCTTCCTAATACTAGTGAAAGTGCAAAAATTCGTTTTCGCGCCTGCAGTTCAAACATCGAATCTCCCTGCTCCCGCCATTGTGTACCGTAACTGCACCTGCGCGTTGCAAAACGCGCACGTGGGCTACACAATCAAAAATAAGGTTATACTTTATTTACCAGGGACCCTTGTTGCTGGTCCGCCAGGCACCTCCAAATTTTCTTCCCGCGTTATGCTGCTTGATCCGGCGATTTGGATCGACAGTGTAACCGATATAAATTCTACCCTTGTATCTAGGGTTTTTACAATAAAGGAGGTAAACCCCGTAGAAATGTTCCACTACGTCACCGGGGTTCTCCATAATTATAGGTCTAATATTTATTTCATAGCTCTCATAGAATACCGGCGAATATCAATGTAGTATACGCGTTTCGCACATTTCTGTAGTCAACGAATAATCATACTTGTTTTAAACCTGCAGTATAATACTTTAGAACTTTTTTACAATCAACGTACTACACTGTACAGTGCAGGTACACTTCCAGCTCCGCCATATTTATTTGTGACTTGTATAGCTTGAACTTGCAGTGACTTGGACCGTTTATGGAGTAGATTCCATGACATGAACCTAAAGGAGGGGACGTGGAAGAAGGGTATCAGAATGAAAGAAGTAGATCTTCTAATTTGCCTGGGACGTAATGACCGTTTCTGAAGATGCTAGCTTTTCTGTTCCTTCTTTTCTTATTTATACTATATCGAATCATGCAAGCGCTCGGCGTGCGCTGAAGCTGATATTAGGTATCATTTATTTCCAATGAGCTATCTGCCTTATTTTATATACTACCTATTTTGATTTCCAATTTTATTTTCTAATAATATTATGCTTGAATATTTCGCCACGTTGGGAGGCTGCCACGAAAAATATTCTAATTGACGCGCGCTCTTCTATCTGACATGACCTATCAACTTCTCAAACGTTGTGAATTTGAACGAAACTTGATCTAGTTTTTGTCCTTATATTATTTAAGCATTTGAAATTGTGATGGCAATTACTCACGGTCCTAGGAGCCGGAATATCTTCAATCGAAATTCAATTCATTTCGTAGAGTAAATGTATAATGTATTCGATATTTTTAAAATAAAAATAGAAAATAAAAAAAAAATGACAAATATAAAGTTTCATTATGCCATGAGTGTAATGAAATTAAACAGACGCTTTCGTAATTAACTAGAGAGAAGAAAAAAAACAAAAGAAATGAGATGAAAATTGAACATACATAACGATAAAAGATACCTATATACATGAGTATAATCAGACATAGTAGTAATTACACCTCTTGTTAATTATATAGATGGTGTAGAAGAAGCAATATAGGGTGGGTGAAAAAGTGGAATGATCAAAGCGATGTTGTTTAGTTTTTTTTTTGTTTCTTTTTTCAAACCCTCCACAGTGTATTTGGTGACCTAGATTACAATGATAATATCAGATAACATCGATATATATATACGAGATATTTTTTTATATATATATATATTACTTATATAACCGTAAGATTTATATATATGTAGTGTTCACGTATAATATATAGTTATATAGATTACATAATATATATATAATATATAATTCGTCGGCTAACAAACAACATTTATAAGATTTCATTATGATTATTATTATTATAATTATTATGGTGTTTTCTTTTTTTTTTGGTTTTTTTGAATTATCATCCTTTTTTTTTCTTGTTTTTGTTTTTGTTTATACACGTAGAATACAGTAACGACATTGACAATATATATATATATTTATTTATTTATTTATTTATTCATTTATTTATTGATTTATTTTAATTTAATTAACGTTATACATCGATGAATTGAAATATTGTAATGTAATGGTATAATTATATAATTGAGTTTTTATCTTATCTCATCATTATATAGGTATAGATGTATAATATAAGCGAAGCTATTATACGCTTCATATTTATTATATATTAGATTTTCGACGAACTCCTGAATTTCTTTTTGTTTGTCTGTTTGCTTGTTTTTTTTTTTTTCTTTCTTATCATACGACGGTATTTACTTACTGGGTGATTTCATTATTTCATTATATGATCTACATAAGTCATTGTAAGCGCTTTGAAACTTTGGAATAATTTGCGCCCAATTATATCGATGAATAATGACCGTGCTGTTTTCGTTTATCTTCTCATCAATTTCTCTTAATTTCTTGAAATGATGTCCCCGTCGCTTATGTACTTTGAATAAATTTTGCCATCTATATATGCCCTACTGATTTCTCCGTAAATCGCTTCCGCGGATGTCGTTATGTCACTATATATATATATACTTTATATATATATATATATGATTGCGCGAGATGATCTTCGTCAACTCTATATACTTCTCTTAAATGATTTACTTTGTTTAATACGCATGGTTCGCTACAAATAGAGTAGCTTCTCCTGCAGCACCGCTAATTCCACCGGCGTATATTCCTTGAGCTGCGTCGCTGTTCGCCTATTGAAGAATTTTTTTTTTAATTTACAAATCGAACTGTAGGTATAAATAATAATCTTATTTTCAAAAACTGATAAGTAGAAAATTATGACAAAATTGCTTTGAAAGAAAGAAATTATTCAGCAATGTTAGTTACTGGGAATAAAAATGGTTTTTTTCAAACTAAAATATTTACAACTAATTACTACTCACTACTTACTGTGTTTATCAGTGTGATCTACGATTATATACAGTGCAGAACGGAAGATATGCGTTAAAATTAGTAGGCGTGAGATTTGACGAAGAGTGAGGCACCGGCAGCTGTGCTGGAAACACTGCCTGGTTCGTACTTGCCTTGGCAAGCGGCGCCGTTTGCCTATTTTTCAATAATACAGAGAAGTAGGTACAAACCATGCAACATGCTGTGTATAAAAACTACTTCTAGTGTAATAAACAATACATTATTGAAGGAGTAGACAAGCCTTGATATGTTTTCTAAAAAATTGATCTTTTTCAAATATTTTTTGCTGTGAAAAAGCAAGAATTACATAGCAGTAAAGCTGGTATGACTATGCGTTCAATTTTACCCCTAATTTTCCCTGAACTACGTTCTTAAAAAGGGTGAACATCAAACTAAAGAACCATAATACGTGTTATGTCGAATTTTTGTTTGATATAATCCACTCAAAACATCTATCACTATCGGACAAACTATAATCATTGTAAAGAGAAGTCTCATCATGTAAAAATGAAATGAGAAAAATAATATTTTTGGTACAAAAGTGGTAATGTATAGGTAATAAGTATTGTAATGAATTTTTTCGGCTGAAATCTTAAGTTCATCCGATGAGTACGAAACGTTTTCGGGTAACATTCAACCTCATCTTTTCCTCTCCTAATATATTCTTACAAATCTTTGAGTAACTCTAAAATCTGCAAAACTTTAAAATACTTATTCTTTTCACTTAGACTTTCCACAGAGTTCTACAAAGTTAGTTGAAAAATGTGGAGAAAATATTTCCATTAGGCTTCAAAGCTTGTCTATACTCTCTTCTCGATCGGTGAGGTCAGTGATCAGCGCGATTAAATTCAAATCAAATATCAAACAGAAAGTTTTCAAAGATCAGATTCTAATAAGAATGATGAAGGACTGTATTATGCACAACAGAATATCAGCAGAAAAATTAAAAAATAGTTTACACGTGTGCAGATTTCTGAAACAGTTTCAAAGCGTAAATAAAATCATTGCTACAGCCTAATAAGTATATTAGCGACGTATTCTTTTTAACACAAAAGTAAGAAGAGTATGAAAAAAATATAGATCAACTATGCAACAAGCGAAATTTTAATTTTCTTTCGTACCTTAGCTCGCTTGATGAGTTCTTGTTGTCCAGCACTGATCTGGTCTGGTTTGCCAGCCCACGCACGGAGGACGGAAGCTTGGAGGGCGCGTCCATAGCTGAAGGTAAGAGCCCATGGTTTCTTGCCAGGGAACTTGTTGATGGCATCAAGATTGACGGAAGCCTCTTCCTCGGACTGTCCACCGCTGAGGAAAGTTACACCAGTAACTGCTGGGGGTACGGTACGTTGAAGCGCCGTTACTGTCGCGGCGGCAATCTCCTGAGGTGTAGCTCTCTTTGCGGCGCTTTGTCCAGGGGTGACCATGTTCGGTTTAAGAAGAGTTCCTTCCAGGTAGACGTGGTGGTCGGCTAGAGCCTGGGTAAAGTTAAAACAAAATGCAATTCGTTGCATACAAAGGATTTATAGAATTGAACAATTTCGAAGGATCTTTGAAAGACGTAAAAGCTGCATTTGCGACGGTACTTTATATATGACCTCATAGAACCACATGTAATTACTGAAAACAGCTTAAGGTATGTGGAGAATATGCAGGTGCCCCTCGTAAAAACTTTTACTCCTAAGAATTTTAGGCAAATTTCGAATACTTCATATAGTTTTGAATGGAAAGATTGTGGAGTTTTGTAGTTTTTGATAAAAATTCGTTGTTTCTGTAGATCAAACTAGAAAAAACTATTGAATTGCTTGGGAAAAACTACGAAAAGTTTGAATTCTCTCTAATAATTCCTAAAAATTTGTAGAATTATTTTCACCAGGTTTATCAGTCAAAATCTAGTAGATATTTTTCATTGTAAAACTAGCTTGTCTTCAAATTGGACAACATATGCCAATTTTTGATACCTATTGATCTGGGGAATGGCAGTAGACGACCCGGATGAAGATCAAAGATAATCATATTGCATATAGTATACAAATAATATACCATAGTCATGGTATATTTAAGTAATATAAGGAGTCAACGAATGTGATACCGTGAAGGGATACAATAAAGAATATATACAGCGTGATCCCGAATGAGGTGCTCTTCTTATACCAGTGGATCCCTCATAAAAATCTAAGACGAAAATTATCAATGCTGAAATGTCGATTGGGAAGCCCTTTTCATATAGGAGCCGATTAAAGTTAGCCAATTCGAGAGCAGTTACGAGACCGTATCACGGCCGCTACCGCGGGCCTGACGGTTCTCGCAACGTTTCGCCCACCACCGCGATCTCGCAAACGGACAAAACGAGGCTGGATTTTTACGTTAGGAAATTACTGTGGCAGCAAGTGGCGCTATTCGTTGTTGATCACGTGGTTGCAGGTGACCACGTGATCAACAACAAATAGCGTTGCGGTAAAATTTCGCTGCAGCAGCAATTCACTGCTATGAAAATCCAGCCTCAAGCATCGCGCGAACCGTCAGGCCCGCGGTAGTAGCCGTGATACAGTCTCGTATCTTTAAACGGCTCCTATTCGAAAACGGCTTATCAATCGACATTTTAGCATTGATAATTTCCGTCTTGAATTTTTCCGAGGAATCCACTGATATAAGGAAAGTACATTCTGGATCAACCGGTACATATAATACCCATTAATCTGGATGTAAAATCCTGTAAATTCCAGATTTTTTTATAAGAAAAAAGTAAACTAGCAAAAGTCATTTTTTCACCAATACTATCTTCTCCCCTATCAATTATCATGATCCTTCCGTTTTCACCTTCGATACAACTCACCTTGTATACTGCAGCGAGTACTTCTTCAGTGACTTGTTGGCAGCGGGCAAGATCGTGATCGCCATCAGGAAGGATTTCCGGTTCTACAATAGGAACGATACGAGCGCTCTGGCAGATGCTTGCGTAACGTGCGAGAACATTGGCGTTTTCAAGGATGGCCAACTTGCTCGGTGTGTCCTTGGTGATTTTCAGAACACATCTCCACTTGGCAAAGTCACACCCGTCCTTTTTGTACTGTATACAACGTGCCTGCAAGTTGTCCAGGCCTTGGGTGGTGCATTCGTCTTTAGTACCGAAAAGAGGCACGACACCGCTGTCGACCTTAATTCCAGGGATGATATTCCGCTGCTTAAGGAGGTCGACGAATTTAGTACCGTCATCGGCGCTCTGGTAAAGAGTCTCGTGGAAGAGAATAACCCCAGAAACATGCTTGCTGATCACTTCCTGGAAAGAAAAATGAACATTGTGTAAAATAATGAACCATTTTATCTGTACGTTCGCTAAATGCCCTTGTATATTTTTTAATCCTCACCTTATCGGTGGTGAAAAGGAGCTGGCGGTATGCCTTGCGGTTTGCTTCATTATTCTCAACGTTGATGCCCTCCAAACGTTTACCGATAGTTCCAGTCGATTCATCTGCGGCTAGGATACCCTTACCTGTCGCAACAATCTTCTCAGCGATTGCTTTCAGCTCTTGCTTCAGCTCGGGCTCGGCACTGGCGTACTTTTCAGCGACCATTCTAAAATGAGAGAATAAAGATTAAATCGATTAGTTTGAACCGTGTTTTTCTATGATAATAAAAACGTGCGTTTCCGTATTGGGGGGGTTGGTGGTGTTGGTATAAAAATTCCCGTAAACTCTGACTATGAAAAGAGAGAAAAGAAAAGAACGAATTTTTATGGAAAACTATGAAATATTAAAATTTCCATAAAAATTCGTATACATTTTTACCGGAATACGTAACTGGAGTAGGCTTATATTGTATTGAGGCGGAGTTTACAGGGTAATTTTACGACTAAGTTTTACGCACACATTGAGTTACGTACGTGAGTCAGATTAAAATTGCGTCGATCCGTAGGTGTGATGAAGTTTTGAATATCTTCCTTTTAAAAAGACTATAGTGATTCGATGCTTAACTCTGAACGTATTTAGGTACGCGTGTAAACGTGTAGTTTAAAAATGTCAGGAATTCGATGAAAACTATAATTGATACCATACATTATATCGTCGTAATTGTATAGAAGAAATGCAGGTAAACGAAGCCCAGATATATAAGTGGCGATTTTTTCATACAGGGCAATTAGAGAATACCAGACACTCAACGATAATAGCTGTATACATATGTAGACTGAATAATATATATAATAAACGAATACAACAATATCAATTAATTAATTAATTAATACATCGATATAATGAATACAAGTTTTAAGTGTCATATATAACTGATTATTGTATAGTTTTGTATAAATATATCGGTGCTGCTTCTGGAAGCAGAACCAAACGCGTTTAAGCTACATTTTCGAGCCTTCTATTGTGCGAATGCACCCCTAAACCGATACCCCGGATTCAAAACTACGAGAAGACGCTTTCTCGAGCAGCGCACCCTTCCAACTGGTGCAGTGCCGTAGCAACCAACGTACAGCTAGTACAGCGGTGGGGAGTCGCCGCAATGCAGTACGCGCAGACGTCCTGCGACCCCAGAAAATGACCTGACGGCCACCCTGGGGTACCCTAACTCAAAGCTACCCCTCCTACAGGTCTAGACTCCACTTTCTAGACCACGGGACTTAGACTCCCTTAGATTCTAAGCGATGTCATACATCATAGAGTATAATGAAATATGGACATTTTTCTTGAGCCATTTTACTCGAGAAAAAACGCTGCGACCGAAATTGAAATTTCTTTCAATTTTCAGCCACGACTTAATCCTTCGTGTTTTAATTAATGTGAAACGTGAGATTCAATAATTCTCGACTGTGGTAGAAATTTCTCCTCCTACGAATTTCTAAGAATTTTTTTTAGAGAATCTTTATATTTTATAGTTTCTTATAGAAAATCGTAAGCGTTCGTAGTTTATCACAAAGAATTGTAGATTTTTGTAGTTTTCCAGATAAATTCGTGGTTTTTGTCAATCGAGCTATATATAAAAAAAAAAAACTACAATTCCTTATGAAATACTATGGAAAGATCGAATTTCCCCCATATAATTCGTAGAATTATTTTCACCAAGGTATACAGTTAATAACGAAAATCGATCTGGAAGTTATTAGAAATTGTCGTTGAGACAAGCTGAAGGTTTCAAATTTTTGAATTCGGTGATCATTGGCGGTTTTCTTTGAATAATTAAAAAAAAAATTCACACCAAAGTCAGAGCGTTTCTTGTATCAAAGATTCATCGCGATTCCTGCCGCAGCTTAATTATTATCCAGAATAATTTTCTCTCATCTCATTGAGATTATATTGGTTATAGGAAAACCGAGTGCAATATACCTATAC
Source organism: Tenthredo scrophulariae (assembly GCA_963978835.1). Classification (NCBI taxonomy): domain Eukaryota; kingdom Metazoa; phylum Arthropoda; class Insecta; order Hymenoptera; family Tenthredinidae; genus Tenthredo; species Tenthredo scrophulariae. Next base: position 24,370,153 of record OZ022230.1, on the reverse strand, counting down.
AGAGAGATTGAAGCGTTGGCTTCCACTCAGTCAAAGCCAACTCGGCACACTTCAGGTTTTCCGTCTGTTTATTGCAGGCTGGCCATCCACTTTTTTTTTTCGAATCGATGTCTTCCGAAAGCAAATCAATTCAACCAGAAAAAAAATGCAGATACTCGGCCTGCAATAAACAGACGAAAAACCTGGAGTATGCCGAGTTGGCTTTGACTGAGTGTAAACCAAGGCTTTAATATCTCTCTGTATATTATACATAATGTACATAGCACTAAAACTTTCCGCTGTTTATCTACCTATATACATAAGCTCGATTTATTGCATCAATAATCCCGTTTACGCTGATTATCTCCTTCCTCTTATCAGTCTTAAACGATTAATGTGGAATAGCCTCATCCATATATTTACGTCAGACTGGAGATACGTCTTCTAAATTTTTTGAGAAGAATCTATTTTGTAACTTTTCGATATACGTACGCGATTAAATTGAATACCGATTCAATTTGTAAACCCATTCGGAATCGGGAAGGAGAAACGCGCCGAAACTTTGGAAATTCGTTTGGATTGCGACTCCCAACTGTACATCGCAGTTGTTGTTCGACATAACTTTTTTATTTATACCCCAAGGATAAAATCAAGGGAGTGAGTAAATTTATATGAATTACAATTATTCAACATATCCTATAACGCACTAATTTCGCTTTATGTTATATTCAAGCCAAGGTATTGCAACGATTCCAGTATAACGAAAGTTAGTTGAATTATCCCCCAGTGAAATTGCGCGAAACTTGAGCCAAAGCTGCAAGGCTGGCCTCGAGCTGGCAACCGGCTGCTATTCTGTTTCAAATAATTTTTCATACCTTCATGTATATAGGTATAATACCGCATTTAAGTTTATATATCTCTGAACGATCGTAACAAAAGTTCACTGCGGATTTCATACGCGGCGTATTCCGCAACGCGGAATAATATTCAATTGGCTGGGGAGGGAAATTCTGGTGAAGCCCCTCCTCGTATACCCTATTTTAAATCGATACAGCAAATCGAACGGTAGGATTTCAAATGAAATTGGTGAAATTGTCTGGAATCGTATTTGAAATATTCTGATCAGTCGATGAAGCGAAAATGGAGAAAGCGGACTCTGCTCTTAGATTTGTTTGATCTGAAAACACCAAAAATCTAAGATCCTCGTTGTATATGACACGTACGTAAGTACATACTATAACGTACATTACACGTTTGGTAGAAGCGGGAAGGGCGTTGCGACGTCGGTTTGTTGGAAAACTAATTAATTCCGTTACCCCGCAATTAAGTTTCGCTTCTCTTTTACTCTTTGAAGATCGATCCGAAAGGCCAGAAGCCCCGGGCGAGCTGGATGATCCCCTGCAGCGTTAACCCCGAGGAAAAAAAAGGGATAGTGGCGACTAGAAGTGACGAGTGTTTGTCAATTTATTTTCATTTCCGCCACAAAAAGGGAATTAGACTTTAAAAAAACATGAATAAAATACGGCAAAGGGTCAATGGTTCAACTTAACAGCGTAGATACATTGGACGCGATAAAAACTCGAGCCTTTATCAAAAACCTTTTACCATAAATCATGAAATGCCTGCGGCGTTTTATCGCAGTTTGACATATACGTATGTATACATTCGTAGTTTATGTGTCTATATGTATAACTATTTAGGAAACATCTCGTCGCTCCGATTCCTCTCTCTTTATCTTGCGTTTTTCGAAAACTTTTTAAGGTAAAGGTGTAACGGTTTTATATCACGATCATATATTCCCGCGACTTAATGCGGGATATGGACCCAGACCACCTTTTGACGGTCAATACGGTACCACGGAAGAAGCGTTTTGCGCAGCCTTAAATGCGCGTGCGTCATATTTGACCCGTGGCATTCAAAGGGTCAGCTGGTACAGCGACGCTTGGCTCACAATCAGTATGATTCGTGATCCACGTAGAGAAGTTGCCGCTTTTCCATTTCCCTCCAGCAGTGGTAATAGAGAATGACTCCACTGTCTGCACCCGTTGCGAAATTGATTGATCTTTGATCGCGTTATTTGAATTTCACCCGTACCTAACCAAATATATGACGATAGTACGTGCGTCGCTAGCATATTCAATGATTATTGATTATACACAATCATATATTTTATCATCGAGCTTAATTGTTGGCATTTAACAGTGACATTTCGGGTCTCAGAGATATCATGGCACTTGCTTCGAGGTCACACTTACAGTCAAACGATAAGCTTTTCTTCCTTCTCTTTTTGTATTCAGTGTGATCAAGCACTTTGAGGTTAGGTGATCGCATATCAGGTGATTATAAGCATCGGTATGATTATCTACAACGTATAGTTATATAAGTATACCTCGAAACTATGTATTTCGTATTTTGAATATGGTACAATAAACGCACTCAGATATAAGATAATATAGTGAATTTTACTCTGTATACATACAGTTTTATAGTTACAATTACAGTTCACAATGAAAATAGTTATCCTAGAACTATGGAACAGGGACATATGGTATTATACATTTATTTGTCTGACAATATGTAGAGCTTCAAAAATTTTGACACGTACAGGTCAGTCAGGTTTGCATCTACCAGAAGTGCAGATCCCTGCTACTACTGCATCCACCGCGCGTATAGTTATAGTTATAACAGTTGCGACGCTTATTATTATAGCCGTACCTATACCTGATATTGCGATATCTATCAGGCCATCGAACTGTCGCGTCAATTTCCGCACGATCAGCGTTGGAAATCTATACAACGAGTATATAAAAGTGTGTACGGAACAACGAGAGGAATAATATATGGTGAAAAATATTCTCAATTTTGATGTATAGAGTTGTAGAGTTGGAATAAGACTCGGAATGTTATTTCGGTGAAAGGAAACGGAAAATTTTGAAAACAAGGAAAAGTATGTATACATAGTATCTCCATGATATTCAAACAGGGAAACGGTCTACGACTGAAGTGCATTATAATATTATATCATTCGCACTTATCTGGTCAACTTAAGATTATACAAATAATTCTACTTCGGATATAAACTGGTGTATATCTGAGGAATCGAAATCTGTGTACCTATAAATACCCTAAACGATTACAAGTATACATCTAGTATATCTATAAGTATCGGTATATGACAAAAGGAGTTTTCAGTACGTTGAGATCAATATACCAGCTGATGTTATGTAACGTCCGTGTCACATAATTCGTACGAAAATAAAATGAAAATGAATTTATATTTTGGTACGAAACCGGTTCGTTAGAACGGGAAAACGATTAACTAGTTCAAAGGTCGCTTGTAGAGTGACTAAAAATAACATCGTCTATCAGCGTGGGCGTGGAATCGTCTATCTATCATTCAGTGTCAAAGTGTGTATAGTATAGTATAAACCGATCATCATCAATCGTTTAATAAAAGCGTATAATGCATCGAACGAGATGATATATGTAGATAATTATTGGTCACGCTTGATCGTGCGAACCGATTTCAACTTTCGCGTGTCCTCTGCAGTTTTCACATGACACTAGTTAGAAGTCAGTCAAGGTCGAACGTCGCGCTCCAAGGAAGATCTAACAGTCTGTCTGCCATCGTGTAACATTGGCTATTAAATTTCTCACAATTTCCACGTCAGAGATAACTGACAGTGGACAGTGATATTGTGATAACTGTAACGAATGCGGTTATTTAACACTGTGTAAAATATGCATGCATGTACATGTGTGTGCCCAATTTTCTCTCTTCTTTTCTTTCGATTTTCGTTTCTTTTTTTCGCTTTTTGATCAAAACTTGAAATGTCACCTAGTTTTTGAAATTAATTGTTATTGCTGTTAGCGGCCGTTCGCCGTTGCACTTACTTACTTGTATAGAGATTTCGGATGCTGTGACGCGAAGGAAGCTGCAGAGAGTGGAGTGTGGAACCGCTGTGCGCGTACGAGGCAACAGAGCGACTGGTAGACTCAAAACTCTGTACTACACATCGGAGTCGGCGCGAGGAGCATATCTACAGTGACTCTCAACCTCGGCATATACATATTGTCGTGTTGTCAGAACCAGCAAAGTACCAACACGTTCGGTCACCCCCATTCGAATGAAAAACAAAATTCACCAAACTCGTCGAAGAACTTGGGAAGTTTTTTCCAAATTTCATCTGTAACCTCAGGAGTAATTTGGGAACCTGAGAGTTCTCGGAGTCTTGTTTTGAATGAATCATATTTCAGATATACTGAAATATTGGGTCCATTTTTTTGACGAATTTTCCGATTTAAAATTATCCTCAATTTTTTTTTTTTGAAACTGAAACTTTCTTCCAAAGCTCTGCAAACATTTTTCTTATCAAATAAAATGAATTGTGATTCCACTCGGGTTTTCATATCAATTTTAAGAGAAAATTTTTTGCCCCGGGTCAAGGCGATTGGGCGTTACATCTTTGGCCGCTTCTGGTTACCGAGATGTTCATTGGAGGGGACGGGCAGCTGATGACGAAATATCGACCAGTGAATGCGCAACTTCTAACGGAAAGCTGGGCTCGCTTGTGACGTGTTGTACGCGCGCTTCCGAGACCCGCTAATTGAGAATCGTTTCTTAGAGGTCACACAAGGGCACCTTCTATGACATTCGGAAAAATCGTTGAACTAACCCCGTGAATACCAATGTTAAGGGCAACTCTTAATTACCACTCGCTCATCCCTGTAATAAGATAATTCGAATTCACGTATCTATTTTCTCACACGTTACCAACTGACGTTCGAAAATATTCAACAATGATCCCAATTTGAACGTTGCGCCGCATATATATGAGGCGTGTGTTGGTAGCGGCAATTAGCTGTAGTCGCATATACATATTATCCTAAAGTCTTCTTGAAACTCGAGTTCAGTGGGTTTACATTGACTATAGATAGAGCGAAGAGGTAGAGATGACGTGACAATTGGTCCGCAGATTGTTTGTATTTGTTTTATTACGTGAACTAGAACCTGAAGTTAGTTCAGGCATCTCAGTAGCTGTCTAACTTTAGAATATTACACCGACATGCATCTGTCTGGTTGGTAACTCTCCAAAATATATTAGAACTATTAGACCGTTATATCGATTGTATAGTACAGTACAGTAGTTTTATAAATCATCGTTTAATCCAAATATCAAAACTCTCATTACTAAATTATGAAATTGACATCGTTGTAATATATCAAAATTTAACGGCTTAGTTAGGGACACAGGTTATTTTTATTTGTACAAAAATTGGCTTTTTTTTCGCAAGTGGCTTTATCTATTTGACGTCATATGATTGAATCATAATATATTCTATTAGATGACTATAAGTTTTTTTACATACATGTGTTATTTGTGCAGACAGAATAAATAAGATTATTCAAACATCATATTTTGGGGGAATTGAATTACATATTTGATTCGGCTGGGTTAAATTTCATTTGCTTCATCAACTTTACGAAATAGGTATACCCACTTCGTAAAGCTGATAAAGAAAATGTTTTCAAGAAGATTGTTTGCCACTATACTTAGAGAATAATGTAATCAAGTTGGCTGTCCATGTATATATATACACCAAGACAAACAAGTGGACTGTAGTGGAAATGAAATAAAAATTTTTTCCTTCTTTCACGTGGCGTAGATTCTTGTGGGTCTCGTTGTTATTTGAATGTTTGAACTTTGAGCTGCAAGAAATAATCTAACGAATAATAAAAGACTCGACTTTTAGTCTCTGGTGTCTTATTGCATTGAGCAAACTATAACGTCAAAATAAATAATTGCTGACGAGATATATGCATATAATCAGGCGCAAAGGTGATTTATTCTGATTAAAATTATGAAGTTGACATAATATTGTTTACACAGTAGATTTAAACTTGTTGTATATAACTCTACCTACCAAATTTCAAACGGCTTTAAAAAGTTACGTATATTATGTATATACACGAGTGTTATCGGTCACTGGCACAGAATCTTCACTAAGTTAAGTATACATATGGGTAGATGTTTATTTTCACTTGATATTACTTAATTCGGGAGTTCCTATCTCTTAATCAGACCCCCGTGTATAATCATTGCGTCGTCATATCATAATATATTGTAATCAAGGCGGTGATTTACATGGAGCTTTTTCGTCACAGTCAATGTTCTCTTGGTATTCTCCTAGTGCAGCCTGCGAACACGCTTTTGCTCTCTCCAAAAATACATCTTGAGCTTCCGCAACTTGGGAAGCCTGTCCGTTCCATATTTTCATTGCTGACATCTTTATTGAATGTGAGAAAAAGCAGAAACGACACAGGTTCATAGGTTCAATATAGCATTCAACGTATCTTTTACTTAAAAAAAAAAAAAGGTTCAAACAGGGTTCCAATAACTCTAGTCACTGTTTCAACCATTTATAGTTAATGGCAGATCACGTGGAAAGATATTGCACTAGAATAAGTTCAAATGAAAAATATATAAAGAGGTTCCATGATGACCCATACATCATATTTGACAAGAGTGTCACCATTATTCTGTTGCAATCCTTATACACTTGCCATTTATTTGATGGCAAATACGAGTTTTCAATTTTATTTTCGAATTATAGAACAGTTTCTGAAAACTCTATGAATTTTGTCGATTTTTTAATGTAAATTGAGAACTGCTGAATTTCTTTCAAAATATTTTCCAACCAAGTTTAAAAATATTTTTTTTCTAATTTTGTCAAAATTCCTCAATATAGTCATTCAAGTCCCTTATTGCAACGAGCTTCTCAATAATATAGTAACAAAATTTGAAATAACTTTTTATAACGACGATTCAAACTCCCACGCTGATCTCGAGATACGAGATCGCATATAGAACAAAGATATGCCTAATACCTACTCATGACAATGATGTCATACTCGAATGAGTCGTTTCGCGTTTCGCGAAAACTATATCATACGTACTACCTATGAAACTTTGCCCGGAAAGTATGTCAAAAATTACCTCATGCTAAACTGTATGAAAAAATTCCTAAAATTTGATGGATTCTTCAGAGTAAGAGAAAGGAGGAATCAGAGAAACTTATGCCTGAACTGGAATCGCTTTCAAAGTTTTTCAGACAAATTTTTGTATCCAATATTCCACGGTGCGGGAATACGAAGACGTACCTGAAGGGCGCGTCCGTAACAGAAAGTCAATGTCCAGGGCCTTTTGATCTTGAAAGAATTAATAGCATTGAGGTTAACCGTTGATGCATCATCGCCTTGACCACCGCTGAGGAACGTGATAGCAGGCACGGCGCACGGTACGGTTCTAGTAAAGGCTGTCAACGTGGCTTCCGCAATCAGCTAGATATGTGTTTGATTAATCACGGAGAATGAAAATCGTATAAATCGTGACGTTTTTACGGAGGAAATAAAACGCGATTTATTTTCTGTGATGTTTTAGAAAAGGGAAGAGATAATTAACCAAACGCAAGAGCGAAAAAGTTCAAATTGTTATGACAGTATAATATTACTTCCGAGCTGCACAAATCTTTGTTATCGGATCCTGGGATGATCATCGATGGCTTCAAAATAGTTCCTTCGATATAAACTTGGTGCAAAATCATCGAACGATAAAGTGCTGATAGAATCTCTTCGTGGACTTGCTGATTCCTTGCCAAACTATGGTCTCCGGCACTAAGTACTTCCGGTTCTACTATAGGAACCAATCTTGCACTTTGACAGATGCTAGCGTACCTGTATCATTACCAGAATATAGTAGATGCTTCGATTGATTTGATTTGTAACTCGTTGTTGGGAATCATTTGGAACATTCACCTGGCCAAAACGTTTGCGTTTTCCTCTATGGCTTGTCTACTTGGCAACGTATCCGTGACCCGATAGGTGCATCTCCACTTTGCAAAGTGACAACCTTTTCTCTTGTAGTCAACGCATCGTTCCAGCAAATCGTCCAGGCCTTGAGCAGTGGTTTCGCCATCTGTTCCAAACATCTGTACAAGTCCTTTGTCGACCTTAATTCCTGGTATGATGTTCCTCAGGCGTAGGAATTCGGGAAACTCTTCCAAGTCGTTCGGCGTCTTTTGATGCACCGTTTCGTGATGGAGAATAACACCGCTGATATACTTGGATATTTCATTCTGTACCCATGCATAATGTTGCAATTTAGAGCTGAAATGCAGACTTTCGTGTGTTGTATTCGGCGCAGGAGAAGAACCAGTGAGCTTTCACCGTTTTAGCGCACGTGGGCTTCGTTTTTTTTTTTTTCAACAATGTAATTTTCGTGAAAATGATTGATTAAAACCATTTCCGGAATGCAATGACCAAAAAATCTGAAAAAATTCCAAATATTTTTTTTCATCCCCAATAACATGCACAAATTATTACGGAATTTTCGGAGACCTCAAGTTAAATGGGTGGCTGAGTTGATAGAGACTGCTTCCACTATATTATATATGTTGATGAATCGAACAACATGTAAACATCAAATATTTAATATAAATAATAAAAAGATTGAAAAAATAATTTAAATATTACAAATAGGAATAAAAAAATGTACCCTCATATAAACTCGAAACTACCTCCTTGACATCCAGATATATAATTTTTCTCTTCTCAACAAATTACACATTTCATATTATTTAAATCAATATCTATATATTATATTGAAAGAAATGAAATCTATATCACAAACGCTTCTCTCTCCTTCGTTCACTCGCTCGAGTCTGCTGCCCGTGGCGTGGCGCATATATGTGTGCGCGCTCATGGACGTGCAAGCTACCGGACTTTGGCGTCTTCTGACAGGGGCAAGGACTCGCCAAAATCGTCTTAGGTTAGGTTCATTCGATTTGCAATTTTTTTCTCTTCAAATTATCAAAAAAAAAAAATCAAGTCCCGTACAGAATTTTGAAAATTGACGATTTTTTCGCAGGTTTAAAGCGTCTGATAGCATGCGAAACTTGCGAAAAACGTCTTATATTATCACAGCGTTTTTCATAGCACCTTTCTTGATGATATGCCGCAAAAATTGGCCATCGTGAAATTTTTACATTTTCGTTGATTTTTTGATGACTAATTAATTATGCCCAAGACAAACGACTCGGCCACATGCTGTAAGACGATGGTTCCCGGGTACACGACATAAAATTACATTGTTGAGAAAAACAATTGGCCAACGTGCGTTTATACGCAAAACATTTCACTGGCTCCTAGACTAATACTGTCTTTATTCATAAAAGCACATCAAGGACACCTTGTTCGCCGAAAAAAGCATATGCCTGTAATCTCTTCTGAGTACTTCTGTGTTCTCCAAATTCATTTCACCAAACCTCTTGGTCAGAGAATCAGGAGACTCGTCCGCAGCGAGGATTCCCTTTCCTGGAGCTGTTAAGGCCTCTGCAATCTTCCTCAGTTCTGCATGCAAAGCTGAATCCGGTTTTGTGTAAGAAGCAACCGGTGCCGTCTGGAATCATCCCAATGAAAGACATCATCCGTGGAAGAGAAACGGAGAATTGGAGAAGATATAAAGAAAATCAGTTCGAAGAGGAGAATTGAAATCTGCATTATGATTCTGATCCCATTTTGATTTCTCACAAAAATAATAATTTGATGCATGAACCAAAGACTCACGACGGGCATATAATAGGCTTATGAAGTCAGGAGGATTGTACGGAAGCATCAGTTAATTATTTCATTAAATTTCTCTCTGATTATACTTGTGATCTGCAGAATGGAATATCTGTGTAATGTGCTAATTGCATATTTCGAATAAGTATAATTATACTTAGATTAATCAGTTTCGAAACGCATTTTTTTCTTTAATGTTGCCTATTATACAGTTGACAGTTGTCACAGGTATAAGTGGCTACTTGCCAGGGGATTATCTATAAACACGTACGCTACCCCGTAGTCAGTAGAGAATCTTGGCTTTGAAAGCAATTGTGCATGCATATATCATGATGTTCACGCGTTCACATTTCAAATGCTCAACCAATTAAAAATGAGTATTGTGACGATAAACATTTGTGTATATCTACGTATCAGGCGTGCGTTGTATGATTTTAGTCCAAGTGATTATAGAAGAAGAGGTGATGGTCTTAAATGCATTAATTGTAGGGATATGCGCGAACTACATATTTATAGACCTAATAGATAGCCATTTGCTTTGAGCAGCGATAGGTTCGATCATAAACATCACCGATCTGCGATTGTATGACACATGGACAGTTTTCGAAGTGTACGTTTGATCGCGGTAGTTGATGATTTGACAGCTGTCATATATGATAATATTTTAAATTACAGGCACCTTGTTGTTACAGCAACATTTTCCACCCATACGAGCCATATTCGCCGATCAAATTATACAATGACCATAAAGCAGCTTAGCGTATTTCCGAACTTTTAGATACTTGCGGTATTTTGAATACTTCTCAATAAATAATTAGGTGTGGAATTTTGAATTTCGCATCTTTTTTTCTACCAAATCAGTGTACCAAATAGATCAAAATGATTGAAATAAAAGAAGAATTGTGAACCGTTTTCATTTTTTCAGGACCTGTATTCATTGGACATCGAATGCCTATGAGTGCGTTCATTGTAATATGTGCATACGCCACAATGTTCCACGTCATGTTCACTTATACTCATACTAGAGTTTGCAAATATGCTAAAATTTGATGTAATTCAATTATTGTAAAAAAAAAAATCCGCACCACAGAAATGATCTATAGTGTATGAAGTAACACGAATGAGTCACTTCAGTTTCTTTGAATTTCGGTTTAAAATGTATAAGTGAAAATAATTCGTTCTGACAAGGAAACAATTTTTCATACTCGTTCCTTATAAAGTATGAAATCTTAACAAAAAAAAAATAATCGATTTTTTAAAACGCCTATATCAATCTAAGACAATCCATACTTGAATTTTGTATTTTTGGGAAATGAAAAGTTTTCATTGAAGAACAGAAGAGTTTATTTACTTTAAACAAGTCGTTGTTCATTAGATTCATAGTATATACGAACGAATGATCGAATAATGTGAGTAAATTTCTTCATGTTGATCGAATAGATTGTCAATATGTATTAGTAAACAAATTAAGTTTTTCTTGCAGTGTGTAATATAATATAACTTTTTGCAAACTAGCTATAACCGATCCTCACTATTACTGTAGGTAATGATTTTAGATCAGAAATAAATCCAGTGTTTGAAAAATGAAAAATTGTAAATCGTTTTTAAAATAATCAGCTCAGCGTGCGCCCGCGCCGGTTTTAATTCAAACTCTTGATTGCAATTACCCACAAACCGGATCTGTGGAACAAAAGCAATTTAAATATACTACCCCTTAGTGAGAAGATTATGATTGCAGTCTACAGATCCATTCAGTGCTTTTCTACCAATGATAATTACAGAGCTCATAAGTATCCTGTAATTTAGAAACTGTTTGCGTCTTACGATTAGAGAAGATTCATTCCAGCCTGTAATTATGTCGTCTCTCGGATCACGCCACCATTCACATTCAGGAATTCGTTGCCGGTACTGCAGAGTGTAAACAAAAGCATTCCGTTCGTATTGAATTAAACTTCTATCCACGAATTTATAGATATGCGTTAAGAAAATTTCTCATAGAAATATTCAGAGAAGATTATCCTTTGTCGGAATCAAAGGTACCGTACATTTGTCTCAAAGAATCAAACCGCGGTTACGATTTTATCGAAAATGTTAGGTTAGGTCAACCGACGAGCATAACACATCCCTGATAAGTGATATGCTTCCGGGATAAGGATATAAGGATAGTAATAGACGAGGCACCATAACCGAACTAAAACACATATTATTGATCGCGTAAAATACGATGGCCGATTCAGCACGGCATAAATCGCGGTCTAAGGAACGCTCGCGATCTCGAACTACAAGCACAAAGAAAAAGTCAAAACGAGACTGCAGTATCTGGTCAAACAGCTCCAATGACAGCGGGTCGAATGTTTCCGTGAGACGAAAGACCACCTCATGCTCTAAAGACAAGAGAAGAAAGTCCAGACGGTATAGCCGAAGTTCTTCAAGTAGTGGTTCAAGCTCATCTACCAGCTCAAGTTCTAACCCTCGCAAAGACAATTATAAAAAAAACTTGAAGAGTTTGAAGAAGAATTCTGACCATGAGGTCGATAAGTTTTTGGAAAGAAGAGGCAGGGAACGATCTAGACATGAACCAAGAAAAATGACTGACGAGAAAAAATCGTCCAGAAGCCGGAGCAGATCTGTTAAGAAAAATGATGATAAAGTAAAATCAAGCAGCCATCGTCATAAGACCGAAACTTACCTTAGAGAGGAACGTCACGATAGATCGGCCAGTAAGGACAAGCGTTCAGAAAGAGAGAAACTTACAATTCGTACCAGAGATTATTACGGCGACCCACATAACAGCGTGGGAGTTAAGTTGTCCGAAGAGTTCGCAGAGCATGGGAAATCTAATCGAGTATCGATTTCAAGAATCCGAAATGAGAGGGAACAGGAAGTGTTGAAAAGTAACGAAGATCGTAATTCTGCTAGCTCTGCTAATTACGAAGGGATCAAAGGTATGAAGAAAAGCGAAGATTTGTCCGGTAAGAGCAAATCACAAGGGTCAAGAGATCACAGCGTTTCATCGATCAGAAACACAGGAAAGAAATCAAAGAAGAAAAGATCTACGAGCAGTTCTTCGAGCAGTAGTACTAGCAGCAGTAGTAGCGATGATTCTAAGGCTGAAAAGGTGCGTAAAAAGCGTCAGAAGATTGCAGCTCGAAAGCTTAAGAAGGCTGAAAAGAAGCAGAGGAAGAAGGAAAAGAAATTGAAGAAAAAATTGAAGAAGACTAAACCAAAGCCTGCGATTAAGGAAGAGATCATTTGTGTAGATCAATCCACATCTAATGATAGACTGCTCAATGATATACCTGTGGAAGTTATAGAGAGGGCTAAGGCAATGGCTCCGATGACCAAGGAGCAGTGGGAGAAAAAACAAAGCGTTATCAGGAGAGTATATGATGAAGAAACTGGACGCCATAGGTTACTATCATGAAATAAATCTAGTATTGGTAGGATTAGTCCTACTTAGGGTCACCGGACAGCGTGGCTATTATAGCTGGGGATTCTGCAGATCCCAGAATTGTCCGGGAATAGTTAAAGGACTTGGAGTTCTGGAATTTTGATAACAGACTAGAATTTCATGAATCTATTTATACAGCTTGAGGGTTCGTTCAGCTCAGGAAGTAATCTAGCTGATTGCTAATTTCACGAGTGTGTTTGCTTTATTCATAATAGGGAAGATTAGAGAAGGCTTTTTTAGTGTATCCAAGGATAGTGGATAAATTGATGCTTAATCTATCTACTAAAAAGTACAAGGAATTCGTAACAGCCATGAGTGTTGTTTGAAAATGAGTTTAGGAATATGCATTATGAAATTAAGAGCCTAGTCCGTAAATATCTGAGAATATTTGAATTCTCGTTCTGTAATCATAAGTAGTACACTTCCTTTTTTCATAGAATTTACGATTTAAGAAAAGAAAAAAGGATTAGTGATCATATGCTGAATATCTTTCTTATGTTTATCCTTGTTTTGATCAATAGCATGTGGAATGATGGCCAAAACGAAGTCGATAATTATCATGTGCAAAAAATATTGCTCTTATTTTGCACCCTGGAGAGCACACAGCGTGTTATAAAAAACGATGTATCTTACCTGACCTAATGCCAAGTCAAGAGTTGATCCATCCAGAGTATAAAGATATGAAAGATAAAATATCATAGACTATGAAAGAAATTAATTTGTATTTCTCTTGACTGCATAGGTTGATCAAGGGAGGGGGTGAAGTACTGGAAGAAATAGTCAGCCGTGAGCGGCACAGAGAAATAAACAGGCAGGCGACACGTGGCGATGGAGAATTCTTCCAGTCTCAATTAAGACTTGCCAAGTGATTATTCTCAATAAGTAAATAGATATTTATTTTAATATATAAAAGATAATGGTATAAAATAAAAAGAAATTATCACTCCCAAGAAATTGACTATTATTGTCAGGATTGGTTTTCACTTTATTATACACAAGATTAAAAGTAATAATGACATTGCTGCAGTATTCTGTTTGACAGGTAACATTATATCTCTAAAACATGATTGTTCGTCGTGTAAGTTCAAGGAAAAAACGAAAATTCGTTACAAGTTATTCCAAAACACCAAATCGCATAGAAATCAAAGAAATTCAAAGGTTCGTCAATTTCTCAGATAGAATACGACGATGATTATGCACAGTGACTTTCTCCGATTAGTTAGGTAGATAACTAATTATCGCAAAAGTAATGCTTGTGAATAAATCGTTATCAACTTACACTGAACAATCATGCAATGTGACTATATGAATTTTAATATAAAAAGGGCCGGTTTCATATAAATGATAAAAGCATACGAAGAAACGATTCGTACCTAATTCCTAATATTAGTCCATCAAAGGAGCGTTTGAGGGTGTATACACACCTTGGGAATAATCTCTTTCAAATCACTGCTAGTCTTTGAAGAAATATTCTACTGTCTCAGTTTTTTTTTTTTTCACAACTGTTCGCTTGTATTTTGAGATATAATTAGAAATTATTTGAGATTCTATGTACTTTTCCTTACGAATATTGAGTCTACTGGAGAGGAGGCGTTTGTCGCAGGGTACAGGTCGCATCGTTCATTGAAATTTTTTGAAATTCAGAAGGAATATTCTAGAAATATGAAATTTCAGGGTAAATCAATGGAATATAGAGATGAGGTCATTCTTCTATCGTAGTGAGCATGTAAGACATTTTTTTCTCTCAACGTTATCAAGAAAAATGACTTGAAATTAATAATTTCCGTATCGAAAAATCAAAATCATCCATTCTCATTAGTTTGCCTAGAATATACATCAGTGTAGAATATTTCCTCCAAATTTGACGAAGTCTCGATGAACAACGCGACCTCTACCTCATGACAACCACTTTTTCCTTCAGTGGCATCAATCTATGCAAAGCAAGGTCCATAGAATCTCGAATAATTCTGAATTATGTCTGGAAATATGAGTAACCAGCTGCAAAAAAGTCGATCCAATAAAATAGTTGCTCACGGCGTAGCAGTGATTTGAAAAAAATTATCTCCATGGCGTATATACCCCCTTAAATTATTGTATAATTCAATCATTCTTTATGAATAAGACTTTCAATCTTTTTATTTACAATATATTTTACAAGATCGCAATCCTCCGCGTTAAACCTCGAAGCCACGTTTGTCCACAGATCGAAGTACATTTCTGAATTCTAAATTCAAATGTGTCCCGGAAATTTTCGGGCCTGTGGATGATCATTACTTTGACATCTTCTGAATAGTACAGATACCCTGAATTGAGTACCTGACTATCGTTGATTAGTTTAAATAGTTTAACGCATCTTATAAGTGTATATCTAGGTCTTTTTAGCGTCGAGAAGACTTGTAAAATAGAGGAATAAAAAATAAAAACTACCAACAATTAACTGTTCCTAAAATATATTCATCGAGGTATCAATATAACTGAATGAAAGACGTCGTGTGTCCGTCCCGATAAACTGGATCATCCGTTATCGGCGCACGACATAACGGGCAAGTAGACTCTCTATCCAACCAAGTTGACACACATGTTTCGCAGAAAATATGTTTGCAGCGTAATCTCACAGGGGTTGCATATTCCTCGTGACAAATGGCGCATATACCACCAGCTGCAGTAAGTTGGTCTTTTGATGGAGAGGCCCCTATGTTCTGGAGGATAAAAATATTGTTATGAACAGAAAGCTTATCGGTATTATTTGGTGTGTACATAAAGCTCGTAGTGCATTATCGCACGTACCACATTTTGCAGTAACTTCCATGCAGCTGTTTTGAACAGTTTACCACGAGACACAAGGTCGCTACCTTTGCTGACCATATAGGCGGCGGATAAAAATACTCCCAGAACTTTTTCCGGGCCTTGATATGCTTCGAGCAAATAATACAGCCACGGTTGGATGGTTGCGATCGATCTATACAGCTGCGAAGTAGCTTCTATCATCAGATAGTATTTACCCTGAAACATGTTCATCAATAACATCTTTCCTTGAGCTAAAAACAAGAATGAATTGAATACATCTAACATCGAAGGCTTCCAGAGTCTGAAACCATCAGATTTTTCCATTATCTGAAATCATACTAACCCGTTTTTGAAATGCGAGTATCCTGACCGGCAGACAAGTCAAAATAACTTTAAATACAATGGTAATCAATTTTAGAATGTAGTCCGTGATAGCGACGGACCACAAAAGTTCCCAAAGTGTAATGGGCTGCGTATAAGAGGGTATCAAAATCAGGCTGAGGTACAACTTGTGTTCTTCGAACATATAGTCGATAAAAACGATACAGCCAATTATGTAAAAAAGAACGACTAACAAAACGACACGACTTCTATTCTGTTGTTTAGCTATTTCGAGTTTTAGATTATTATTTGTATAAACGAAAGTGACTAATAATGCTACAAAATGCAGTATCCCGGCTCGATGATCGTAAATGCATTTGGCAAGCAGTATCATAATAAAAGGAACATATTTTTGTAATATATTTAACAAAGCTCTAGTTTCAGGACTGATATGTCGTCCGTCGGTCGCCCCTTCCTCAGTGTTGTTATTGTTATTCTGACTTTCTGCATTCGCAGCTTCTCTAATATTATTCAAGAAATTATCCGTCGCTGTTCTATGATGGTGGTGATGATGATCGTGCGACGATGATTGCTGATGTTGCGATCCCACATTACTCGTCGACGGCTGATCATTCAGGTTTATAACATAGCTGTCCCCTGGCGACGGAGCTGGTTCTTGTTGGGTTTGACGATTGAGCCATGATGTCAAGACGATCCCGTGCGGCTATAATGGAAAAATTTAGTTGGAACTAATCCTACCAGGCCCGAATACATATAATAGATAAGATTGTTCAATAATTGCATAAGGCGTAAAGAAAGTAATGTACATTACAGTCTGAAATATAAATTAGAGTCAAAGTTCAATAGGTCGCTTCCACGAATAATAATTTTGAAATAACTCAGTTTCAATAAAAACTTTGCCAAATTTGTAGGGAATGCTTCGAAACAACGTTGTTTCGCGACGAAACAATAATATGTAGAGATAAGGTCGGCCTTTTATAGCTGCGACCATGCAACAGATTCTTTTTCTCAACGTTTATAGAGGAAAGATTCGAAAATTAAAAATTGAAATATTTTAGTGTTTTTATACCGCTCTAGCTTGTTCAAGTAGTGGTCGTATCTCTTGAAAGGCAGTCGAGATGTTGTCTGCGAATATTCTCGACTGTTCCGCAGTTCTGCTTCCAAAGTTAAGACCGGCTATGCTCACTGATCCGGACGTGGTGGAAGGTTCTGTGTGTCCAGTGACCCCATGGGTCATTAGTAGACTGGAAGGCTGCCTCAACCCATTCATACTTATTCTATGAGGCATCGCTGTGGTCTGTGAAGGATCTGCAGCCTCCTGGTTTATCGGAGCATCTGCCATCGCCAATCTGTGTTTAAAACTGTTTAACTAGGGAAGTAGATGTTCTGTCTAAAGCTAAAGCAAGTATAGCATAACTTATAATTATAAACTTCATAGAGGTCGGGTTGTGTTGAAGTTTAACGCGGGTTTAATACAAAAAAATCTCCGAGTCTGTCATTTGTTTACGTGTTTATATGCATCACATACATGTATCATGACACAACGCCGCGATTAACGACAGTCTTTTGTCATTAATTTTTTTTTTTCTTACGTATTAAGTCAGTAGCTGGTAAGTAGATAGAGGGCGGAGGCAACGTCCGTGTGGTTTTTATGCATAATATGACCGAGCTAATTGCGTAGTAAAATATAATTAGTAAATAAAAGTTATTTCTTACGTGGTCCAATTGGATCTAACCTGTCCGAGAACGAGTCTACATTCCGTAGCCCAGATATGAGGTTTTCGTTTGGTATTTAGGCGGCGAATAGTAGCTTAAAGTAGTCGATTCAATGGGTGAGAAATAATTGTCAGTTGTTGGAAGGAAGTGATGACTTTTGATATACATTGACAGGTTAGCTTTGTACGAAATTGATAGTTTTTATTTATTTATTTTTTTTATTTTACTTTTGTTTCTGTTTTCTTTTCATCACTATTTTGACGGACGATTTCTACGATCGATGGATACGTCGGTACTAATACATATAAAGTAGGTTCGCGACGTCACGCCATTTCCATTCCATACGTAAAACTGATCCTATTGGTCGTTTGACAAAGTATTTTAGCAGTGCGCATGCGCGACAGATTTTCCAGCTATATTTGAATACTCAAGAAGACGTTACGATTACTTCAAATGTCTTCAAATCGTAGTTTACTAACGACACGGAATATATAGCCAACGTAAACAGTATCAAATTTACATAAATGTATATTATACCGTGCGATCATGTGGAATTTCCAAAGGTTCCAAGTGCGCAGGCGCTGATTTATTCGAATATTACGAGGGACGCCAATTTCAGACTTGCCACGAATATCCCTAGAGTCCGTCTGCTATTTGTTTCCGATTGTTGTCAAATATAAATGGCGTCAGACCGTGGCAGGAATAGGTTAGGTTTGTTGTGAATCTGTCAGACGACAGAACTAGGGATATTACTGAAAAGTTGGTGGAGTTGCTAGCGCGATTCTGCCGGCCAATGATCTTCAAATAAATCAGCGCCTGCGCGTTCGGAACCTGTAATTTCCACATAATCGCACGGTATACTACGTCCCGGTAACTATACTTCCTGATTAAAAACTGTGGTGAGATGTGATAGAATAAGATGGAAATGAGGAATGGCTATATTTCTTACCTTAGTTAGAGTATACAGGGAGAATGTCTAACGTACGGACACTCGGAGCATCGTTGAGGTGGCCGAGAATCCAGCGCCGGCAATTGTTTCTCAATTTTTACGAATAAGGAACCCCAAAACCAACATAACAATTAACAATTTTGCTTCGTGGCCACCTCAACGCTGCTCCGAGTGTTCAGACGTTAGACATTCTCCCTGTATACCTAGACACGGAGGAAGCCAGTCCTATCGTCTTCCATAAGCGGCAAGCGCAGGAAGGATAGACTGATAACCTTTCTCTCTTTCGCAAAATATGATTGGTAAATTTAAACTAGTCATGTGACCACGTCAGGGCTGTGCCGAACGGTACGGTACCCACTACCCAGTATAAGCCGATTATTATTATTTAACGTAGGTGCTAGCGAACACAGATTTCAACTTATTTAAAAAATAATATCATTGTATTTACAATTGCGAATCAATAAATTAGAAAAAGAGAAGCAGAGACCGAAGAAAAAATTGAGAAGGCGGTATACGAAGTATGTACATACATTCTCTTTAAGGCCGACGCCCACCAGCCAGCAGCGAACGTCGGCGAACGGCCGAAAACAGTGATTCATATCCAAAACACCGACCAAATTTAACTTTAACGCCAGATTTGGTCGATATATTGGATGTGAACCACTGTTTTTGGCCATTCGCCGCCGTTCGCTGCCGACTAGTGGGTTTCAGCCCTTAATCACGTATAAGTAGTATACCGTGAATATCGCACCATGCCTGGAACCGAAGATAGCCGAACGTGCGCCCTATTATATGCAACTGTCCACAAGTGAGTCGTGTTGAGGTGGCCGAGAGTTGGATCGGCAATTGTTTCAGTGGTTACCAAGTCTTTGATTGGCTGTCTAGTAATAGACAATTGCCGTTTAATAAAAACATCCAGGCTCGACATCTGACGGTTTACCGTCAAAGCTGAAGCGTCAAAAATAAGCGGCAAGCCGTCAGATGTCGAGCTTCGATGTTTTTATTAAACGGCAATTGTTTAGTACTAGACAGTTAATCAAGGACCTGGTGACCACTGAAACAATTGCCGATCCGACTCTCGGCCACCTAAACACGAGTCATTTGTGGACGATTGCATATAATAGGGCGTACGTTCGGCTATCTTCGGTTCTAGGCATGGTGGGCTTCTATGAATATTCACGGTACAATAAGTACAGACCAATGATTATTATCATAGAACTTTATGACTATGACGATATGGCTAGCAATGCGCCTTAATACACGCAACTCATCCAACTTTCGTCTAGTTTTTAGGTAATCGGACAGGTGGCGATACCTATCAATGAAATAGGTAACGCCATTCAATATCTTTGCGGTGCACCGACGAAGTACTTTTGCCGCAAACAGTAGTATGAATTCTCTGTTGTCGCATTTGTTTGTATCATTATTTATTGCTGTACAATGATGAATACTGATTTTTTGACAGAGCGTGCGGGAAGAGCGTTTTCCCAGGCCTATGGAGCGTGCGGGAAATGATTGATCCCTGTACTGAACCGTAATGAGCCATAAATTTTCATTGTTTTCATTATCGCGAAAGTTAACAGCCGATTCGGCAGCACGCTCCAGGTTTTTCGTCTGTTCATTGCAAGCTGGCCATCCGCTTCATTATTTCTCGAGCGTACACGAGCTTGGAAATACTTGGTTATCATGTTATGTTATTACTTCTTCACGCGGCTCGTGTCAAAAAATAGTATACGTTAGTAACGATAGCGGGTTGGTGATCCTTGCACGAGTGCTTCTTGCCACCCGAGCGTAGCGATAATGTACTATTATGCATATTTTCTAATCATTTCTATTACCAAGTTATGCAAAAACATAAATTATAATTTTTTTTTATATACATCCCACGGAAACCCTGAGACCTCATAAAAAATTGGAGACAATTTCCTAGTCACAATATGACAGAATTCTGCTCCTTTGAACCATCGAAATTATATCTTCAAGCCTCCTCAAACTCACTAGTCACATAACAAATTGATTCGACGATAAACCGGATGTGGGTACGAATGCGTGAGGTCAGTAATAAAACGAGACAGAGATTCAAATGCATATTCGAATAGATGGATAAAAATAAAATTTTTTATCACGCACGCCGACTCAAATTACGAATATTATGCAGTCAGATGCTTTCACAACTATAACTATAAAGTTATCACGTAATGTATAATAATACATGCTCACATATATTAGGCTATTATTTATTGCTGTATCGTCACAATACTCATTAAATATAACAGCTGGGTGGAACAGAAATCAGATTTTTGCAATTGCATATGTGTATGCATAAAGCGTAACGGCTGGTGCGAAGTAATAAAACCTTACAACGCGACTAACGGGTAATGAAGAATGATTATATTCAATTTTTTGTTCCACATTATTACATATGAAAATGTGCAAGTACTATGGGTTATACATAACACTGTACATTATATATACGTAATCGTAAAGATTTTCACTGGGTGACTTTGTAACAGGAAATAATGAGTTTTACTTTGAGATTTGTTTCACATACGGCAATGAATATTTTTTTGACTTTTGCTGCATTTTGTAAGCACCATCCATGTATGTATACGTTGAACTAGACTTGGGACGTTCAACGGGTGCATTCATCGCTCTGGCCCAAATCATTGATGCGATAGCCCCCAGGGCTCGGGACATGCATAACAGCACTTGATTGAATTCCATGTCCCGAAGGCCATAGAACTGTTCAAAAATGAAAATATTTTTTAATTTTTACACAGTAACGATTTTCAGCGATATGTAAACCCGACATTTTCCATCTGGGATTCCCTTGACTTAGTAAAGTTCCGAACTGTATCGTTAAATCAGATTACAAAAAAAAAACCGTAAAATTAAAATTGAAAAGGTGAAACCTTGAGGGGGAGTATCCCCCACTCGATTTGTTAACGGCCTGTCTATTTTCTCGAATATCTTCTCGAATACCCCCCCCCCCCCCCCCCCCCCTTAAGACATTCTTGGCTGCACGAAATACAAAAATCAAAATCATTTGAAGTATACGTATATACCTTGTATCATTTTTATTCAGAAAATAAACGAACGCTGATTTTGTGGTTTTGAAACCGCATGAATCTGATACCTATTAGATCATGCAGAGAAAACAGATACCGCGAAAGATGAATACAACGTTTTTTACCTACTATAGCGAAATTATATTCATTAGTTTTTTTTATTCTTTTAAAACTTTTGTTTCCGTTATAATTCACCGCTACTTTCAAACGGAAATGATTTCTCCCGAATTGAATAGCATAATTAAATGATATCACTGTACGGAAGTGTAATTGTGAAATATTTCTATAGAGGGGAATCAACAAGATTTTGTATACCTACCCGGAGGTCAAATAGAATTAACATACATGCTGCAATTACTGGTTTGTGTCAAATTTTCTGTTTAATTGTCCGAAAATCTTACCTGGAAGATAGGAGCGGCTATGGCGTTTTGTTCGGGCCAAGAATGCTTCGTTTTCGCTTGCCTGAGCATAGGAATGAAAACTTTTGAAATCGTCCGAGAGAGCTGCAACCGTTTCAAAACTTTCGTAAGAAACTTCGCTTTTCCAAGGCGTCACGTATAATTAGAACGGTTTGTTAAACTTTGTGCATAAATTAGAAAATTCCAAAATTTATACAGAATCGCCGAGCACTCCCCTTATTAATATACACAACCAAACAGACTCGCTTACACCCTAGCTTAAAGGGGTTTATGAATAGTTTTTAACAAATCCACTGCACGGGTGTTCCGGAAAAAAAAAAATCGTTCCAAAACTACTGGATAAATTAATTCCGAGATTCGTCCGAATTTAACCCCAGAACGTTAACTAGACTGGGGTTGATATCTACCCCACGCGCGTTTCTTGTCGCACAATCGTTGTTATCGGCAGTAAAGGAACTCTCGATTACATAAATCTCCTCCTTTTTTTGATAAGGAAGAGAATGGTGTGCGACGAATTCGATTTCATTGAAGTTTAGTCAATGAGAAACCGATTCGAAAATGAACAAATAGGGAAAATCAACAGGAACCGCATCTTTCCGCTCGTCGTCTAGGGTAGGTTCCTAATCCAGTCTAGTGTTCTAGGGCTGAGTTGTAGCGATAATCTTATCGATTGAGACGAAAATCATAAAAATCTCTCGATCAGTTCTCAAGAAATTGATCGAAACCAATTAATCCTTGAAAATTTTGATTTTTCAAGAACTCGAAAACTACCGAGCCAACAAAATTCCTAATCCAATTAGTTCTGAGCGGAGAAGAACTACATCGTTTTTCCCGATATTTTCGTACAAAATGGAGGTGATTATCTGGACCTCGAAATGTTGAGATCTGGTGAAAACTCGACATCCCATTTTCGGAATGATTATAACAACTTATGTTCTTTGGAACGGAAGTGGAAGATTCGCAAGTTACCTACGATTTTTTCTTACTTCACACACTGCGTCAAACTTCAATAAATTTTCTAACACTGGGCTGGAAGGGAATCAAGCTAACAATATCAACAGGTGTACTGTTTCGGACAAGTGCTCTTTACTACGTGATATCGGACGGGTGTCTGACCGCCCTGAATATTACCTTGACCTCGGGTGCTTCCGGTAAATATTCCCTCGCGTAGTTCCTCAGCGTTATGTATCTAGGGTCACAGAATTCGGACTCTTTGTACCCTGTTGGGCCATCTTCTTGATCAATCAAGGTTCCAAGGTAGGTTTGTATCGCGGTTTTCGTCGGTCTGCAGCCTAGCGCGTTGTGCAGTTTCGTTTGAAACTCCATGTACTGGAGGCGGTGAACGGCCAATAGAATTATTTCGTATATATGGTATATGGGTCGTACAATAATTGAGGCAGAATCAATGTTTTGGGAAAAACAGGGTTTGACTTTTAACTGCTGAGACCTAAATTCTCAATATTCTTTGATAAAAACGAACGCCATCAGTCTGAATGAAAGATAATGAATCGGATAAAACGTTTTGCCGAAAGAGCGGGCGATCGGTGGATTCGAATGGTGATTCCGGTTTGTATAACGCATTTCATTTCTTATTTGCCCATGTGTGTACCAACCTGGACCATTGATCCACCTTTCGGCTCGTCTCCGTACGCTAATACACCAGCTGCCAAGGCTTGACTTGGATCTAAGGTTGCATCCCCTAGGATTTGCGTCGTGTGAGCACCGGGAGAACTCCCATCTTCGTCTCTGGACGATCATATCGGTTATATTGTAAAATTAGGATTTAAATTAGAAACGAGGCTTTGACACTTGTTCGTCATTTTCGTTCAGGTCAAAATTGCGTCTGATACCAAACATGAGATAAGTGTACAAAATTAACAACAAGATAATTACTCACGCATTTATGGCGATGTAAAGTCGTAGGAATTCGCCGAGTGATGATTTCTTTCCTTTACCATCGGATGATATGTTCCCCAGACAGTCCAGCAATATATCTACCCAGTCTCCTTCAGCGGTAATGTTATTCAAGTCCTGAGTCTTACTAACTAATCCAACGATTGCCGGAAGGACGGCTAAAACTTCCATGCAGTCTTCGTAGGCGTACTTTTTTTCAAAAAGGCGATAGGTAAAATTTGATTTTTCATTAAATTGTTGGAACATACAACCGATTTGTAGTAATCATGAATAAATAAATGAAATTCAAAAGATATTGTCAACCGATAAGTTGGCAAGTTGAAAGTATTTGTGGGTCAAAAAGCGCCTATTTCCTCTTCGAATAAAAATATTGAAAATCGAATCTTGCACAATAATACCGGACAAACACTGAATTTTTTTCAACATGCTACTGAATTTTCTGAAAATGAGAGAATGTAAGACTTCGTGATTTGAAATCAGGATTTTGGTCACAATCCGGCAACAAGAATCAATTTTCAGATACGATTTGAACAGATTGACGTAGCTTTTCTTGAAATCAGTCCATGTTTTCTCGTAGTTGGAAATTATTTTAGAGTATCAGTAGAATAATCTTTACGGAGACCTCTCTGAAGAGGAGAAATCAAGTTTTCGACCTTAGAATCGTTTACTTATAAATGGTGAAGTAATTGCCCTTACTTCCCAGTGCGTGTGCGACACCGCCCCGCTCTTCAGAGCTTTCCGAATGTGTTTGTCCGCGCCGAGGGTTGTTAAAGCGACACATAGTCTTCCGAGAGGAGACGTTGTCTTGGGCAAAGCTTGCAGAACAACCCCAATAATTCCGCCACCTTTTTCGGACCACCACTCTCTCCGCTTCTGGCGTCGCGACGTCCAATCGGCTGTCAACGACGCGGTTTGTTCGTGCGTCGGAATATCCCCGGTTAACAGAAGCCAGAATACAGCCTCAGGGCAGGGTGAATTTCCACGTCGGGGGAGAAGCGCAACTACTTCGGGGATGGTGAGCCCTCGATACTTAACCTGGTTGTTATTTCGATGAAAAATAAAATGCGATAAATCCGTATCCACCGGCTATAACGTAGAATTCCAGAAATTATTTTCCCTCCAAATGGGGGTTGCGTTCTCATTGAAAAGTACTCTCAACGTTCAAAGCGATCCTGCCTACAGCCCCCCAGTACTTCACAGTGTATAAAAAATTCCACCATCGCTCCAGCTTGTTACAAAGTCAATTTTTAAATTGGTTCCGGTATGTATCTAGTGACTATATCTACCGAATCATTTTCCATATTCATCACCGATATTGTTTTACAAATTTTTTCAAACGGACTCCATAACGTGGTCAGAAGGGTCAGATACACCGGGTATTTTTCAAAACAAGGTTTCATGGCTCCATGGCTCATGCCAAATCTTATGATACTTCGTGCAGGATAACATGAAAGCTATCGTCCTTACAGGCGTTTAGATTGAATACACTCATTAAGGTGGTTCCCTACCCAATTCCACCTGACCTCAAAACATTGGGCTGAACGCGTGCAGAAGGTGCTATTAAACGGAATATCCCTGCCACGAATTTTGGTTTTTTTTATTCCGGTGCCCAGGCAGAGATATTCGGTTTAATAGCACCGTCTGCACGCGTTCAGCCCAATGTTTTCAGGTCAGGTGGAATTGGGTAGGGAATCACCTTAGGTGAATATTTTCGCACCGTGTGAATTACGGATATTGAAATCGGGCGATAAACTTTTGTGATACATGCAGAAATGAGATACCAATTGAAATTGGAGTAATTCTCTAAGAAATGAATACTTTCTATGAAACGTCGTGCAATTTCTGTTGTTCAACTGGTTGAAATATTCGGTAATAAATTTCGCACAAATAAATTAATTATGGGTTCGCCTATGAAAGCTGTGAATTCGACGTCAAGTAACTGTATATGGCAGGTAGGTAAATGTGCTAGTACCTTTTAAAAAATTTGTCTTACGCAAGAGCTTTTATACCTTTGAGCAATAAATATAGCTTTAAAATATTTTCTGACCCAGGTTAAAAACGGCATCCATATTCAAGTGATCCTGCTCGAATACCTGGCTCTTGTGTCGGTACGTACTTTCATACACACGCATAAATAATCAACCTGAAATATGAGTAATTTTATCATACGCGAAGTGAAGTTGGCTGAGTAATAAGAACCTTTTGTAAATTTCGACTGCGATTTAATTGAATTTTACTTTTACTCCGGAAATAAAATATTTTGACTAATTTATTCCCTCATCGGCTCGAAAGTATCAGATATAAACATGTTCGTGTTCAGTTATATCCATTTAGTCAGCAGGCCCTGCGATGGATTGAAGTACTCTCATCTCTGCCCTTGGCCTCTCTCCAACGCGTTAATGTGTATTAATTAGCAGGCAGCCGCAGGGCGATTTGAATTTTAGTGCCAGTAAGGATAGAACGGCGAAAGGACGGAAGGAAGGATAAGCAAGGAAAGGTTTCCACGGATTTGAAAGCTTATGAGTAACTTTGACGCACTGTTTGACCATTTCCTTCAATTGCGACGAGTATATGTATATTTCATGTAGGTATGTGTACTGTTTCGCTAACGGGATATACTTTGACCCTTGAGTATATCAATAAACGCTCTTACACCTCATATATTTGTCTCGTTTTTTCATATTCGAAAACTTAACTCTTTATCACATGGTCGAAAATTCATACCCCTACTTCAGGATCTATCTCAGAAGTCTCTCTGACCGTTGTGCCGACATCCTTCAACCCCTGATAAAGGTCCCGTACGGTAATTTGACTGACGACTGATGTGCCGTGACGTAGGCGAAACTTTCTTAGCAGATCATGGTGAAGGGGTATTTTTTCGCACAGTGCTTCCTTCAGGTTTAGACTGGTACTAGGTGTTCCCCGGGTCCTGCTCACCTTTACAGCATTTTTTTTCCTTTTTAGACTTTTATCAAATTTCGATCTTTCGATAATCGCATATATCGTCTAATATGGCTACAGCAGGGGAAAGAAAAAAACCCAGTCTTCTTTCCTGCGGGTTTGTGCAAGCAATATCATTTCTCTTATGTAAAATGAAATCCTGCAAGCTGAATATTCGATCATTAGTATTAGGAAATTGACTAGAACCCTTAGAGTTTGAGGTTGTCCAAATCCGGCGATGGATCCAGTATAATTTCTACATTTTAACTCTATTGGATAAATCTGACGCTGTGTTCTCCCATATAGTTGGAGCATTCTTGCCTTAGGCTTGCCTGTCTTGTGCACTGTGTAAATTTGGCTAACGGAATGTCTAACATCACAAAGATTTTGAATTTAGTATTTCCAGGACAGAGCCAAAGACGGCTGTTTATATTTTCGTGTAAAAAAAAAAAAAAATGTAGGAAGAGGAGCTGCTGAGGGAAGAATAGCTGGCGTTAATTTTATCAGTCGACTGTTTTGCTCGACGAGCAAGTTTTCTTTTTTTCTTCTTTTTTTATTAATCAACAACAGAGTATAGCTTTTCCATTACAAATTTTCTTTTTTTTTTTTTCGTTTTTTCTTCTTTTTTTTTTCTTAATTTTCTTAATTTACTCTAATTTTTCGCCACCGTGCAGATAAAAGTTTTCATGAATTTTCATGAATTTTCATACCCGATGTCGTATATCGCCCTAAAAAGTTCGCTTCCAGCGAAAAACGCTAATTTCATGAACAACGGCGAGATACTAATCAATTGGTTAATTAATTAGATCGGATATTAATTTCTTTCGAAGTGCATATGGGGCATTCCATGCCAAATCGACCTGACTCAGACCCTCGCCATTTTTTATTATTAATTTTTTCTTCGAGTATGATTTGGCATGGAATGCCCCATATGTAGGTTCTCAATACATGCGAGAAGGCTTCTTCTAAATTTATTCCTGCATCGTGGCGAGTCAACTGTAGAGGTATATAAAGTTACATAAACATTATTTATGTAAACAACAACAACAACACATATTATTATTATTATTATTATTATTATTATCATTATTGTGTAATATTATTATTAACGATCAATCACTTATAGCTAATGATTAATTTTTTTTTTCCTTACAAATTAAGAAAAATATAATATAGGTACTATTGCTTGAGCGGATGCTACCCCTAATGGCGTATAATGATAAGGATCGTAGCTGGTATACAGGGTGATACAGAATGCGTTACTTTCCTTAGACCAGTGGATTCCTCGTGAAAATCTAAGACGAAAATTATCAATGCTAAAATGTCGAATGCGAAGCCGTTTTCAAACAGGAGCCGTTTAAAGTAAGCCAATACGAGAGTAGATACGAGACTGTCTCAGGGCCGCCACCGCTGGCCTGGCGGCTCTCGCGACGCGTGAACCGGCCAACGCGATCTCGCCAACTGACGAAACGACGGTGGCGGCCCTGAGCCAGTCTCGTATCTGCCCTCGTATTGGCTAACTTTAAACGTCTCCTACCTGAAAACGGTTTCCCATTCGACATTTTAGCATTGATAATTGTCGTCTTAGATTTTCACGAGGAATCCACTGGGATAAGGAAAGTACCGAATTCTGGATCACCCTGTATAGTATATTTCAGGGTGCCAATATTTTTATCTCGAATTTCGAATTTTCGATCTAACGCTAAAATTCTGTAGTTTCGGGTATTTGAAAGATCGCTAAATACCTTCAAAGATAATTTCATTTACAAAAAATCGTTTTGATTTGTTATTTTTCATTTTTTTCATCCCAACTTTCACCCTCTATATTTATTTGTCGTCAACATTCATGGAAGTAAAGAAATAAGGAGTTAATAGTAAATCGGAATAAGGAAGTAAATGAACAAATTCATCTGTGAAATTCTTTAGTGACCTTTCAAATACTCGAAACTATGGAATCTTCAGGTGAGACCAAATATTGGGAATTTGAGGTAAAAAAGTTGTCACCCTTATATTATACTCGTATTTAGGCTAAAAACGTACATAATTTTTATCTCCGACAAGAATAATCAGCCTAACTTGCTGCTCTCCGTCTTTCTCTTTCTCAAATAGAGTCTCGGGTTTCTACGCGTTGTTAACCTGACAGTTAAGCAGGCGTTTTCTCAATATCAAAGGATACCAGACCCGAAATAGGACGCTAAATTGTACCGCGAGAGAACTTGAGTCGGGGTTGACAAGTCATGTCTAATCTGTAGTTGAGGGATGAGTAAATCGCGAAGGGAATTATATCCTAACGACACTTGTGTGAAAACCTCTTTGGGATAATATAGGTATACTATGTATATGTATGGGGTTGAAATTTTCCCAAACAAGTCGATCCTCGCGATTCGATTTGATTTTTATGAATAAAATTCTATACGACATAATAGGGGATCTCATAATTTTGAGCTGATTGAATTGGTTGATTAATACTGTTCCGGGGATTGAGCTTTCCACAACGGAATTATACACTAGGATTATTTGCCGCAAGCCGTTTAAACTAATGTCAAAGAAAAATACACTTCTCGCTAGAATTATGGGGATGAGCTCTCAAAGGCTGCGATGGGGTTGGCGACGGTGACGGAGGTCTTCCCTCCACTGCCTGGATACCTTTCATTAGTTCCCTGAACACCTGGAAGAAAATTTAATCATCTTTATCGGCGTGATAGTATTTCACACAACTTTTATCTCATCCAGTTATTTATCTGGCGTTCATCGGACTTTCACGACAAAGAAAAAAAAAAATCACATTTGCGATTTAGAGTTATGATACCACATAAAAGGGGCAGAAATAACCGGCGGAAATTATTTGAAAGAGAATCTTTACTTTATAAGTCTCGGAAAGCATAATTAAAACTGAAGAAATTCGTGAGATACGATTCCAAACTTCAAACTCCAAACTCCAAAGCTATGAATGAACAAATCAATCAGTCTAAGTACAAATCTAGAGTGGCACTCGGATCCGAGGTGAGATGAGAGATGAGAGATCCTGAAGCTGATTGAAGGAGAAAAAGGAGCAGAAAAATAAAAGCCTTGCTCTACGCGCCGAATTGCAGAATCCTCATCACGTTCATTTCGTGTGATTCGCTTGATGCGGGTAGACATATTATACTGAACCGTAACCCAAATGTCAAGATAAGTTTTTTGTTTTACGTATGAAGAAACTAACACGGATTCGGTATTATTTTTCACCAAATTTAGAGTAAACTGTATAGATATATTCCTAAATTCAATCAAATTTAAATCGGAGCGAACCGACTATCGACTTGAAACTATTTAATGACATGATTTTTTACGGGGGGTTAATCACTCGGCGATTGATCGTACACCTGACTTCAAGACTCTAAAACTCCAAGACTCCATAAAGACAACTGACTTCAGCTGACTTCAGCTATCTTCAAGTGACTTCAGCTGACTTGAACTGACTCAACCGACTTCAACCGACCTCAATTGACTTCAACTCACTTCAACTGACTTACTGACTTCAAGTGACTTCAACTGACTTACTGACTTTAAGTGACTTCAAGCGACTTCAACTGACTGCAAGTGACTTCAACTGGCTGCAAGTGACTTCAACTGACGTCAACTGACTTCAACTGACGTCAACTGACTTCAACTGACGTCAACTGACTTCAGCTGACGTCAACTGACTTTAACTGACGTCAACTGACTTCAGCTGACTTCAACTGACTTCAACTGACGTCAACTGACTTCAGCTGACTTCAACTGACTTCAGCTGACTTCAACTGACTTCAACTGACTTCTCAGCCAGGTGTATTTGCCTATGACCAGTGGAGGAGCCACGACTCTGCTTCTACCTCGCAGCTGTCATATTCCCAATAATCTGAAAGATCCACTGTTCATGGGCAAATAAAATGTTTGTAGCAGGGAAACTCGATTTAAAAAGAGGCTGGGAAAAATACTCAGCCACGGGGACCCCATCGATAAACATTACTGTACATCTGACTTGAAGAGTGGTTAACCCCTGGATTTAATATCACTTTTTTTCGTATGAATTTGATTTCGGGACCATTTGCGAAACTACGATTCTAAACAGTTATTGTAACCGTGATTATGGGTGCGCTATGATTTCGATCAATTCATAGGTGATTATTATTGTCCGTAGTATTTTATAATTTAATAATTGTCAGAGTTTGAACAAAAAGCCTTCCCCGTTTTCCAGGCAGTTAAAGTTTGTCCAATTGTCGCCAACTGTTCATTCGACAAACTTGGGCTTGTTTCACTGAAGAACAAAACTTCGTAGAATCGGACAATGCCTTTTCTTCCTGAAAATAAATGATTAATAGACGATTGAATCGGCACCTAAATCTCAGTCGAGGAATTATCGCCCCTTGATACTCCTTTTTGAAACAATTCATTTGAAATTTGAAAAAAATCAATTCCTTGAGTAAAACTTGTCCATTTAGTCCTGTCTCGTTCGTACCTCATTCTTCCTTTATAATATACTCAGGTGAAGAAGTGTTTTTGAAAAAGACCTAAAAACTAAAACACCAGCAATTCTCTCACCCTGAAACTTGGCTCTGATCGTATTGCGCGTACCAGAAATGGACACAACTTTCATTTTATGAAATCATCAATAATTTTTGTCCGGTCGATGGAGGGTTGTGCTAAAATCCCCGAAATACTACAGCGCAATGCTTTATACCCTGGACCAAAAAACAGAGAAACAAAAAAAAAAAAAAAAACTCCCAGTTTTTCTAATTACCTGAACAACACGGCAGTTGAATTTGGCACTGCACTCGACGTAGCCACATCTCCAGTGTTTCCGTACCAAATTTACGATGTCCCTGTATCGCGTGCCGGAAGCTACACTGGCTGAAAGTTTGTCCTGTTTATTCCCAACGACGAGGAGAGGAACCCCTCTCATATCTCTGGCCTCGTATATCTGTTCTCGAAGGGTTCTGATGTACTGCAATACAAACGTAAGTTTGGTATAAAATTTGTCCAACGTTTAAAGCCCTTTCGATACAATTCTTAATTTTTCAAAAGAAATATAATAGATATAGCGAAGTCGAGGAAGAAGCGAGAAAGTTTTCCCAAAGATCGTTGCTCACTCAGGTAACCGTCTGAAATTCCTAAAGTAGCGACAAGGAATTTCAGCGGATCCTCGTGCACGGTTATATATTACGGCGCCGAAGTTTGCTCCTCTTTATTTTTTTTATTACCATTTTATTTTATCTTTTTCAGTTTTCTTTTTTCTTCTCGTCCAATTCAATTACGCTGTACAGCAATTGCTGCTTTATACATCCCCGCTCTTAATTAAGACCGTTCCAGACACGCGACGCTTATGTCATAGTGTAATCTAGAGCAGAACCTCGCTTACTCCTATAATTATAACTATTCAGGGTTGGTTTATAGTTCAGAATTTTCTGTCAGGTGGGTGGGGTTAGAAAGGGGAACACGAAAATCTTCCCGAGCGGTTGAATTTCACGCAACATCATCAATCTCTTCTCTCTCTCTCTCTCTCTCCCCTTTTCTATCTTCCCCTGTTTCCAAGACTTTCCACTTTATTTTCGTGATGCTTGAGGCACATTACGCGATTTGTTGGAATTTACTTATTTATTTTTCCCTCTGTAACCACAGAAAAGTCGTTACCCCTATATATACTTTTTCTTTTCCATAGCAAAAAGTGTTTTTTTTTTTTTTTTAATTTTTTTTACCGAATTAAAAATAAAACGCAATCTTAAACTCGCGCAATTCGATTCGTACCAATGGTAAAATCTGGTAATTGGATACTTGCAGAAGAATTTTTTTTTTTTTTTGACTTCCATTCATCGGAGGAATACGGCTGCGAATCCAAAGAAAAAAAACACGGGAAGAGTAGAAAACTCCCTTGAATAATGAAAAGAACCGACGAACGAGGATATGGTTCTTGCCCTTTATTAGTATAGTTCGCCGAATTTATTCGCCTATACCGAATTGCGGAAAGGTGAATCGTCAGATTCACTTAATCCGATTTAGTCAAGGATTTATGTTTAAGTCAGGTCGTCACTAGGATCAACAAACACGTGAACACCGAGTCACCTTTACCGAGTTAATTTTTGCAAGGTAGGTACAAAGGAAAGCTCTTATAAAAGTTCGACGTAGGTATGAGGACTCGCGAGGGATCGTGGGACAGTCGGTGGGTGCCATGGATTCCGAAAGTATAAAAAAAGGGTCACGTCCGACACGGATCGGCAATACGACGACAAGAAGAAGAAGAAGAAGAAGAAGAATAAGAAAAAGGAAAATAAGAAAATGGAGAAGGTAAAGTAAAGCAAGGTAAGGAACGAAAGGTTTCGGGTCCACTCCTCCAAACTTGGTCGAAAATCGAGTTTACTACTTTGTGAAAGAGGTAGGTTTAAGGTACGTAGGTAGATATATGTATATATATACCTAAGTTATACGCCTTGGTGCAGTGCGGGTTATTTAATTCTGGTAAAGTAAGAAGTTCTTCGGAGGCCATGGGCCTAATTTGTGGTAATGATATGCTTGAATAAGGAGAATACATTCAAAGTACAAAATCGACCTCCCGCATCTGCCCACTAAACAATACGGAGTAAACGAAGCTTGCGGCAGTGCGTTTTATGATTAGATACGGAGTAATACTAAACTCGGGGATTTTTAGTTCTTTGTACGGTAGGACCGAGCTTGTAACGTCGAATATGTGTACTAGGGTGTTCGTTAATTTCTAACATACCGAGCGATTCGGAGGACAGTGGTTTTCCTGATGGTAAGGCAGTTCGTTTTTTTCTTCAAACTGACGACCTATCTACTAATATCTTATATGTCTATGACTGATATCAACAGCTACGCCAATACCGCTAAGTCGTCCGCACATATCAGTCACAGACATATAAGATATCAGTAGATAGGTCGTTAGTTTGAAGAAAAAAACGAACTGGTTTACCATCAGGAAAACCATTTTCCTCGGAATCGCTCTGTATACTTGCGACCCCTGAAATTGATAGACAATGACGAAAGAACAATGTCTGTATTTCTCCCAGATTTCTAGCTTGATTGGAAAGGGTGCCGAAATCAATTTCAAATTGAATGAATTAAAAAAAAAAAAAAATTAAAAAAATGGAAGAATTGTTTTCTCAATTTTCTAGTATAACTGAAGAAAACTATTGTTTAATTCAGTAAAATTATATGATGAAGCCAATTGAACAATAATTTACTTCTTTTTTGCTCAAAAATTGAGAAAAACAATTTTTCTATCTTTTTGATTATTGTTTTTTTAATTTTTTCAATTTCAAATTGATTTCGGCACCCTTTCCAATCGAGCTATAAATCTGGGGGAAATACAGACAGTGTTTTTATTGTTATTATCTATCGCTTTCAGGGGTGGCAAGTATATGTTAGAAATTAACGACCACCGTAATGTATACCTCATTTAGAATTCAAAGAAAAATCTTGAGAAAACAAAAAAAAAAGAAGAAAAAGATATAAGATGCCAGTATCACACCGCAGACCTGTCCAACTTTGTCAGTTCGTAATTACTTGCTACCTGCAAAGAATATTTAAATATTAAATAACGATGTAACTTTATACCTAAGGACTGCCTATGTTTTCCTGTAAACACAAGTCCAGAAAATTGAAAATTTTCTCATCGTCTAGACTGAGTGTAATATTGTATAGCAGAGGTAAATTTTTGCATCTATTACCAGGGTATAATGCATCATTATAACATAATTACAGATGATTAAAATCGGCATTTCATACCGTATGCCATAGATTATCCATTCATGGTATATTCAATGACATATACCTATGTGGTCTCTCACACCTTAAGGTGAAGTGAAACGTTTCAAGGCCACGGTCGGATCCATTTCACTGCCGTAAAACAGAGGCGCCCGGCGTTTGGTACCTCTGCTTACCGCTAGATGGCGCAGCGCGAATCTTCTAACCAATTTAATACAAATAAAATAAATAAACGAGCGATAGCCACGCTAAATATCTGATACGTACTATAATGTCGGTATAGAATGCTGCACGAGTGAGATGTCTCTGTTTTACGTAAACGAAAAGCAGATTAGCTGCTGTTCGGTCAGTTTTACATCAAATCTAATGGGACCGGGCTTGAAATGTGTGTATCGCCGAGCGGCATCATAATGAACAGTATGACACATGAAGTGCAACTGTGAATAATTCAACAATTTCTAGAGCCGATAACCGATCTGTAAACTTTTTTCAGAATTTCGTAAAAATAAAGGATCGCTCCACTTTCTGCCAAAATTATGCAATAATTCTCAAAGTTTCATTCCAATCGGTCAACTAGTGTAGGAGTTTTCGCTCCCCGCGTTTTCGAATTGATCAGCGCGTCTTTAATAATATCCCCTTAATATGGTGTTGCAATTGTGATCCGTTGAACTGTTGATTGAAGAATTTTATGCAACGAGGGCACATTGAGCAGATATTCTCTAATTGCAATAATCAAGATTTACAAAAACGCAAGTCAACTACTCGAGTCCGAATGGAGATTTCGAAATTAGCCTCGACTGCGATCTTCGGAAGAATAGGGCATGTAATTATCACGGCATTAGATTAATACATTTAGATGAATTGATCATTAGAAATACGTGTAATATTTATTAAAACGATAATTCAATATTTATATTGCAAATGGATTGGATAAAATTTTATCGCATTTGATCCAGTTGGATCTAAATTTTTGGAAAAATTAGATCTAAAATGATCTATTTTTCCCCAAAATTGAGATTTCACTGTATAAAATTTGCTCCAATGCATTTTTTCCCGGGCAGCCATGATTTTCTAACGTATTGGACGCCAAACGGTGTATTTTTCATTTTCATTAAATTTATCTGAACTATCTGAAAACATGATATTTCGCTACATACCGTGACATTCTGTGGATACGGTCCAGCAGGAATACCAACCCAAAACTCGTTAGCACCAGTTTAGTAACTTACTAGATTTTCCTAGTAAAAGCACTCCAAGTCCAAAGCACATATCCAGTAAAAATCTAGTGATTTCTACTGATTTTACTAGAAACATCTAGTGAGTTACCAAACTACTGCTAACGAGTTTTGGGTTGGTATCCCTGCTGGGTCGCATCCACAGAATGTCAGGGTATAGTATATTCCTATATATGGTTGGAATAATCTTGGCGAAAAAGTCTGCAGGGGTATTACCGAGGCAAGGCATATTACTGTGTGTACAAAACCGCAGGAATCCTCTTTGGGGGGCATTATTATATACAGAATGATTATAGAACCTCCCTCACCTGGAAAGTGTCCTGATTGCTAAGGTCGAATACGAGAACGTAGGCAGTCGCGCTCCTCAAGCCGTAGTAACGAAAGTCGGTCCATTCGAGGTGCGAACTGACTGGAAAATACGGGATCGCTGGTAGATCCGAGATCTTCAATTCGTAGAGTCTTTCTGCCAGTACAACGCTCGGGTAGAATGTCTCTCTTCGCTCCGTCGGTTTATATTCCTCAGAAAATTCACTCCAAACGAATTGCTGAAAGGAATCAACCAAGCGAGGTAATATGAAATATCAGTGGTAGATCATACAATATGCATATTATTCATCCGTAGTAATAAATGGTATGGCAGCTGCCAGCGTCTGCTTATCTTTCGTTAGAATAATTAATGAAAAACAATTGAAAATGAAATAATAATTTATCATACACACAGTTGGATTGCCAAAATTTTACCCCTATATAATTTTTTTTTTTTTTTCTCTTAACCCGCATCAAATATATCTGACTATAATTTCCCTCAATTTATAACTCTTTGCCAGAAGGTTTAAAGGGTGCAGACCGTGCTTTAAATTAAATACACCGAAGGTAAGGGTTCGCACCCTTCAGAGACAGAAAGAGGTACACGAGTGACGAGCAGGGAAGAGTAGAAAGCGAGCGGAGCAAAGTGCTCGAATGATTTGATTTAACCGCTTTGAATTGAGGATAATCGGGGAGACGATATACCAATTACCAAAAATAGGACTAAAAATTATTGTATAACTTTAGTCTGCGGGACTCGCAGCGGGCTTCAGCCTCGCCGATCCTCCCCGCATTCGTTTCATAATTCATTTCGTTCGAAAAGTACGCTCATTACATCCCTAATTGAATCCTATACCGACTCATCGATTTCAGGATCGTGTCAAATTTTCAAACTTTCAGGATATCGCGATCAAACTGGTCAGAGAAGACTAGGAAGTTCCTAAAATTCGAAACAATAATTTTTGATTATTTTTTAACCACGCGGAGTGGTTTCTACCGGTCGGAAAGTTAGCGATTACTAATTAGTCACGATATCCCAGGGCACTGTTCCTATGACCATACTGTGAGATTGCGTGCCAAAGCTACCCAGAGGACTCGACTCAGACATCAAGAGGTCTCGATTCACTAATTAAACCGACTTCCTGAAATTGCAAATAACGAATTCTAGTAGCGTAGAATTGCGGTAATACCGGGCAAATGAGCGAGTGACCCTAGAGCGCTCCAGGATTACCCGATAAGCCAGTTTTTATTAAAAAGAGACCTAAATCAGAGCCACTTTTTATTCAAGTAAGATCACCGGGTCTGGATTTATATATGGATCAAGCTCCATACCAAAGTTCGGAATTTTTTTTATTGAAATTGATAAGACGTTTCTCAAACTTGTTTAGCAGCTCTGAATTTACGGAGTCGAAATCATTTTTTTTTTTCTTTCATTTCAACGAAATATTTTCAAATGCAATACATAGAAATAAGTTTGTGATAAGTTTGTGTGGGCAGCAAACTTTTTTTCATGAGCGCATCATCGAATATCATTGGTTTTCCCCGGAATTAGATCAACGTAGAATATTACCTATAAATTTGGCGAAGTTTCGATGTGAAAAAAAACTGAGCCAATGGAATATTTCTTCACACCGTAGCA
Organism: Tenthredo scrophulariae; assembly: GCA_963978835.1. Lineage (NCBI taxonomy): Eukaryota > Metazoa > Arthropoda > Insecta > Hymenoptera > Tenthredinidae > Tenthredo > Tenthredo scrophulariae. The sequence continues at coordinate 24,332,046 of OZ022230.1, read as the reverse complement.
GTGATTTTGCCATATTTATTTCCAAGGTGTATCAACACTCCCTTACCTATATAAACCTAGACTAGGTAATATGTATTTATTCATTGAATAATTTTTTTTTTTTTTATATTCATCTAAGTTTTTTTATCCTCTCTTTTACGGCCCCTAGAAATTTTTCACATGAAATTTTTTTCACCCGGCCGCAAGCACTAAACATCCGTACTGTTGCTGTAACTCTTGGTTAACCCTGAGGGAATTGCCTGAGAATATAAAAAAAAAAGGGAGAAAAAAAAGGAAAGAAGAAAATTCTTCCAACAAGTTATAGCTTTCTCTGGGAAAGCTCATTTGTCGTTCGTCACGCCCAGTTTGAATACTATAATTATATCTGCAGATCTTTTGCGCAATTTTGAATCACTCGAACTTCGAAATGATGTAATATGCATATGCTGTAGACTGATTCTCAAGAATCTTGATGTTCAATTACCGCTTATATTTATAATTAGGGCTACACTTTAACACGACCTCTCTTTTATCCCAATTTCACTTTGAACCTACCAAAGCCTGAATCGAGCATACAGAATACCTCGATCAGAGGTTTTCAGAGGTTTTGCTATAAATGTTCAGGGTCGTTACAAAGCTTTCTCAATGCAACGAAATGCATCCGAACGTACCTACATATCTATATCTCAGAGATTTTTATCACACCACGATCCGACCCCGGTATAGCATACTCGTTCAGAGACCGGAAACGGCCTAGGAAATTAACGGAAGTCAATCACGTGCGAGGAAATGAGTTTCTTTGCGTCGGTGACGCATAGGAGATATAGGGACGAAGACCACGGGAAAGATAAGGGATGATTTTCTGCCTTTTTTTTTGCCCCGTAAACGATTTTCTCATGCATATCGAAGACCTGAAGCTATTAATATTATAGCAGCAAGGCCCCCGTGGCGAAAAAAGAAGGAAAAAAAAAGGAATGATTTAGGAAAATGAAAGTCAGAAAATTTCCTCAACGGAACGGACGTCTATACCTACTATATGCCAGGTCAGCTTTACCTTAAAACGACAGGTCTAACGATAAGAGCCAGGTTCTTGGGTGTAGGTAGAGAGAAGCCGAAAGGTCGGTCATGGAAGGGTCAATCCACACCACGTCTGTCCCTTATATTGGTCTGAAAGTCTAGTCTCGAAGCTCTACGCACGGTAGAGTACGAAGACACTCGATACACCCTCTAAACTCCATCGAACCTTGTCCAATCAGGTTGTTGGGTGAGCCGAGGCAGCCCAAACGCGACCCCAACCCTCGAAAAAGTTCACAATCAGCAGCATCGCTCGAGGTTATAACTTTGTAACGTAAAAGGAACCAGTATACTCGATATTTACTTTGTTCTTGTATCAAAGACGAACTTGTTACTTCCCTAATCGGCGATGGTCAGTAATCTATTTTTAGGTAAATTTGGAGTCAAATCTCTTGAGATAATTCTGGAAACTTTGGATCGCATCTTCATTTTTGTTACAGATACATTGCACTGAAATCTCGTCGTGATTTCGGAAACACGAGAGCTACTTAGGTAGCTACTGGTGCATTTTGGAAACGTATCGGATAAGTGAAGATGTCCGCCTTCATAATACGAAATTCTAAACACGTCTGGAGGGTCTGAACTTTGATGAGGCTTGTTAGATCTGTAATTTCTCATATTTTACTCATTACCCAATTTACAGTGACTCAGAAATCGCGTATATCTGGCTTAGAAATATTTTACACTGATAGATAACAGGTCGTACGAGAATCTAGTAAATTTCGGTTGGGCCCTGCCAGACGCGTCTTGTACTCAGGCGACGTATTTCCACTTCCGAGAGAGCCTCGCGCCGAAGTTGCGCCTAGCGACGAGCGCGGAACTACTCCGTGGGTAAGGCGATCCTTTTGAAGCATCTTTTCAATGCTCCTGTCACGTATTTTAAAGTATACTTAATTCCGGAATATAACTGTACGCAACGTGTCGCGGAAGCAAAAAGCGCAATGTAACTGAAACGTTAAAACGTAACTTTACGAGCATTAAGAAACGTAGTTGTGTAAATGAAAGCTGGTAATGTTTCTAACCGACGATTAACCGTTCTGTACCTACTGTGTATGGCGTTGATCGTTAGGTACCGTCAGAAAGAGACGTGTAACCGTAATGAAATTTACTTCTGTTGAGAATGGCAAGAAGGTGAGAAATGAGATTAGGGAGGTTCTAAGAACCGCGTGAACCGAAACGATTTTTTCCCTGTTTCAGAAGGAGTAAAGATACCGGGAGATGGACCAGCCGGTGGGTTCGAAGTGACAGTCAAGATCGAGTAATATAATTTCCCGAGTAGCCGTGAGAGCTCGATAAGCCCGAAAATTCTCACCCTCCTAATTCTCGCCCGGTGTAGGTAGAGGTACGATTTTATCCAACATTAAATTGAAAATTAACGACGTTGGTTTAAAAGTCGGGAAATCTTCACATCAGGCTTTTCTCCCCTTCAATAATTTACGGACTTCCTGGATAAGGGCTTTGTCTTTCCAAGGGTAGGTATCAAAGCAGCATCGAAGTTTTACTTCCGATTTTTTACACAGCGTCAATTGGCCAAAAGTCCGCACAGTTTTCTCATAAAATAGTAGCTATTCTCTGGAAACAGGGATGGAAATCGATAACTTTCCTCGAGTTACTTCATCCCCCGTGGTGGTATCTTGCCCTAGGGAATTCCACATCGCCCTACAAAACTGAGCTCGCACCACGTGCGAGCAATGTATACCGTCAGGCTGAACAAACTACAGTCTCTAATTGCAGTAGCCAGTTACCAGAATGCTAACATGTTCGTTTAACGTAACTCCCGACTTTTGGAGCCGCAGAAACTTATCTGGATCACATTTTTACTTTGTTTGTCCCTCGTTTTGTCCAACTTTCTTCATTAGGTGTAAAAGAGTCGAAAATAATAACGATCCTATAAGTTTTCTGAAGAAGGCTGTTTTCAGGTTTTCAAATACATTTTTTGTCATTTTCTGAATGCTTTTACGTTCGCGTATTATTTTCTGAACATTTTGCAACAAACATTGTATTCATATTCCCGAATCAAATTTTCGGAAATCTTCTGAAAGATCATATATGCGAAAACTATTGCATCTACAGGGTTCAGGTTCAACATATACTTATTCAATGCACATTTCCGCGCGGAGTGAACTACATACCATGGATATTGAAACGGATCGAGAAACTTTTGTGATACGTGATAAAATGCGATTGGTGAACGTTACGATTGTCTAAAAATAAGTTAATCTTGAATAAAAACGAATAAATCTCTTTAATGTAATGCAATTAACCTGATTCACACGATGGACATATCCGCCTAGAACATTCGTTCAAAATTTACTTTGTTCCGAATTATCGGTGCCAGATTAATCGACACAAATCAATTATTTACGGGTTCGCCTAGGTGGAAGTTGTGAAAGCTCACTAGTTATTATTTCGATATATTGGAAAAGCCGTTTCATAATCAATTCCCTAACATATAGGTCTGAAAATTTGATTTGAATGCGAACATGAGTCTCTGATGCATTGTCAGTGATTTTTGTTGTTCAAAATCAAAAAAAGACACATTTTTTGACGCGTTATTCATTCGAGTTATAGTACAAAGTGTGAATCGTTAGTGATATAAATTCTATAGAAAAAAAACTGGAAAGAATGGAAGACGAAAGTAAATTTAGAAAAATTGTATCACAGTCGATAAATTTCTCATCACTGCCATATCCCGTGTCCCTTTTCGTTGCTGGGTGCCATTTTTCTATACCGAAATCAATTTCGTAAATAAATCGAACCAATCTATCGAGCCATGAAATGACCGCAGTGGTTTTCCAACTTGGGTACATAAAATCCAATAAATTGTTTTTAGATTTATCAGCAAGTGGAAAGAAGAGAGCCAAAAACGAACGGAAAGAATTTTGCCCGAACATTCTTATACTCACACATCGAAACCCGACTCTTTCTGTCACACAGATAACGCGTTTTCACCTCAACCCCATCTATTCTCAAAACAGACGTTTCTCTGAATCTCAGTTAATTATATGATGCTAATGGAATATGAGACGACGATTTGGGCTTGAGTTACCACGAGGATGTCGTAGGCGATACTAACTGTGCCCATAATTATTGACAATTTAACTCCTCAGTTTCAACATCCGGAAGTTACAGCTAGGCAAAAGCACCGCAGTCGGGTATGACCATAATTTATATTCATCGTAATCTCAGGCTGTAATATACCTCCGTAGACATTTATGGTCGAGAGTCGTAGTGCAGTGGTTTAGAGAAAATGGTATTTTCCCGAATGAACCCGGATGGAAATATTAGAGTTTCAAAAAATTTGGATTTTCGGAACTAATCTGCGTGGTAAAAATCACGAGATTTATCGTTCGTCACTTCGCCCGGTAGTTCGACGAGAAGCAAAAAAAAAAAAAAAAATAAGAAACGAACGATGAACTTGAAATGTCTTTTTGAATAAATGCCAAATTTCAGTCGACCTCGTTTTGGTCTGATAAGTTAATTATCGTGAATATAATTCGCGCCCCGTGCTTATGCGAGCTTATACAAATTTCAAACTTTCTTACAGACCAGGAAAGGTTGGGATATTGACCGAGCGTGATTTGAGTGTGAAAAAAATAGTTCGGAAATGAATTCGAGGAGTCGAGTGTGCCCGGGGCAATATAGGTATAATGTACGTGACAGACCCTAAGCTGTATTTGAGTTACGTAGTTGGACTTGTAACTGAACTAACTTGGGAGCAGAACCGCAAATAAATTCGTCGTACGTACGTCGAGTTTGCGATTTTTTTAAATTGACGTTCGGTTGAAATGGCCGAGCGAAATTCGCCCGACAAATATAAGCAGGGGCATAGGTACTCGCAGAATCTTGATGTCCTGGAAATTTCGGAATGAAAATTCAATCTCGTTTACTTCGATTAGTGAAATCCTGAAGTTCCAAACTCCTGCCTAAGTTCATAAACTTATCTTAAACACCGCTTTCGCCCACGTTACAGAATTATCTGCTTACCCTAACGATGCTGGATTTTCCGACCCCAGGCGCGCCGAGGAACACCACCTTAACACGGTCAAGACTGTCCGCTGGGCTATCCTCCTCCTTCGAACCGCTGTCTGCATTCTCGCACGGTACACCCTCGCCACCTCTTCTCTCCAAATAATCGAGGTCCAATTCTGGAATTGGAAAATGAAGAAAAAATAAATGAGTAATAATAATAGTAATAATAAAATAGCCAGAATAAATTTTTAGCGCGTGAATGTGGAAGCCATAAAAAATTTGAAAAAAACAAACAACGAAGCACACGCAGAAGAAATGGTCATTTTGTAATTAGTAACGGTACTTATGCGGCTCGTATGAACCCGTGACACGGGTCGCGTCTACCCCAATCGTATTAAGTCGTGGGGTAGAAGTTTTTATTTTTTTTATTTATTTTTTCCTTTTTTCTTTTTTCTTTTTTCTTTTTTCCCCGAAATTAAAACAATTTCGTTCTCTAAATTATACTCCCCCGGAATCCCGAATCAACGAGGCGCGTTGTCACGCTGGTGTTGCATAGCAGTTTAACGGCGTGTCCGCATTCGGAGTTTAATAGCCGTGAAAACGAACAGAGATTCCCTACCGTCCTATACCGACACGTACTTGATTCCAACCCTGTTAAATATCAAACTTCAATAACGAGGGTGTGTTCGGACTGTCCCCCGCGAGCAAGAAAAGTAAAAAGCACAGAATGGAAAAAAAAAGAAGAAAAAAAAAAAAAGAAACAAACTTTCGAAGTAATCACAAATTTTATTATCACCCAATAGATTTTTGTTCATAAAAGACGCGGACGTTGTTAGCCCAGCGTTTCCTCCTGCGGACGTCCCCGTCGTGTCCATCCAAATATATGTGTGAAAAGTTTATGGTTGTTGGAAAAAATGAAAATGGAAAGAAAAAAAAGGAATTAGAAAAAAAAAAAAAAACAAAAAAAAAAACTCCACCGTTACTTCGAATCGATCTCAGTGAACCGTCTTTTGTCAGCCGACATAATCTTTGCATCCAAAATACAAAGAAAAAAAGAATTTTTTTTTTCTCTTTTTCAATTCAATTTCTGATTTTTGATATCTCTTCACCGACGACGCGGTTATACCTCCTGGAGGAACAGAATACCGGAGGGGTCGAAATGCGCCCTTCTCGGTAGAGGGTTGCGCGTCGACTGCCACTGAATACCAGATTCCCTTGTCTTTGCTTCGGCCGAAAGGGGGCCGGAAAGGCGGGGGGTGAATCCCTCTTCCGGTAGCCTACCCCTATGCTCAGGACCACCACCCTGCGGCTATACCCACCCCGTCTCGTGTCCAAAATATCGTATACTAAATTTAGGTGTGTATGTATATGTATATACATATATATATATATGTACCTTACGTATATAGATACGTGTACTCTACCTACACCCACGACATGTAATGTATTATACACCGATGGGCGCCCTTGAATTTGATACCATCGACAACCAATTCCGAGTTTACGGTTATCGGGCCACCGAGGGATAGACGGAGATGGACACGGGCACGGTTAAAATGGAAGCCGTAGGGTCAATTTATTCGAAATTGCATTTTTTTCTTTCAACATATACACGTTACATGAGAAGCGTGGGTATATTTATAGGTTGACATTTTTCCATGATATAATAATTCCGAATGATTGTATAACCGAAATTCACAAATTATCCACATCAGACGCGCGTCTTTTCTATTATTTCATTATTTATTTCCGATGAGTGTTTAACATACTATAAAAGTTCCGAAACGATATTGTAGAAGAAAAATATATCAACTTCAGAATTTATTCAGGAATATCATTGAATTTGAATTTGAATTTGAATTTTATTGAACTATTCATTTCTCATATTTTTTATTTCTACGAAAAACTTGTAAAAATTATCTTCGCTCTTCTATAATACGATATCGCGATTTACAAGATAACTAATTTCCTAAATTTTCACCAATAATTTTCATTTCTTCGAACCTCCCCAGTAGCTTTTTGACAAACTTTAAGGACGAAGTCAAGGAAGTCCAGTTCTGGGAGTTTAAGAGATAAATCTGAATTTTTTGCGTAGGAGTGGTTTCTTGAAAAATAAAAAAAAAAAAATAAAAAAAAAAAAAAGAAGATTTCAAAACGGGTATAATTTTCTCCTCACGGTTTATGGAAAGAATGATTTATTTATTTTTTTCTTCTTTTGTAGGCAAGAAAATTTTTGTCTTTTCCTATAAAATATATACCATCTATAATCTGCATATATCTAGGTAACGTATATACGTACCGGTGCAGAGCTGGTTGATGAACGAGAGGGCAACCCTCTAGAGATAGGTGCTGATAGAGAAGAGGCTATATTAGCGTTAGTCCGGCCATAACCTGCACTGTCGAGAGATATCGGCTTATCTATATGGATATTACTGCGGACTAATACACCGCAAGCTTTAGATAACGTGGATTCCCTGCCCCTTTAGTTTTCCCAAGAGACGTCATATGACGGTATTGAAGGATGTGCTCGCGGATCGTTTATCAAGTATATCGCATAGGAGAGAGAGAGGGTGAATTTTTTATTTATTTATCATTTCCTTTATCACGGTCATTCGCCGTTGTGGTAATAGAAGTAATACAAAGCTCCGGTTTGCCCCAAACGCATATAGATGCGGATATGGGAAATATCTTCCAGCCCACATCGCGGGCAGCCTTAGTCGAGTGGAGTGGAGACTACGTACGTGCCTCGAATTTATATTGCGTATGGGTATACCTGCTCTAGTTCCTTCAGACTTTTACTATTTCATTGTGTGAGAGTTAAAGTTACGGAGGAATCTGCGAAACATGAAACCAGGCCGGGAGGATAAAACAAAGGGGGAAAAGAGAAAAAATAAAAATGAAAAAAAAAAAAAATGGAAAGTAATTGCAGTGAAATGGATATCGCTGTCGGGGGAAACGAATCGTGATCATTGCTACGAAAATAAGTATAGCAAAATTATAAATTCAGGAGTTCGGTGCGATGTAAGGGTCCTCGATTTGATCATTTTCGAATTTTAACGCTCCGAAAAATGGTGCGTTATTTAAATGCAAGAGTTCAAGGGCTCCGGGGCAGTACTAAAAATTGAAGCAAGAACGCGGGGTTTTGACTGAATTTTTTTTCACATCTTTGGATACCTTTTTGCCCATGAGAGCATCGAAATTCGAATATGACCGATTCGACGTATGTCCTTATATTACATCGAGCCCATCAACTGTTGAGTGTGTAATACTCACGGCATTGTTTTTGCGGCGGAAGGCTTCGGCGCCTTCGGCCACTTGCAGTTTTAGTACCAATGATGATATAATTCTCTGTACGAAACGAACTTCGATAATTAAACTTCGGGTGATTGGAAATTATTTTTTTTCCTCGATAATATAAGAGATGTTATTGATTATTGATTATAAGTGCATTACTCTGCACAGTGAACTCAGTAAATTCACTTTCGGGTATCTAACTTTAATATAATACGTATATATTTGAGCGAGTTCTCTAGAGATTTTTATTTTACGGATTTGTCTTTACGCTTTATTGCCACCACCTGTCTCAACGTTTCTTTTAATGTTATCTATTAACTTTATGCCGTGCAATTTATTGTCGTTAAAGCTCGATATAATAGAGCTGTATATTCCACCAGTCTTTTTATTTCTTTTATTTTCTATCTTTATGGCATTCGTATAACTTCTTAATTATATTATTATCCGTCGTGATTGCCGAGCTTTCATATACAAAAAAAAAAGGAAGAAATGATCTTAATCAACGATTTGGGTAAAATCGTTGTTTCTATATTTATCGCTAATTAGTCATTTATATTACGTAACTTTACGCGGGATTCTCTTCGATTATTTTCCCGCATATTTTTCGTCCACGCCTTTTGATTATTGGTTATTCATAATTTACTCCCGTATTTGTAGAGCGCGAATCAATTTATTCCCGTTCTTATTCCCTCGCGGTTCTTTATTGCTTCATTTTTTTTTTTTTCCAATTTTATTCTTGACCTCTTTTCACTGTGTACATTCGATACATGTGTGCAGATATTCTCCTCTAATCCTCCGGTCGCTATGCAGTAGCTCGGCTAGTTATTAGCCGCTAATTGGTAGCTCTAGTGGACTCTTCACTCAGCTCTTAACACGTCACGGTTTTAACACTCGACGAATTCACATCGTTATATTTTTAATATTTATATATTATAACGTCGCCTCATTATCGAAGCTTGATATTTTACCGGAGTATTGACTCCGTATATTTGTCGCTATTATCCGGTGACGTCCTACTCGCGCACCCCTCACTGCCTTGCGGGAAAACCCAAATGAAACCCAAATACACCTTAGAGACTCAGTTTTCAGTCATAAACCAGAAATATATTATCGAGAAAAAGCTCCTTGCGTATCCAGCATCGCCTGACACGAGGAGTCAGAACCCTGCTGACTGCCTCCCTCGGGCCGATCGAAGCGACCCTCGCCGGGAGAAGAGCGAGGAGGAACGAGGGTAGCTGTGGATGGCGCATGCGGGGTCTTCAGCGCGCCAAAATTCGCCTTATATTTGTAAAACAAAAAAAAAGAAAAAAAAAAAAAATTCAACATTTTTAGAAATCTTAATAATTTCGAGATATAATGACTTACGAAATTATTATTAACATTTTTTTCTAAATATTGTGAAAAATGGGTCTGCACGAATACGAAGAACCGTAAAAGGCTATTGATTTTTTATTTTTTTTTTTCATACAGCCGGAACGGCGGAAACTTTTTTGAAATCTTTCAAAACTTCGTTTAATTGTTTAAAATTGTTTACACACGCTTTAGGTACTTAATCTAACTGAAACAACAAAAGTTTTTTCATTTTTCATAACTCTAATTGAATAATGATAATCGCAATAATTATTGTTGGAAATTAGTTCGAGGGACTACAACGAGTGTCAAACCCGCGAGCACTCTAATTTTTCAATATAAAAACTGGAACAGAAAAACGTTTGAAAATTTTTTAGACCGTGATAGAAAAAGGTAATTCTTTTTTGTTTTTGTGTTTTTTTTTTTTTCGAAAATTGATAACCGTGCTTGAGCCACACATTGTGATGGTCGAAAATTGGTACTATAAGCTGCAGCATAATCTGCAGGACGACAGTCGGTCTTGCAAAAATTTTAATTTTTTCAATTGAACAAGCCAAGTGTCAGACGCCGGAAAAACTGCGGAGAAAAATAATCTGCGTTAGGGTGACAAATGAAGTTCACTTTATTATACTCTAAACTAAAGCAGGCCCCCTTAGATTCTGAGTCTCAGACTTCACCTGTTACCTGTTACGAATTTAACGAGGATCGTTCCTGCAGATGTAAATCTCTGTACCAAAAAAGTAAAAAAAAAAAAAAAAGAGAAAAAAAAAAAACGTTATCTATGTAGAATATGCTCAGAAAATTTGCGAATTATTTAAGGAATGAAAAATTACTCGACGGCTTCATAACGACCCGTTGAAGAAGTTTCAAAATTTTGACATCACTGTCTCAAAACGTGAATTTTGAAATAAAAAAAATCAGTCGGGTTATTAACTATCGCTGTTAATCAAACTTCAATCATTCCGTCATTTATATATCATTGGAATAAATTTGATTCGAGAAAAAAAAAAATGAAAAATAAAAGTACCGCCACCCTTCTCTTCGTGTCACGGTACACGGTTCAATGGCTAGATGAGTTAGGGGTTTGTATAATATATACCTAGCTATATACCTACTCGGTGCGTACGTAGACGGGGGTTCCTGGGTTGTTTTCATTTATTCCACCTCGTCTCTCGCCTTTTTTTTTTTTTGTTTTTTCTCTTTCTCCCTAAACTTTATAGTCGCCCGTGAGTTTCGCCCCGGCCCGTGTGATTTCATTTCGGTCACGTAGCTTTACGCGTTCATTTTATATTTTCATAAATTCTTGCAGAAGCAAGCCGATATCAGGGGTAGCTACCATTTTTTTTTTTTTTTTTTTATTATTATTATTTTTCACCATTTTTTCTGTGTGCGTGTGTTTTTTTTTAGGGTCGTACCTAAAAACTAACGCATTTTTTTCACATAAACTTTGAATAATGTATTCGAATCAATGAAACCCGGATTCCGTGTCTCCAATGTTCTATATGAAATACTCATGAGAATACTGATCGAAAAATACGTGGAACGGGGGTGAAGGAAATTTTAATGAGAATATTTGCCAACCGCTGTCACCGAACACCCTACACTTCTAGCTATAATAATATGCGAGACCGAAACGGTATCAAGTTGTATGGAATTTCATATATGTGCCGAAAGTAGCCTTCATTTACCCTAAAGGGCTCGACGAAATCCTGCCTCGAGTTTCAAGTATCCCCATAAACAGGGATGAGCTCATATATTGTCAGATACTACCGAAGTATACCGAATATTTGAGCCCTGGAAATTGTTTTAAAGGATTTCCTGCAGATCAACCTTTGTTGGACCGGTGTCAGATCCGGCCGAAAGATCGCTATTGTTTTGCGGCAACGACCCTCTTTCAGCTCTTATTCTTTCCCGTTCCAAGGGGTGGATGGATTCTCGGTACGATAAGCGGGAATAAAAGTGAGAGAAACGCGGGGGCGTTAGACGATGAAAATAAAATGATTTGTGATGGATGTATTATTCATTCGCGTATATTATTATTTTTTTTTATATATATATGAACTAAAATAAGGAATCGTATGGGATAGGTGTAGTGTAACTTATAGAAATATGAGGAATCGATATCGGGAAGCATTGTATAGGAATATATGCGCAGGCTTCAGACCCGGCTAAGAAAAGAAAAAATGGCAATAAAATGGGAGAATGAGGTGAAAACTTGGTTTGCGATCTCAAATATTTGTCCAAACAATTTATCAAGTACAAACACACTACACACGATACTTGTCAATGTTTGAATATTTCATTACATAAATATATGAGTAGTAGGGATTCACACAGAATAAACAGAGAACTGTGATATTGAATAATTAAATAAATAAGTAAATAAATGCTTTCAATTCTACATCGAATAATAATTATTACCAGTGGGGGCTGGTGTTTTAACACCTTGTATTGAAAACAATTTTTTTAGTTTTTTATTCTCAAATAAAGAAATATCCTATCGACACAGCTTTCTCGCAACCGATTTCTTGCGTTTTTGGTAAATAATTAGAAATCATTTTCTAGGGTACGGGTCCAATAGCTTATCGAAACTATTTTGAAGGGGATAGACAAATAAAAATACTGAAACTACCGCCAGCGAGTTTTTAAATGCCACTCGGCCTATTGTATCGTTACTAAACATCGAACAAATAGCTTTTCAAACATTTCGAAGCCAAACTTGATTTTCAACAGAGAAAAGAAAATCTAAAACGGCCATTTCAATCTGTTCCTTTCGAGGTACAGTCGAGGAAATTGATTCTGAAGCGCCGTATTCGAGGTATTCGAGCAACCGAACATACACGTGGTATTTAATTGTCCTCAAGTTGGTATGAAATCGAAGCAACATCTCCTTCCGCGATAAATCAGTGATCTGTTCTGCGCGGGATAGGGGACTTCGTTTGTTATTATTAATAAATTATATGAAAAAAAAAATGAAAATCGTTTTTTTTCGATTTTTTCCTACCATTTCCACTTTTATCACACATTATATTTTAATGAGAAGAAGGTTTTTTTTTTACAATTCAGCACTAAGACGATAAAATTGAAAAGAAATTGAGGGTAAAGGGACATAGAAAACCAGTATTTTGTGAAAGTTTTGTAATTGTACCTCGAAAGGAACACACTGGAGTGGCCATTTTAAATTTTCTTTTCTTTGTTAAAAATCAAATTTTGCTTCGAAATATTTGAAAAGGTATTTGTTAGATGTTTTTTTGTCGATAAGTATTTGAAAAAAGAATGAACATCAAGAGTCCGTGATAAATATCCAAGTTCAAAAAAAAAAAAAAAAAAAGGATAAAAACTGAAAATCACTTTTTTTTTGATTACTCGGAAAATAATTGGGTCCGAGAGTTTAAATTTTCAGATTTTTTTTTTCTATTTTTAGTGGCATTCAAAAACTTGCTGGGGGTAGTTTCAGTATTCTTATTTGATTATCTTTGAAGATGATATTCTAAGGTCAAGTTATTTGAAGGCAAGTCATCGATTTTTGTCAGCACGTAACGAACTTTCTTTTTTATTAACGTTAGAAAAAATTTGTTGGAATAACAATTTCTTATCCGAAAGTTATATCAATGTAGAATATGCTCAGAAAATTTGAAGAACGTTGCGACCCGTACCCTTCTCGTTCGGCTCTATCGATCTTTGTGAAACGAAGCTCTATAAAATGTGAAATAATTTTGAATAATGTCTCAAAATAGTATAGCCATCAGTTGTGAAAAAACTGGGTCAGTAGAATATGGTTTAAAAAAAATATCATTTTGGTCAGCGTACAAAATCCATTATACCCACATCGTATAGTCGTAGAACCGAGGGGGTAACCACTTTATACTTGTGTGTCCCAACATTTCACATTTCAAAATCATTTCATATGATTTCACAACTATTTCATATCATTTCATAAAATTTCACAACTATTTCATATCATTTCATAAGATTTCACAACTATTTTATATCATTTCACAGGCATTTCATGAGCATTTCATACCATTTCACAAGCATTTCACACTATTTCGCGATCATTTCAGAAGCATTTCATACCATTTCACAAGCATTTCATAGCATTTCACACTATTTCGCGATCATTTCATAAGCATTTCATACTATTTCATACTATTTCACAGGCATTTTACAGGCATTTCACAAGCATACCATTTCATACCATTTCACAAGCAGTTCACACTATTTTGCGATCATTTCACAACCATTTCATATCATTTCACAGGCATGTCACAAGCATTTCATACCACTTCACAGGCATTTCATACCATTTCACAATCATTCCAAACCATTTCAGACCATTTCCAACCATTTCAGACCATTTCCAAACCATTTCAGACCATTTCCAACCATTTCAAACCATTTCAAGATAATTTCATATCATTTCATACCCAATTGTCCCAACTATTTCACGAGTAGTTACCCTCCCGTGTAGAACTTTAGTATTTCCGACATGGATTAGATTTCCGTCGAGATAATAATTGTATATTATTAACTTCTAAATTACATAGTAAATTACTTTAGTTGTATGTATATACCGGCAGTATCCGTGGAAACGGTTCATAGGGAAGTGAAAACGCCTGCATACAGGAAACTCAGGAGTCAAGCGATTAGGTTTTATTTTGCATATCGTGTGCCCATTGGCTATACGTGGGACCAAAACCTCATCGCTTGATGTTTGAGTTGCCTGTATGCAGGCGTCCTATGGAGCGTTCCCACGAATACTCACGGTCGATGTATGGATTAGAACGGTTTTTTTTTAACTTTTTTCTTTTACTTCGTACACCTTTGGAAAAGTGAGTTTTGGGTGTAAAACGAAGCCTCGTGGAACCGGAGCCCGATAGCTCAATTTTAGAAGGTGCCGTATACGGTCTAAATTTTTCCCATCTGATTAACACAAGATTCTTGCTAGACAACCACTCTAATCAAAATATCTCGAAAACTATGCAAGTGACGAAGCTGTTCTTGCTCTCATTTTGTAGGTAATTGATTTCTCTGGAAAAAAGGTCTCATCTATGTTAGAGCTGGAAATTGATCTTGTCCCCGTTACTGACGCTTAAACTTGAGCTATATTTGATGAATAAATTTTTCATAATTTCTTTTCAATTTTTAGATTAGTTTTCTTTTCTTTACTGTAACATAGAAAAAAGAAAAAAAAAATCGTTGAAACCCCAGGTTCCTATCTCAATTCCATAAGTACCGCCCCAGGGCGGAAACTGAAAACTGAAAAATGTTCAAATTAAGGAAATGAAATTGAAAAATGATCAAATTAAGGACCACCCTAGTATACATACATAGATATTTTACAATTATGTATATAATTAATGTTTAGTATATGGTGAACTATTTTGTGACGAAGAAATAAGGAAGAATGTTGTACGATTGATACATGAGTTTGGAAATTGGATATGAATACACCCTTAACGTGTGTATGTGTACAGTCCAGACATTCGATAAACTCCGAAAGTCTAAATCGATAATTGGAAATGGAGGAGAAACGAAAACACCCTTCAACTACGATAACATTAATTAGCATGTATAAATATAAGCTTAGCGTAAGGTTTCCCCGTTGAATCCGTATAGCCTTTAAGCTTTTCCCATAATTTAACCGTTCGTTCGTTCAAATAGAAAAAAAAAAAACTCTGATAAACGATTAAAACTTCTCACTCGTTTTTCAAATTCAATATAATTTAGTAGATCCGCGGTGAAGGATAATACTTTTGCAAACTCCCCTTCACTACGGATTTCAACTCTTTACCACATAGTATCTTAGTCGTAAGGTACCAGTTTTTTAAAACTCAAAACTCTGGCCATGATTTATTCCTATATAAATTTTACCCTTAGTAACTTAACAAATTAACACTTAATAATCTTAACTCTGAAACTTATATACGATTGCATACATTACGGGTGATTAGAAAAACACGATTCTGAGATTACTGGTTGTTCATCTATAGCGTCGATCTTCGGGAAAAAAAAACGAACAATTCTTGCAGATAGGCAGTAACCTACATGCGATAATCACTATTGCCGCCTCATCGATGATGAAATTGGCGGTAAATTGCTACTTTCGGCTATTTTTATGTCCCAGGATTCGATCGCTCGCCGAGATACTCTATTCCTTTTTCCAGGTGATCAGCGGGATGATATTTAGTACACAGCCCCCTCATCGATGCCGAAATTTGTTAAAAGTGTGAAATTGATATTTTCAAAAATTCAGAGATATACAGGGTGACCCATTTCAATGTTACACCTGATTTATCTCGAAGAATACTGCCCCTATCAAATATTGAGTGGGATGAAAATCTCAGGGTTCGAAGGTGGACGTTGAAAAAAGAAATTTATATTTCTTACTTCAATTATTTGAAGAAAAATTTTGAATACTTTTATTCTATTAAAAATCGCGTTTTTCTGTAACCACCCTAGGCTATACACGCCTAAGAAACACAAAGCTAGATATATCGTTGATATTATTTTAATACTGTTACTTATTCTCTTTATTCATTCCATTTAATTTTTTTCCTGCTAAAATTACGCAGGCTTTTTCTTCATAATCAAACCCTGAATGATGCTGCGAAGAGGTCGATATCGAAACAGCATTCTGTTCAGGTTTATAAAAGCACAAAACGCGAATGGCAATGCCAATTTTGGACGGATGTGAAATTTCGATGACAATTTAACGGCCCTTGAGTGAGGCGAGTAAAGGGTACTTCAGGCCTACGCGCAGCGCAGAGATTGCGGATTCAGTTGAGCTGCACTAGCACCATGAAGTAGGTAACCACCGCTCCGAGGACCTGCGAATAATTAATGAAATTAATTAAACGATCACCGTGCTGTGCCTGTAATTATACTAGACATCCGCCCCTGGGTCCATGGTTTTAACTTTTGGTTTACCGTTGGCGTCTAATTTCAAGTTTATCTACTGGCTGATATAACGCCTCGAATGTGATACCGAAACGGGGACGAAAATCGGCACCATGATTTCCCTGTAGAGTCGGTTCAGTAGAATATCACATGCGAAAATGGACTGTCTGTTCCACCCGTCAACCCGTTGACTGATAGCTTGCCTATGTCGCTACCATTTTCGCCCTTACTTACAGCGATTCAAAGAAACGAAGTTTCGTCGAATGGATGAAACAAATTTGAAAATATTGTGCGATAACTCGGAGTCTGTAAACCCGAAATGAAAGTAAGAAGTTTTCAAAGGAAAATAAAAGTGGTGTTTATTTTTTTCAACACGAAAACTACCCGATCGATCAATCCCTGAATTTAACCAGATCCAACCAAATCTTGTCGATGCGACTAGAATGATAAATCAATTTTCGGGGTGATTGGTATAACTTGCAGTCAACTTACAGATGCGAATAGATCCAGAGAGACAGTGAAAAATTTAGCGCCGGAAATGCTCATAGCTTTTTGACACTGTTGACAGACAATTTGAACGAATGTCTTCGCCTCCTCGGAGCCATCGTACCAATGACAGGAATAGGCAGCTTCCATTACTGATGAGCTCTGGAATAAGGAAAGATTCGATTTTGGTTCCAATCAATTAATAATAGTTGGTGTTCAACCTGACTCTTAATAATTCACCTCTTCGATCAGCCGGTTTCCAAAAACGCAGAAAAGGAAAACTTGTCCTAACGTATAGAGGAGGTAGCCGATGACCGAGGCCGAATAAACGTCAACCCCATGGACCTGTTTCCAGTAAAATGACGTTCGATTAATTTCTTTTCACTTTTTTTTTTTTTTTTTTATATGTGAAAAGTGATGTTCACCTTTGTTGCTTGGTAGGCGAGCAGGGTGAGTGTTATTGTCGATATCAACATGTGCAAAAGTAGAGCAACCCCGTAAGCGTCCCCGATGGCCGTCACGAGTCTGCATAAATAAACACGTAGATACATGTGAGTAGACTAATTATACAATTAATTATTAGCGTTTCTCAATCAACTTGGCATTATCGAATTCCTTCCTATGTCCTTCTTCTTAGCTTCCAAATTATGGAAAGCCTGATTATATTATTCATGATATTAGTCGACCCCATAAAGGATTCCGAACGTTTTCATGTAAACGTCTTTGGGTTAGAAATATTCAAACTTTACCACAGTTCTGCCTCTTTTATTTTTTAACTTTTCAAAAAATTCTCAATTTTTCATTTCCTTCTCCTTGCGAGTCTTTGAGGGGGGTGCCAAGGTAAAAGAAGAAAAGAATGTTCATCGTATTCAATGTTTTATTACGGCGAGAATGACGAACGGAAAATAATTGTGAAGATAGCATTTGAAAGCTATGAATTTCCGCTTCAAATTAAAAAAAATTAAATATCACAAAAATGAAGTCTGCTGCGTTCATTCAAGTAAAGCTCTGCAAAAAAACGATTTGCGAAACGGTGACCACGTTTATAGGCAAACGGAATATCTGAAACACAAGAACCAATACTTTTTGAAATCGTCAATGTACCCTCTAGGCTTCTATCGAATGGATTTTTGATCGACTGAAACGTCGTCAAGTTACGAATCTTTTTTGCATTTGATCGCGTTTATTGGGATTTTCGCAAACGTTTTTATCAATTTTTCATAAACGAAAGGTCGGATGAGAAATTCGTTCGATATAAGTTTAGAGGGTACATTGACGATTCCAAAAAGTATGGGTTTTTGTGATTTAGGTATTCCGTTTGCCTATAAATGTGGTCACCGTTTCGGAAATCGTTTTTTGCAGAGCTCTACCTAAATGGACTCAGCGCACTCGATTTTTGTGATATTCAATTATTTTTTTTTTCTTAATTTGAAGCGTGAATTCGTAGCTTTCAAACGCTATTATCACAATTATTTTTCGTCATCTGTTCTCGCCGAGTAAAAGATTGAAAACGATGAACATTTTATTCTTCTCTTACCTTGGCACCCGCCTTAAATTTTTTTCTCCTCATCGCACCATTTTTTTTTGTATTTTTTTTCAGCACTTTTTAAATTCTCCATCAACATTGTTGATCATTTTCATACGCATTGAAATATAAAAAATCAATTTTCGTCAAGTTCGACCCCTTCGATTTTTTTCAAAAAAATTACATAAATTCGGGACCTGAAACCCGAAATTTGAGGACCAAGATGAAGGCGGATCTCCAACTCCTTCTATTTTTCTCAAATTTTCCAAATTCTTTTCGAAGATCCGAAAATTTGTATATATTCAGTTATCGACAGCTATCATGTAGAAAAAAAAAAAAAAAAATTGGGAAAATCGAGTAATTGATCGGTAAAAAAATTGTTCAAGAATTGAAATCATGGATATGGAGCGAAAGCAGTTCCTCTATAGTTTCTACTCTTACCGAACTGTTAGGAAATGAATTATTGAACAGCCGGTGAACCGCGAATAAAAAGTTTTGATAGCTAGCTGCGCTTTGCGTTTCACTGTCATCATTGCCTGTGTATGCATGTATCAGTTTATTTAAATGTTATATTTTTTGTGGCATAATTTGGAAAAAGTTTTAAGACCGAAGCTTGTAATTTTGATAAAATCTTTCTTCACGTTTTATTAAAAACAACCAAATTTCGATTCAGTATTGAGATCAAGGGGTGATGAATAGTTCATGACGACGCCGCTTGACCACCGCAGGCTGAAGAAATAACCGGGTAACGATTGTTGTTCGTTTGAATATTTCAGTCTCTTCTTGCGTGTCGTTTCCATCCTATAATATAACAGTACTTACCAGAGAAGGACGTGAAGCCTGAGGCCCACTTTGGTTGAATTTATAAAATTTATTAACTTCCGATGTAACAGTACCCACGCAAGATCCCCGCGAGGCAAAATATTGTATATAATAGTGACGAAAGATCCTCGTGATTGAATGAACAAACGCTATTACCTTACGCACGCGTGCACCTCTGAATTTTCTGAAGGATGAACGTTTTGGTAAAGATATACAAAGGAGCTTCTCGAGAAACGCCGCAAAGAAATTTGTCGCCCTGTATATATACCTATACACTCTTCGCGCCATGGCCTCAGGGTAATTCGGCATTTTTATCTCGTTCGCGGAAGCCGTCGACATCAAGCAGACGAAAATCAAATTCATCCATTTTTCGGAAAAAAAAACCACTTTATGCAAACCATTAAGTTCTATCTCCGTAAACCCAGTCCACCTCGCTTTCATTCCGAGAATTTTCCCATTTTCTGACGAGCTTTCGACACGTTGATTCAGTTCAAAAATTTTGTAAAAAGGACCAACGATCTTTTAGCTAACTTTCATAGGATTGTGTTTTTCTTGACAATCCGGTAAAGGGACTGGCTTATTTCGAAAATATTCTCGGACACACGCTGGTCCCCAAAAAGTACCCCTCTTCATCCCCCTCGTGTGGGATGGTATTCCTATCTAGACATCCATTACTGGATCCCTATCTACTCCAGCAAATTGGAAACCGGGAATCAGGAATCAAGATCTTTGAACCCCGAAACAAATTGGGCTGTCAAAACCGCGTTTCCGCCGTTACCCTGACCCATAGACGGGCGTAGACGGGGAAGGGAATGGCTGAACACAGTCAGAAGTGAATATTTCATCGTACGACGGTCGCCCACTCTCTTTCTGCTCTCGACGTTCTTCCTCTTTACCTACACACATGTTATGTCATCGGGCACAACCCCTGTCTTACTCCTCCTTCATCGCCCCATAGTTTCTGCTGCCTTCTCCACACCCTGCGAATTGAACGATTGCACACCGTCCGGCGATATAGTACCGGTCAATATCGCGCTCACATTCGCTCTTCCGATTAATACTTTACCACTGTGGGAACACTGACAGACCCCTGGCTGTTTCTCCCCAGTATATAGTCTGAGGTGAGCGGAGGTGATGTAGGGTAGAAAAAAAAAAGGACTAAGGGAGTAAGAAGATGAGGGGACTCACACGATGAACGCGTCCTTGGTTTTTTATGAGAAAATAAAGATCTGCGGTCTCGATCGGTTCTCGAATGTGGTCACGAAATTCATACTATTTTATGCTGTCTTCTTTTTCTTTATTTTTATCCGAAAAGTACGTTTGAGAATTTATCGTCGACTCTCACGCTGCACTTGGTTATGAAATTTGAATACCGTCGGAGTATTTTCGAGCGCTTTAAATTCAACTGGTTTATTAAATACGTATACTCGAGTTGGATGCCGATTAAATACGAATTTGCCTACTCGGCTATTCAAGGCATTCACATTTCAGATTATGGAAACTCTGCGACCCACTTTGACCTGGAAGAGTGATTAGTACTTTCCGTATTTCCTCAATCAATTAATTATTCATCAACTTTTCAGAATCTTTACTCCGCAGGGGACCCTTTCGCTGATACCGTGCCCAGGGGATATGAATATGATCGCCGGCCAGAGTTTGTAACCAAATTTATAAACCACTTTACATTTTAGTAGGTGGTAAATTTCATACTTTTCAAATCAAAGTAGCGAACTTATCTGCACTTTCGTTCCTCTCTAAATTCAAGATCAGAAATCGTCTGAAAAAACTTTCCTCCATCGAGTGATTTCTACTGGTATATGATTACTATGAGTATCGGTACCATTCGCCAGTGGTTGACTCCGAAAGGCACTGATTGAGATATCGTTAATCGGGCGTAACTCTCCTCCGATGTTTAGTCCCTTAAGTTTCAAGCTTTCTCTGACAAGGGTCTGGTACGCGTAAGTTTGCCCTACGTTGTCTGGTGAGCGTCTTTATAATGCATGAGGTTACATACTGTCGCTATAAAATTGAACTGACTCCTCCTTGGTAGTTGGCCGTATCTATGTGTTTGTCATGAATGATGCACCGCGAAATTTACCCACCCTTCGCAGCACACCGACATATACATACGTATATGGATTTCCCACCCTCTCGGAATCGACTCTTCGTCGCGTCCCGCGGTATTTCGAATAATGGCCAATCGAGGTCTACCTATCGTGGAAAACTTGAAGAAACTTGATAAGCTCACCTCACAATGTGCTTGTGCCTTTCGACCCAGTACTTTATCGCACTTCTAACCAGCATTTCCTGTTTCTTTGTTAAGCCATTCGGTCCCACACCACCGTTGAACGTTACTCCTGCGGTGGCTCTGAATGTGGCATTAAAGTCTTGCCTGTTGTTGTAGATTCCTCTCAAGTCCATGTCCAACATGTCGTTTGGAGGTGGTGGGGGCGGAGGTTGATTGTCTCTTAAGTGCTCGGCGCTTCCGGCCTGTCAAATAGCCAAATAGGTTCGAATAGGGGTGTAAAGTATTCCGAATCCACTCCAGAATCTTACCTTGAACAAATCGCTGCTATGAGGAACAACAGTGTCCAATGTCGCACTCAGCTCCATCAGTGGTTTCATGATTTGTTTAAGATGTTGGAGCTGCTCGCAGGCGAATAGGAGCCAAGAACAGAAGAGAATGTCCAGCATGTTCGAGTCGAACATTGTGAACAACAGAAAGTAGAACTGGTATATCAATATCAGAATGTGGAGCATGCCGTGGCTGGGATCGAAAGGGTACCAAGAGCGCAGCATCAGTCTTGGAATCTGAAAAGAGTGGAAAAAATTTGCTCTGAAAGTTTTACTGCATACATGCGTTTGTCTTGTGTAACTAGAGCATCCTCAGGTACATCAGAAGCCAAGGATCAATTTACCAAATAATGCTATTGTTTTTTTTTTTTTCCAATTCTCACCTCCACAGTCATGGTCTCGTTCGTTTCTTTGTCGACGATGTTCTTGACGGAATCACCGATGAAAGTTAGTCCTGTCCAGGCGAATACGGAGAGGATACTCACACCGCCTACGGCCATGAGAAGCCGTCTCATTTTCGTGATGGCCAGAGCATGGTAGCGAGCATTGCTCTCAGCGAACAAGGGATGGTTGTTTGGATTGTTCCAAATTCCGAGTGTTCTATAGAACATTTTACTTCTCACCGCAAAGTAGGCTAGCTTTGTTATTGGGTGTGCGAAGAAGAGGATTGTGATTGTGTTCGCAGTGAGGTCCTCGACGTCGCCACTCTCCTGTATCAAGTTTACACCGCAAAGGGCAAACTGTACCAGGATCAGGACGAGGTGAACCTGGAAGATATTAATAGGAGTGCGGAAATACAGGGAAAATATCGTCATCAGGAAGGATCTTTTCTGCACACGATGATTTGATCACGAAACAAACAGGAATACGGATGTTGATAGGCGTAAGCGTACGTGGCAGTAAAATTGAGTAAAGTGGCTTACGACACAGTAGATTTGATGAATCATCTTGGTGGCACCACTCTCGTTGTAATATTGAAACATGAAGTGGCCGGACATCTGCATAATTCGGATATTTGGCATCAGATCTGCCACGAGACCCTGCTGCTTGTATTTCATCATCTGCACAGAAAATGTCAGATTAAAACAACTTGGACTATGTCACATGGTCAACATTCCAATCTCGATAGCATGGTCATTTTTATGTTAAAACTTGAAGATCGAAAAGAAGATTTAGTTTTTCGGATCCAAAAGCTGTTAAAACAGAATTGTTTTTTCAGGTTTCTTTTGGGGCGAGGAAAGTAAAGTTTCCTGCCTATACCTGACATAGGTTCATTTTTTGATCAATTAGAAATTCCGGGAAATCTAAAAAAAAAACACTTAGTAAATGGAAAATCCGTTTAACCATAGAATTTCCCCTATGAACGTCATCAACCTTTGCAAAGTTCTCGGCTTGTGCTTATAGACTAATATGCAAAGACTGAAGAACGCCTAGTTTCAATTACCCCGCGAGATTAGACTTTTGGCTAATCACGATATGAGATACACGACAAGATCAAAATTTCCTTTCAAATTCGACATCTCGAGCGTAGCTGTGAGTCGGTTTGTTCCGCGTTGGGGCGGGAAAAGTAAATTCGAATTCAAACCCAAAGAACAACCCATTACGTTTATCAGTGTTTAGAAAAGCTCTTACCTTCAGGCTTGCGAGTGGTTACACTAATAAAAAATATGTAATATGAGTAAGGTAAAGAATCTCAGTTGAACAGAAGGCTTTGCGAGTACTCGGCGAAAAATCCGACGAACAAGAAGGTCACAAGGTGGTGATCGCGAGGTGGACTCGGAGGATCGTGCGCACACGATGCCCGCCTATGTTACAACGGCTATGTCCAGAGGGTCGCGTACGTCCGACGTCCCTTGGAAACGTCAAACGTGGTCCAATGGCAGTGGTAACTTTTCGCGCAATCGCCGTTGCAGCTCGGTATTACAATCGTTCTCAACCCGCCATGTTTTCCTTGTATTTCCACTACTTTTGCTCGCTCTCAGAAGCATTAAGCATGTCATATGTCAGGTCGTTGCATACTACGTTGTCCGACCCTGCGAGCAATTAATTATTCGTTAGAACCACCCCTGAGTTAGGGGCTGAACTTTTTTTTCATTATTTTAGGATTATGCGGACTCGATTTACTGACATCGTCATCGTCGGGGTATTTGATGGTCGATCGGTTATCGGATCGCACGTAATGCCCGTGAGTCGTAAGACAATAATTTGAGGGTTGAAAGTCTGTTGGGTCCAACTGCCGAAATATGTAGTAGAAAACGAAAATGGTTCACGAAAACTGGGTGAATCTATTGGATTTGATGTTTTCCAATTCTCAAGTTTTTGTGTTTTCAGATCAATTCGATTACCGAACGAGGTATACACATGGTCAGTCTTTTACTGCGTACATATGCTCAATACATGGTCAGGGTCGTACTTGACCTGGTGACTGCGATACTTGGAAACTAACACATAAAACAACGAATGAATCACAGATACTGAACTCAACCTAATCTAGCATTTAATTAAGGCTGTAAAATTCTTAGCGATCGAGTGAACAAGAATCGGTTATCCAAAGAAAACGACAAATGTCTACCTTGGACATCTGTTTTTCGTTTTTATTGTCGATTTTGATTTTGAGCAGAATATTGATTACTTGTTACAGTATATTTCCAAAGAACAAGCATGCTGGAAATTTTGTTGCTTCTCCGTCATTTTTGCCTACGTTTTTTTTTTTGTTTTAGCTTCGTCTATGCATGGCTTAGAAACTAGGGATCCAATCAAACGAGTCCATGAATCGGTGTTCAAAGTAAAGCATTGTACATGAATCTAAATCCACTGTAACCCGGAAACGTTACAGTAAGTTGAATTTTTCCAAGACTTAGGATTGAGTTGAATCTCTTAAAATTTATCCCGAGGTAAAATGACTTATTTTCCATTGATTTGGATCCAGAAAATGAATGAAAAATTAAATGGACTGATACTCACAGAAAATTTCAAGCTCCCCCTTGCGGTTTTGAGTTAATTAATTCTTCCATCATGATAGTGCTGGATTATCATTGGATTTAAATACTCGAAGAGTTGATTCCGTTCATCCGATCTTCATGCTGGTATTGCCACCTTCAGCAGTACCGCAATTCTTGCATGATAGCGTAAACTGCTTGTAGACTCGAGCTGCTAAGTAAACGATTTAGCATTAACGTTTGTGTTATCGATTTCGAACCCCTCCCTCTGACATTACTATCTTTTTATTTGCTATTCTACACGGTACCCTAGCTATGTAGAATGTCCTAGAATGGCGTAGTTTGCCCTACAAGAACCCCTAGACAAATCTATTTGATTATTTAAAGCGGTAATCCTTACTCTGACATTAAGGCCGACGTCAACGCAATTAATTGCCGTGCCAAGTACGTAGACTGTCCTGGTTTGATGTTACCCGTTGTTCCCCGTGGCCCATATATCGGACCGACCTGTAACTTCTTTTATGGATTTGGTTCGATTATATTAAAATTAAAAATGGGTTCCATTTGCAGCTCAAAGTTACACCAAATGTTAGGGACTATAGGGACGATGAAAGTAAATGTCATGAATGAATGCGGTAAATAGATATTGATAATGTCTTGACACGTTCTCTTGTGTCACGCATGTTATTCTTATGCCCTAATCTTACCTAGAGTCAAGTGATTCTGAGCTGCTCGAATAAATTTATGAAGACTTTTCGAACCATGTTTAATTTCGAAGATCTAACCTGGACGAATGAAATTAATTTCGTATGCAGAAGGCTCAAGGCCACTTAGAGTGTGCAGAGATGACATTCGGCTGTCATAGAAGGCTTTGAAAATGAGAGAGAAATTAATACGAAAAAAAGCAACGACTGTCCACGTATATTGTTGCATTTGTTCGTCGTCGAGGAAACTATTGCTGTTTAGATTTCATCTGTTGTTTAGTAGCGATTTGACGGTGCCATAATACGGACGTGTGAATACATAGCGTATTTGGAAACTTTTTGCTATACGAACGAGAAAGGAGATAAAACTAGGAGAAAAACTCAGGAGCAATTGGCTGTGGAAATCTATCAAAGGTTGGTGATTTCAACTCCGTATAATCGTAGTTAATTATTCATCGAATCCATGATCATCCATCCGTCTTCGATCATCAAATAATTATCCATCGCGAACATTATTTCGTCGAGAATAAGGGAAATCCGTATTTTTGTGATTCTGGAAGTCAATTAGAGCCATATCTATCATGGGATTCGTAGATTCATCATATACAGGGTGATTCAGAATTCGTAACGAATATCTTGAGGGCTTAATCCTTGTCAAAATTGTGATCGAAATTTCCTTAGCAATTTCACCGAAAAATGATTTTTCTTGGATTTTTTTTTTTCCGACAAACGATTTTTTTTTCAACAATTTTTTTTCTTTTATATCATTTGTCAATTTTAAACAATTCCAGATGATGGCAATGATTTTTTTTTTTTTTTTTATTCGATATTAGAGAGATTTCTCGGTGAAAGTTTCTTGTTTGGTGGAAGATGTTGAAAAAATGTGTTATGCTTCCAAGGGAAAAAATCATTTTTCGGAAAAATGGCTGAGAAACTTTTGATCTCAATTTTAACAAGGATTAAACCCTCGAGAGATTCGTCACGAATTCTGAATCACCCTGTGGATTAGAAAAGTTTCGATTTACGCTGCTGATTAAGAAATAGATGGATCGAAAGCAGAGCTTCGATATAGAAAATTTGTGTCACCTTGTACATTAAGCGAATCGTCGATATTTCTTGTTTGCAAAGAAAAAAATGACAAGCTCACATGTTAACAGCTGCAGCGATTAGTTGCTATGTCAAACAGAAATCGATTGTTTTGATAAAGTTGTTAAAAACTGCTCAT
The DNA here is from genome assembly GCA_963978835.1 of Tenthredo scrophulariae. NCBI lineage: Eukaryota > Metazoa > Arthropoda > Insecta > Hymenoptera > Tenthredinidae > Tenthredo > Tenthredo scrophulariae. The sequence continues at coordinate 24,305,202 of OZ022230.1, read as the reverse complement.
AGACTGAATCTTTGTGCCGAAAATAATATTGCTTCTCTCTCTCAACAGCTTCCACGATGTTTAAAACATGGATGTTTGTTGGACTAATGGCAGCGATTGCTGCGAACTGTGGTCTTGCCTTCGTGGTGGACAGATCAGGTGAGACATACGATAAGAGTATCTTTTAAGTAAAGCTCGTCTGATTATCTGTGCAAAATAAACATCAATCGGAAAAGCTTGAGATAAAATTAATCCATGGTAAATAATTAATCGGATGTACGTTCCTTGTTTTACAGCAGCTGCGGCATGGGATGGTGAGGCGCCCAGTTTGAACGCTGAACAGAGGACGTCAATGGACCGGGTATTGAATGGGAAAATCCAGGTGACCGGAATGGACAAAGTCCTTCAAGCCTCAGACGCGAAAAAGTCCGTAAAACACGTCGAAGAACCTGCCCTCGAAGATCCTGCCAGGGAAAAGCGATCTGAGGTTGTGATAATCGCTTCAGATAGCGCCAGCCGTGGCACCAAGTCTCTGAAGGACTCAAAAGACGCCCCGAACATCATTTTCGAGGAGAACTCTGCGAAGGATACCAGTCTTCCAAGGAATGTGGTTCTACTTTTGATAGACGAAACTAGTCAGGACAAAGAGGCCTTGTGGAACGGTTTCAGAACCAAGCACGACTTTCCTGTCCAAGGCTGGCTGCAGGTAATTCTTTCAACAGCCAGGATTTTGGATCCTTTTTAGATTTCGTATCTGAATTTTTTTTTCAGCCAACTGTTCCCAACCGATAAAATATGACAACGAAAATTTTCAGAGCTGCCGCAACAACGACCCGATGGCGTTGATGAAGAAGGACTGTGAGTGCGAACACTTCCTGCGCGCAAATGTCGGGTCCTTACTCTCCTGGGCTCGTCATGCCAAGGTGATGACGACTGGAGCCGTTTCAGCTACAAACTTCTCGATCCCAGCAGCCATCGGGTACGAGGGTGCCGCTGGTGTACAGGCCAAGGAATTCAATGAAGCTGATGAAAATAATGTGAAACGTGAAACACGTCGGGCCAAACCCGAGTTCCACGATGCCTGGCGACTCATTGATCTGGACAGACAGCCTGGAGGCTTCTCGGGATCACCTTCATCGAAGCCGGAAGGTAAATCAACAGATTTCTTACCCGAAGAACAGAGTCGGAAGAACTTGTAAATGCCTCAATTGCTTGGAACATTGATGAATAGCTTTAGAGAATATTGATTACAGGAACAGCAAACTACGACGGAATGTGGGATGTCTTCGACATGTTCTCAAGAATTCGAGTCGCCTTCTTCAGGACCCTTCTCGATTCTCTCGGTGGTAATATTGGCGCTCCAGAGGACGAGTTCCCACCTCGTAGACCATCACCTCTGCAGTCAAACCTCGTCGATCTAGTAGGTGACACAATCAAGGAGCTGAAATCTGCCTCAAACGAAAAGGGCTTCATGCTGGTTGCTGCTGCTCCAGGAAACGACTTGTCTTCAACCGTGGATCTGCTCACTCGCGAGGTACCAATTCTCGCCCTTTTCTTTAACCGGATAAGAATTCTCATATGCTTCTCGTTTTCAGACATCACCAAAGGACACTTTGCTAGTGGTCGCTGGAATCTGTGCAGCGGACAGTAAGCCGGTTCCTTTCTACGCCAGTGGACCCGGTGCTAAATCTCTTCGCGAGGCACGCTCTGTCTGGGATCTTCCAGGTGCCATAAAAACCGCTGTGACCAGTGGCTGCCGAGGTATCGGATGCAGAGTACGACGCCATGATCAGACCTTGCCCACCCTAACACGCGCAGCTCCTTTGATACCCATTGCTGAAGATGGTGATCTTACTAATCTCCGAAGAGTAGGACGAGATGATCCACCAGCAGCAGCACCAGCAGCAGATGCATCTGCAGCTCCAGCTGGAGCATCAACAACGAAGGTACGTGTCTAGTTCTACTTTTCATCACAAGGAAAGTATTGCTTACGGTCGAGAAATGGCTTTTGCAAATGTCAGCGAATTTTCACGTACCCGGGTCTCGACAAAAAATGTACCCCGATGCAACCATACATCTTCTAATCACCCGAATCAATTGATATTTTTTCCAGACTCCAAGTGCAGGTTCAGCAATCTCAGCTGATGCAGTGACACTGATGCTTGGCCTCGCGACTTCCGTCGTCGCGACGTTCGCAGTGAAATTTTAAGGATGCCTTCAGCCGTGACCAACTGACGCTGACTCCTTTGAGTGTGAATTTGAAATTCCTGTTAATTCGCCTGCGATTATTTCTCTATCGATTCGGTCATCGATTTGACCAGTTGATGATGTTTTTTGTTTCGAGTGCCTCCTGTGGGTTCTTTTACTTATATTTCTGTATTTTTTATTGCCCATCTGTTTAATGGACGATTTAAATTTTGTGTTATACCCTGTTAATGTGTATCGTTGAAACTCTTCGAATAAATCGTTTGAATTCGATTCCTTGCGCTTATTTGTCACGGTTCATCCATCCCCCTCGTCCTTAGGAACTCCTTTCATCTCTACAGCTCAGGTGCGAAGAAAACCCTTGAATCCTTGGCAAGTATTTTTTAATGGAATCACGTTCTATTTAATTTTTAATTACCCCGAGTGTTAGAAAGCGTGAAGACTGTTAATTAGTCGTGTTCGAAATCGCATGGCATGCTTTGCAGATTGAATTTCGAGAAAATTTCGAATAAAGTCGTAATAAAACTTGAAATCAAATGTAATTCAATGAAATAAATTAATGAATCGCGACTACTTCCTTTTCCTTGCTCCAGTTACGCGGAATTTTACACAGAAATCCATATTTTCAGGTCAAGACTATTTAGTCAGGTCACAGGATATTCCTATTCTGACAATACCCTCGAATCGTTTATTTTCAGGTACCTTTTCGATTTAGGTTCCTTGATCATTGATCGAAATTTTAGGTTTCGTTTGCTCAGAATTATTTTCATAAAATTCTCGAATAAGAGGGATAGCTAATGAGTTTTTAATTTTCTTGAATAATGTGATCACAGAATTAATTGGGTAGTCCTCTCGGCATGCTGTTTCGAACCGTTGACATTGATAAGCAGTGAATGAAATTAGCTTGTCGTTTGAACGTATACGAAATACAGTCGCAGGGATCGGCTGAGTTGATAAAAATAATTTTGGCATTGCTTGAAATCGGCATAAGAATTTTATTATAACGAGGGTGTAATTCTACTGCGATCTATCAGCAAGACCAACGCAGGTTTGAATGATTTAGTACGAAATATGTATGAGCGAAACAGTAATTGTCCCGAATTCAAACAAGAAGATTGATAATTTTCATTAAAGTTGTTAAAATAAATCGAAAAACTATGAGAGCTGAGGAAAGGAAGCAAACAAATGGTTGACTAGATATGTTGGCCAGTCGTAGCACGCGGATGCGAATATCGACCATTGACTTGGCCACATTAGTCAGCGGCACTCTCCGCTCGTCGAATAGTGGAGAAAGCTATTTCTTGCTATAATGTATGATATACATACTCGCACAGAAATAATTTATAAAAATTTAGCGATATCTGTTATGCGTAAGAAAGACGTTATAGCTTGTTTTTGAAGTATCTGCGGAGTCAGTTTTAGTTTATCGTTTCTGGTCACATAATTCTTTGGCATAATTAAGTAAATATAAATAATTCTGTGATATCGAACAAATGGAAGGATGTTTATTCATAGATTCTTTTTCGCAAATAATTTCTTCGGTATGTCTTCTTTGAATAAATATTGAAAGAATAAACAATAAAAGTATGTACACAGCGGCATGCGAGGCAAGTGTAGAAACAAGCCTTTCACCAAATACAGCTGTTGCACCCTTTTACTCCTATCCCAAGTAATTGTACAGTCTACAAATGCATGAAAACGCGTAAATGTTATATAATCAAGAAAGTTTAGGCAACGGGTGCGAGAGGATTTCAAAATTACCTGCATATTTGTTACTCGAAATAATTAGCACCCAACGCGATTACCTCAAGTATTGACTTTCAGGATTAATGACCCTTTTAAAAATAGCTCGAAATAGTATTCTATTCAGTTTTTCATCAGCTTTGATTTAAGAGGTAATTTTACCCGCAAAAATAACAACGAATTCAACCTAATTTTCATAAAGGTCGAAAAATTCCCTCGCTTTACAAAAGCCAAAATACTGGATCGAAGCCGTACAATATCTGTAAAAGTCGATAATCTCTGTTGATCTAGTAAACATTCGTATCGTTTCATCAACTTTACTTTGACTTTCGTTTTAGCATGTTATCGCGGTTTAATAATGGGTTGATCATGGCCCTCGGTATTCTGTGGCTCAATGTAACGGCATCTTCAACATTACAGACGTGTTTTATCCACGAATAAAACCCGATTTACCCCAGGCCTGATGCCCAGCGTTGAATATCGAAGCCCACATCACACGGCACCGAGATAATGTAAAAGGGGCCCGTTACGCGGTGGTGGGGCCCTCGTGATATAAGGAGAACGGGTCCCAGACGCGAGAGTCCCACTCTCTGGATTTTGCGCATACTACATTATCCTCTTCCCGCGTTTCTCCGCGAGTTTCGAACCGTACGTTCATCTGTCGATGACTAAATTCTAGTAAAACCGGTGCTGTGTATAGTTCGGTTGGTCCCTGGCTGATACTTACAAGAATCAATAACCTCCTATCAAGGTAAGAAACGAGGTAGATCCATTCGATTTTTAAATATGGTCAAAGAACTCCGCATTCTGATTATTCGCCAATTTGGTGAAAAACTGGTCCCTCGTTTGATTTTCGTAATACATTTTCTTTCAATTTTTTCGTCTCGTGATGTATGCCTTCCTTATTTCGATATCGCACTGAAAAATATTCACTCGCCTCTCATAATGGCTCTTCATTTCATTTCGGCGATTTTGAGCTTCGCTTTCTTTCTCGCTTGTTAATTATGGCTAAATTTCATAATTCTCGAGTTTGGCCTGGTGAAAAAATTTTCCTCCTACGAATCTTTACGAATTTTCAGGGAATTTTTAATATTTTATACATTTTTTCGAATGAAGAATTCGCTAAACTTCGAAAAGTTGAAAATTGACCAATAATTACGACGTGTCTAATGATAAGTGAGTAAGGGGATAAGTGAATGAAAACAAGATAATTCAATCCACTTTTGACCAGCCTGAAAATTTTAGGAAAGTACGTAATAGTTTTCAGTAACTTCGCCTACGTAGCGGATCTCTCACCTCGTTCTTTCTAACACGATCGAAGAGAGAAAGTTGCGACGAAGCCACGAGCAGCGTTCAACCTTCATTTCCCTAAAAAATAAAAAACCAATAATAAAAAAATAAACAATCGTGTTATTGTATCGTTTTGTTGAATAGTATATCACGTATCGTTGGTTTTATCGAGAAAAATTCCTAAACCGCATTTATACTGATGATAAATCACGTATAAAATTTAAACCAACTATTTCCTGTCAATTTTTCACGCAGACCACAATTTACAGCTCATTTCTTGCTTCTTCATTCCGGTAATTTGAAACAGCTTTCACTATCGTTGGCATCAGGTTGTCCTCAGTTTTCACTGACTTATATATAGGAATGGCTATGGCTGAAATGATCGCGTTGACACGGATAAAAAAATGATGTAAAATAATGAAAAAAAAAACAAAAATATTATAAAAATTGGAAATTTCGATCGGAAAAAAAAAGGGGATTGCAAAAGTCGTGTTATACGAACGCGAGGTATAATTTTACATCGCATAACAAGACAACTAACTTCATTATAAATGCAAATCGGCTATAAATCCACATAATTAAAAACTAGATACTAGATCATTTGACACAGATGTACTCACGACAGGTATTTAATTAAAGCAGTTAATTTTTTAGAATCCTTACATGCATCCAAGTTAACGATGAGATACTTTTACATTTTTTATTACACAATCTTTCAAATTTTGAAATTAAATCAATTTATTATTTAGCTGCAGGTTTCGAGAATTAAAAAATATTCTCTCAACGAAGAGAGAGAGAGAGAGAGAGAGAGAGAAATCAATGCAATTGCACCAAACAAAAAATCAGGTCATTTTTACAAAAAAATCTGTACAGTTGGAATATACTATTCAGTTTTTTAGTGCTTCTTGTTTTTATTATTAAATCATTATTCAAAGCTTATACGTAGATATAATAGTTATATCCTTGAAGAGTAGGCTTTTTCCTTTGAACAATATTATGCACACGATATAAGTGCTACGTTTTTTTATTTATCTATTTTTTTTTTAACGATTTGTTGTCGTCTGAGTTTACTTATTCAGACTTTTCCTCACTTCCCAATATCCTTGGATATTTTTTACCTTTTTTTTTACCTTTTTTTTATCTCTTCGTAACTTGCGTATTATTTTTTCAAAATAAATGATACGATACGTAGATTAAGATTCGATTTTACATTCAAATTTCCTCAGATTCTTTCGCTTTTTTTTCACGCGAAGTGCTGAAATATTTTTTTTCGAATTTGTTCAATAATTTTGAAAGAAAAAGTTCTCTCCTAATAAATAAATTCCCCAAAAATCGATAATTAAGTATTTAAAATCATTTAGAATTTGAATAATGTTTCGATATTAGCTGTAACCCTTAGGCTCGGATTTTATCTTACGTCTACAACACCTTGCGGATATATTTTTTGGTAAATAGATGAATTATCCTACTTAAACTATCCGATGATTATTTTATTTTCATAAATTATCAAATAATTCTGAGAAAATAAAAAACATTTCTAAGCTACGAAATAAATTGCGTAAATATTAACGACTGTAAGTCGACGAATTTATGTAAATTTTGAAAACTCCGCGTGGGTTTGTATGTACAATACTTGTCGAAGCATTTTTGCGTAATTTTATGTATGAATTTAAAAATTATTTACACACATACGTGAATAGATATATATATAATGTACATACATATGCAGCTAGTTCCATTTCGCAACAACTGAAATTTATCATACTAGAATTTCCTGAAACTGTCACGTTACTCCATTATTATATCTCGTAAAAACCGTGACGTAACATAAACTTATGGCACCTGTGACTCGTCACGAAACGTAATACAGAAATATGTGTAATAATTATGCAACGATTACCTCTGGCATTTCATCATAGCTTACTTGAACATTCAGGAATCAGCTGTCTCCAATAAAAGCATTAAACTTAAATTTCATTTCAAATTCAATTTAAAAATGCATGAACTATATTTAATCCGAAATAAAACGATTAATAATCAGTAACGATGAATCTGCACTTTTGTTTTACCTCATGATTAATTCATTTGTTTCTTTTCTTTTTTCCTCTTTTTTTTTTATCAAAACGAACGCATACATGGGTAAATAATTACTCACACCTTAATCATTTCAAGATTATTCACCACGGATGTAGTATAATATGTAGAAATCACAGTAGTCATAAAAACCTTGAAGATAATAAGAATCCAATTTTCTCTAGGGAGAGATTTCGACCAGAAGAGAAATCGCCGCTCAGTCCTGCCTTTTTTTCTTTTCCTCCTTCTTCTTCTTTTCTTTTATTAACCTCTAGTTTTCGCTATCTGATTATTATTTTTCGTTCTTTTATTGTATCCGGCTATTACGTAACGTCTGTTAAGCCGGTTTAAATTTTTTCTTTCTTTTTCCATAAAAGGTATACCGTTAAATATGTCTATTCAAATAATTATTCTGTTACTGGCCGATACGTTATATCATAAGTAAATTTTATAATTTTGTAAAGTAAATTTTCACAGCCGATAAAACTAATGCTCAAACTTTCACAGTTTGTGCGTTCATTCAATCTCCTCTCTTATTTTTTTTGTCACATTTTATTTTTTTCTAGTATACTTTATCGATTCACCTAATTTTTCAGATGTTGCTGGTGCAGCCTACGGAAGAGATGTCGAAGCAGATCCGACTCGAGCTAAACGAGGACCCGTCGACCCGCCAAGGTGATTTAGCAATCATCAAAGAGTGGCTAGCGAAGCAGCCACACTTACCACCTTTCGATGGTAATTACGTTGCTCTTTTACCTTGGTTATGGTTAACTGCATATTTTTTGCTCTAAAAAACGAGGATAAATCAAGAAGACGAGAGCGATTAAGCTGTGTTTTTAATCGTATTTTTCAATCATATCCTGATGCAGAATATATAAGCAATGATATACATCGCTGATTTGTTTCACGTATAGACGATCAGAGACTAATGACATTTTTACGAGGGTGCAAATTCTCACTGGAAAAGTGCAAGAGGAAACTCGACATGTACTTCACGATGCGGTCAATTGTACCCGAGTTTTTTTCGAATAGAGATATTACCAGGGCGGAGATGAGGCAGATCACCAATCTCATGTAAGTTATTAAATGGACGGAGTATTCAGACGAGTAGTTGAATTCTCTATCAGTTTTTAAAGATGAGATCAACTTTTGTTTCTCCATTATATTTTATTTACTTTTAGCCAAATACCGCCACTTCCAGGCTTGACGAAAAATGGACGTCGTGTTATAATGATGCGAGGAATCGAAAAGGACATTCCAACACCGAACGTAGCCGAAGTCATGAAGCTGGTAATGATGATTGGGGACATCCGTCTAGGGGAGGAATTGGTCGGGGTTGCGGGTGACGTTTACGTATTGGATGCCTCGGTCGCTACGCCAACGCATTTCGCTAAATTCACACCTACCATAGTGAAGAAGTTTCTCGTCTGCGTCCAGGAAGCTTACCCCGTTAAACTGAAGGAAATACACGTGGTCAACGTCAGCCCGCTAGTTGATACTATACTGAATTTCGTAAAACCATTCCTCAAGGAAAAAATAAGGAACAGGATATTCGTCCACAGCAAATTTGAGACCCTTTATGAGAGCATACCCAAAGAAATTCTACCCTCTGAGTACGGTGGCGATGCTGGACCGATTCAGGCCATTCACGGTAACTCAATTTCTTCCATATTTTAAAGCAGACATTTTTTGATGGAAAGGAATATTTTATGGTTCTAAAATCGACACGTCGAAGGTTCGTCCATTAATCTCACAGAGATTCTTCCTCTGAACAATCACAGGCCAAGAAAGCTCTCGTCTAAACGGTGGTTGACCTAAATCGTTACGATGAGTAATTTTGGTCTGACTAAACTCCTCATGATGAATCGCGGGATAAACGTTGACGATAAATATCGATTAGGATTTCCGGCATTCAAAAAGTTATCACAAAACAGTAATTCCTGTAATTAGTTGCTTCCATAATTATTTTCCATGCATTGGAACAGGCTGAGAATTTAAATTCGTTTTTCCAGAGGCATGGATCAAGAAGCTTGAGGAATATGGACCCTGGTTTCTCGAGCAGGAATCTGTAAAGACAAACGAGGCTCTTCGCCCTGGAACACCAAAGACCCAAGATGACCTCTTCGGACTGGATGGTTCGTTCCGTCAGCTCGTAATCGACTAAACAGATTTACTTCACCCTCTCTTCCGTCTCTTATCTTCTCCGTTTCTTTCATGACATGTCTTTTGTGTGTGGCTCAAACATAGGGATTGAATTGGTTGCTACGTTGATCCTGCCGACGAAAAACACGTTGTATTGCATTATCTTTATTATATCGCACTCAGATTGGATATTATATTATGTTATTCTTTATTCTTCTGTTTCTACAAAAAAAAAAAGAAAAAAGCAAAAAAAAAAAAACAAACAAACCCTGTACAAATAATATATATTCACGTTTTCTATAAGCAAAAAAAAAAAAAAATTATTGCGATTAGATACTCCCATCTACCCTTATGCGACCACTAAGGATATACCACAGTTTATGTGGCAGCTCTGCGGTTTCCTAAAACGTCTACTACGTGGCGCATCCTGCTCTAATACTCTCTCGCGAGAGCAAGGATAAAACAACTATTCACAGGCTACGCATCAAACTTTTCCTGACGATCTTATGCGTTTCACTAAAGCTCGGGGAACGCTACTTGAAAATAAGATATGATTATTGGTTTAAGGCTGTCCTAGGGGGCAACTAGCGCCGCTATGTATTAATTTTTGGAACTACACTTGCAGGACCGAGTTAATGAAAACATGTGGTACTTTTGATTATTAAATCTAGGTTCTTGCTTATTAATGAACAATTATTTAAGTCACATTTCAGAATACTGGGGCTGGCTATTCCCTTTATTTGTATATATTTCATATTCAATGTAAATGTGTGGGATTGTATGGGTGAGATGGACGGGGCCTGCGAATATTTTTCGCCAGCTATGGGTCCCAACACGGAGCTCATCATCCGCTGCGAACTTTCGCACGCTGAATTCTCGGTATTCAGATTGCTTTTCACCTTGAGATCGTGATTAAACTGTTCCGGCCGTAATATTGTTGTGGGTGGAATAGTCCTCGATAACCAGCGAGTGCCGAAAAACATTTTATCGCAAAAATGTTATCTCAGGCGTCTGACGCGGCGGCCATGTTTGTTGTGTTAGTGTGTATATCCGCGTGTCAGCTATTATCGCCAAATTTTAATAACGTTTCATTACAGCTGCTCATTTGTGGCTAACCTCCACTATTTCACCCGAAACATTTTCAATCAAGGAATATTTCGCATGCATCAGATTCTCGGAATAATTACTTATTTTCAAGAATTTATGAAATTATTTACGAATCGAACAAATCCCCCCAATTTGGTTTGGACTCTCATATTAAAGCTTCTAAGTCCGAAAATCCGCTTTGCTTTAGCGCACATAAAAAGTAAGAAGCTGATTGCAAACCACGGTAAGATCTGGATGGAGATTGCTGCAAATATGACACGTCTGCGAGAGAAAGTTACATTCTAAAGGTAAATGGTAAGAGTTGGGACTGCCGGATCCACGATCGTTCTCTCTTCGATCACGTTACCTGCAGTTTTTCATCCGCCTGATCAGAGTGAAACAAAACAAAAATAATATTGAATAAAAATTAGAAGCATTTTACATTTGCTTCCAATATTTTTCATGCTGGTAATTAGGAATTGAGTGGAATTTTGTTTCTCGGAAATAAATTGTCATTTTGTTCAAAAAAAAAAAAAAAAAAAACCGGCATATTTCGAGTAACAGTTAGTTCTTTCACGCAATGAAAAAAATCTATCATTCAGTTCGTATTCGCTGGCTATAAAAGTCTATCGGTATATCTAACTCCGTTATTGTTTCTTGCGGAGGTATAAAGAGAGTGGTCTCTTAGTAAAACTCTTAGAACTAAGATCTCAGTCTCGAAGTTTCTTGTCGTAGTGTTTCTCCATTGTATAATACTTGTCTAACTTGTTTCAACGATATTAACCTGTTACCGAACCGCCTCTTTGTCCACCGATTCTTTCCTAGCGAAGAGAACCGAACGGAACGGAACGGAACAGCGTAGCGTGGCGTGGCGCGGGCCAGTTCGAAGCGATTGACAGATAGCAGCGGCGCTCCTTCTCTCGTGCGCACTGGTCTGACTTACTACAGCGAGTCAGTCAGTCAGCTAGTCAAGTCAGTCAGTCACTCCCAGTCGACTCAGGAATAAAACCAGTGCGCCAATGAGGCCTCTGCTCAAACATCAGACTTTAATGAGTAAGATTTAGCAAACTATTGAATAGCCAAAATAAAAAAAAAAAAAAAAAGGAAGAAGTTAAAAATACGGTGATATTGTCTCAATTTGATTTTCGCAACGTGTTTGTAAAGTGACAGTTCAATTATTAAGTGAAAAGGTGAAGGTCCTCCGGGTATTTCCTAGAAATTAGTGGCCCAATCTCTTCCTTGTAATTAATTATGTGACTATCAATAATCAGCTATCAACGTTTCGATTTCTCTACCCACTTAATGCGACTATTGGAAATTACGTATGGCATTGTGTCACTGTGAATCGCTCGTTGCTTGAAACTGATCGGGGTTAATTCACACGATAATCTGTTGATCGTATCGACGAACGAATCATTTGTCTTCGTACCATCAATCTCACTTTTACCATTTTCAAACGTTACGTCACGTGCTTCAAACGCCGCTGTGAATTTGTTTAAATTTTTTAATCGGGACGTAGCATGATAATTATTATATATTAAAGCCGCAAGTAAGCTCCGGAAATAGTTGAAAATACACTTTCAAAGACGGAGAAGACTTCCGTGAATGAGGATGACTCGTTTTCACACGATCTGTTACCGCGTCACGGTAAGTAATAATCGCCATATCCTCATTCCTATCTTATACACGTAAATCTATAGACGTCGCGTCACATCGGCCCGTCAACAACATAATCGCGTATTTATAATCCCCTGCTGTAAATAGATGTATATTACCTGGAATTAAGTAGCTGAGAAAGAATCATCGATTTCGAATCTGTCGAAATACTAAATTTCGTATTCCGATAATTACCGATCCCAAGTTTTTTTGGAACCTCTTCCATAACTAGGAGCCTATAGGCGGAAAACTGAAATACCCTCTTTTTTCGAGGATCTCTTATTATCTCACGACCGCGAGAATATCCTTGAGGGTAATACGGTGCCCGGAAGCCGGGCTTATATTCATTTCCGGTCTGTCTCGTATCATCCTGCTACTTGCATCTCGGCACCCCCCTTCAGCGCGTATACATTTACATTGAAACTCGTTGAACTCTTATCGGCATATTTTGCGCAATCGATGCAATGGATTTCAACATACGAACTTCAATTCTTGGCAATTCTTCGATAAACTTGTACTGTCGGATTTTTTGAAATCATGGAAATAACACGCCTTTCAACAAATCCAATCAGATGCGGTGATCTTCACGTTCATAATTCAATTTTGATGTATCAGCGTCGCAAGAGCTTGTCAAATGACATTACAGATGACATATTTTGAGAGAAGAGGATCCTCGGGGTCCTGTGCAAGATAATCAGTTGCAGAATTATAACTTTCGCAAGTTTTGTTGAATCAGTAAATATATCGACTGTCAGAAACTGCATCAAGACGGTGTGTCATACTCAGAAACTTGCACAAATCTTTGTGATTAGCAATTCGTCATGAGAGCCGCGCCTCATTCCAAAGTGTGTAAAGATTGCACTTAGAGAGGGCGGACTTTCCCACCTTTTTCTCTTCTTTTATTTTTATTTATTTTTATTTTTTCCTTCAACCGCATCGGCGAATGCATGTAGTACGTATGTATGCAGGTATGAGGTGTATCTGTATTTGTGTAAATATGCATATTATATACTGCACACACAGGCGCACATATATGCGAATTTTCCGCGAACTCCAGGAGTCGATGTCCCTTGCAGTTCTGTCGTCGAGTTCCATCTTGGTCCTTTTCTTTGGTCATGGCGAGGATGACTCAAGTACGCATCCGCTTACTCTTTGCAAACATTCGGTCCTTGATGGGTACCTCAACTATATACTGAAATAAGGCACTCGACCCGTTCCTCATTTCTTTATTCGGCTTTTCCTCGCGCGTGAAATTATTTTCCTCCTAGCATCAGAATTAGCAGATAATTTCAGGGATTTATTCGACGGTTTGAGTGAGGCAATTTCTCGACAGAGGGTACACAAGCCAAATCAACTTGTGGATGAGAACGCGTTTCGAAATTTCAGGGGTTACTTTTAAAGGAGCAGTATGTCCTATAAAAGAATCATCGAATATGTGTCCGAGTAAAAAAAAATTCTACATTTTTTTTTTCGTTAATTATTCAAAATGCACTTTTCTATCAGATTGTGGGAGGAACCGAGGGACCTCTGGGTAAAATCCGTCAGAATTTGAATTTTTTTTTATTTTTATTTTGCAACCTAAATATCGTTTGACTATGTAAAGTTGAATTCATGTAAATGAAAATGTGTGTTTGAAATGATAACTCAAAAGCTGAATGACCTATCGACTTGAAATTTATAACACAGTATAGTAACACCCTTATCTTCGAATTGGCCTAGAATAATCACGTTATTACACTTAGTTCAAAAGGGGGTTGACAGACAAAATGACAAAACGTTTCAAACAAAAGTAGTACGACTTGTGAAAATCATTTTCTCTACAGGTATGTTTTTCTCTTACATAACTTCATATGTAGATTTATTTAAATATATAAGGGTGTTCTATAGACCTCCCCCATAAATTTCAAATCAATAGAAGAGATCGTTCCTGAGACCTGAGTTATATAACACATCGACCACAGAAGGTGGTACATCTTTTGCAGACATGAATTCAATCCGACATAGTCGAAACTATTATCGATTCTAATCACAATTCCAGATGGGTTCTGGAACGTTTGAATTAAGTGATGAATGAATGACTGAAATTTGTCTCTAAAATCTGAAAAAAAAAGAGAAAAAAAAATTCATCAATAAAACTGGATCATTCCAGTTATTTTCTTTCGTTTGTAAAAAGTTGCCTGTTCATCTGACTGCAGGGAAGTATTATCAATAATTACGAACCACAAGATCTGAACCTGCGCTTTCATTTCGACGCAATGATCAGTAAGTTCTAATCTTTACCAAACTGTAATAAAAAAATATTGTAGTAACAAATAGGGCTATCGGAAAATTGATTATGAGGCAAATACCCGTTGATCGAAAAAAATGAAATAAAAAATAAAAAGAAGCCAACAGCTTGTGCCGTAAGTAAAGACCTTACAGACCTCACAGGTAGATATGCGTATGGTGACAACTGGTCACGAAACTACGATATGTTTTTCCTCCTTTTACTTTGAGGTCTTTAGTAAAGTGCTGCACGTAATCACCGTCGGTGTTGTAGTACATATAGCTATTTACGATAAGTATCTACATCGCGTCATTTATCGCGCACACACACTAAGACGCACCTTTCTATGGATAATATGATGAATAAATAAGTGTTGCCATTCGATATTTAGACAGAAAATAAAATATATGTGGGTACGTGTATGTCGATTCGTAACCACGTATTCACCGCTCTCCGCGAACGAGAGAAATATTAATTAAGTTAATAACAATAGTTGACCAGGGACCAGTCCCAAGGCAACGACGCCACCCGTTTCTGTCACGTTCTTTTTACTCGATTGTAAGACATGACTCCTTACGCCTTTCACGATCGGACGAGCAGCCTTCGTTTGGAATTCATAATTTATCACAATTTTTTTAATGATACCGCACCCTGCGTGATTCTCAAGTCGCGGAAAAGATTTCACATGCAGATTCCTTATCAAAATCTAAGAATAAAGTTCCTCATCAAAAACTCCGAGGGACCGCTCGTTCTGGAGTTATAGAAGGTTTAGTCCACCTAATTAGACGGCGATATAATGTGACGTGCTCAGTCTCGTAGCAATCCTGCAAAATTGATAGTGCCCGCGGCGCATGAACTCTGCCTGAAATTTCGGTTTTTTATTTCATAATTTTTAGTCTTTACGTCGTCCGGTCGGTCATTCTCGTGCCCTACGTCGTTGGCCCCGTAGTTGACGTTGTCCAGGTGGTTAAACTGGTGACTTACGTTCCCCTTTCGCTCGTCCGACCAACCGGACGACGAAAGGCCAAAAATTATGAAATAAAAAACCGGAATTTCAGGCAAAGTTCATGCGACGCAGGCACTATCAATTTTGCAGGATTGCTACGAGACTGAGCACGTCCCATTATCGCCGTCTAATTGGGTGGACTAAACCTTCTATAACTCAAGATCGAGCGGTCCCTCGAAGTTTTTGATAAGGAACTTTATTCTTAGATTTCGATAAGGAATCTGCATGTGAAATATTTTCCGCGACTTGAGAATCACGCTGTATAATACAGGCTTAATCGAAACTTATAGAAATTTTCATTCCCGAGTACCTCGAAAAATTATTTGATATTCTCATCATGTGAGGTCCGGCTGATGATCCATTTGTTGTTCGAATTCATTTTAGATGGTATTGTGGCTATTGTGGTTTATGATGCCCAGACCACTTACCGCGATGCCACCATCTTCCGAAAAATTTGTCGAAGACAAACAGGACTACGCCGAAGTAATGGACCTTTCGTTACGTTTCTACGAAGCCCAGCGGTCAGGACGTCTTCCAAAGAACAATCGCATATCATGGAGAGGGGATTCCGCGCTGAATGACCGTGGTATCAACGGAGAGGATCTCACCGGCGGCTACTATGATGGTAGAATTATATTTTCGACATTATTTTTCCTCCATACAAACATGTATTTCTTGTTAACGTAATCGTATCGTACGTGACTGCAATTCCAGCCGGGATTCGTCGTATCGTTGCAAAATCCGCAATTCGATTGTAATGAATAAGCAGAAACCTAAAGTCACATCTTTCGAAGGAAACGCTTGGCAATCCGTCGGATTTTTACTTCATATCTTCGGTCGTAGATACCGAAGGGGGGTAGTATATCTGTGGGTCAAGATCTACCCATGTTTTATATCCATACTAACAATAAGTCGTGAGAAAGTAAAATTTCAAGGAATGGACCCCTGGGTGTCTGCAGAATGAGGAAGAAGGGTCAAAGAAGGCCTATAACAACCGAAAGATTTAGAGCCTCTTGAATTGATTTTAACGAAGATGCAATACATTTTTCTTTTTCAAAATTTACAGCTGGAGATTTTGTTAAGTTTGGTTTCACAATGGCATCAATGACGACCCTTCTCGCCTGGGGTGCAGTCAGCTGGCCAGAAGCCTACGCCGCAGCAGGTCAGCTCGAAAATGTCCGGGATGCGGTTAAGTGGGCGACTGACTACTTCATCAAATGTCATGTCAGCGAAAACGTACTCTATGGACAAGTCGGTGATTTTGCTCTGGATCATGCCTTCTGGGGAAGACCGGAGGAACTGAACATGTCGAGGCCAGCTTTCAAGATTGATTCCGAACACCCAGGTCTCTTTTTTTGCTTCGTTGTTATTGAACATCTCATATTTTGATCCTAAACAAAAGGAAATTAAATGAATATATGAAAGAACAGAAGTCCCATACGTTTTGAAAAACTGAAAAATAATTAAGCATACGTATGCCAATTTCAGGGAATTTGAAAGAGAAAAAAAAAAACAACAAACAAAAAAATTAGGAATAATGTCAGTTTTTTTACATTTGGTGGGTAAATATTTTGTGGGAATTTGGAAAAAATACAATGATGTGACAGCAGATTTTTTGAAACATTCCATGCTTCGAAAACAAAATTAGAGTCTTAGATCGGTTTTTAGAATGAGGTGTTCAATTTAAGAATTTAAAAAGAGAGAATTTAGTTTTGGAGCTGCTTCCACACGGTGTGTGATACTTTCTATCCAGG
Organism: Tenthredo scrophulariae; assembly: GCA_963978835.1. NCBI lineage: Eukaryota > Metazoa > Arthropoda > Insecta > Hymenoptera > Tenthredinidae > Tenthredo > Tenthredo scrophulariae. Next base: position 24,288,002 of record OZ022230.1, on the reverse strand, counting down.
TATTAGAGCTGAATGTCTTCAGGCCAATAATGACTTAACGATGATCTGTTAGAGATATTCCAAAGGCAGTCGGCATCCAATATGAGTGGGTAGGGAAAGGAGCTATTGATACCCGAAGCAGTAAGGCCTACGATAATTAAAGTTTAAATTTTCACCGAGTCATTCATTTAATTTTGACAAAAGCAGAGAAAAGCACCTTTCCATCAAGCCAATATCTCGTTATTGATATTCGAAACGATTTATTTTGTGTATACCAAGAATAACGGCCATTTTAATCCACAGCCTCCTAGTCCACATGCGCGACATGCGCAGCGCGTAAAATTCATTGAAGCCCGGTTAATTCAAGTTTGTCTTTGTGTAACGAAAACTAAAACCGTGATTACAGGGTCGGATCTCGCCGGTGAAACTGCCGCTGCTCTGGCTGTGACTAGTATATTGTTTCGCGATGCGGATACTGCTTACAGTACCGAATGTCTTCGGCATGCCAAGGAACTTTACCATTTTGCAAACACTAGACGAGGCCTTTTCCACGAAGCAATAAGAGATGCAGTTCAATACCACGAGAGTAATGATTATGGCGATGAACTAGTCTGGGCTGCCACTTGGCTCTTCAGGGCCACAAATGAATCCAAGTACCTGGAAGAGGCCGAGCATCATTATCAACATTTCCACCTGAAGGAGCGGCCCAACGAATTTTATTACAACAAAAAAGTAGCCGGAGTTCAGGTGAGGAATAACTGTTCAAATTTCTGATTCACTTCAGCTAAAGAAGTTGCGATGACAAAATATTGAACGGTTCTTTTCCGATCTTTGCCAGATTCTATTAGCTCAGCTCACCGGACAAATCGAATATGTGAATGCTGCTCGAGCTTTCTGCGATTTTTCTGTTCGACAACAGAAACGGACTGCTCAAGGCCTCCTTTACATAGATAAGTTTGGGACCCTTTGCCACGCCGCTAACGTCGCCTTCGTCTGCCTTCAGGCCGCCGATTATCCTGCTATTGGTAATTCGGAGGAATATAGAAAATTCGCACGGCAACAGATACACTATATTCTTGGAGGAGCAGGTACCAAATATTTCATTTCTGATAGCAGTTGGTTAAGATTAATGACGTTGACTCTAAACTCGTGATACTTTATCGATTTTTCGACGTGTATTTTTATTTCGGGTTGTGGGGTATCTGTGATACCTATTCGGCCCTAGATATGCCAAGGTTTCATCTTTCTGAATATGATATCCGCGTTAGGATGTACTTCAAAAAATGTCTACGAAGGTGAGTTTTGTCGGAAAATAAAATGCTGTTTTCTACGACTTTCTAAAAATCTACGACATCTTTGATATCCCCACACGAAATCCGAATAAAATCATTAAAATCCACAAAATCTATATACCCGGAAGTAAAAAATGATTCCCCGAGCCGCAAGACGTGTTCTTTCACCGATTGTCCGACACACGCACCCAAAAACCTTAGCAAATTAATTATCGAACGATTTGAACCGTTGCATTGGCTGAATAAGGAATTGGCCAAAATCCAGGAGCGGACTCACGGTAATTTCCATCTTTTTAATTTCAGGTCAAAGTTTCGTCGTCGGATGGGGAGTGAATCCTCCACGCCAGCCCCACCACGCCGCTTCGTCCTGCCCGGATAGACCGGCGCGCTGCGGTTGGGCAGATCTTGACCGTCAAGCACCGAATCCTCAGACCTTATCAGGAGCTCTAGTTTCAGGTCCTGACGAAGCTGACAGATTCAATGACGAGAGAGAGGACTATGCATACACGGAAGTGACGTTAGACTACAACGCTGGGTTCACCGGTGCACTTGCTGGCTTGTTACAGCTGCTGATCAAACCCCCAGAGTAATGAACCTCGGTTTCGTGGTCAGACTTGAAAACCATAAACGTGTTTCCCCTATCAGTCAGGTTAACGTGTAGGCAGGCATTTCGGAGTCTATTGGTAGCCAATAACCAAAAGGTTTTCTACGACTACTCGCTGATAAATTGCAAATTGGTTTTCCCAACACAGTATGAGGGATGCAAGGGTTGATTCTTCGGCTATTTGATATGCGAGGATTTATATTCTCACTTGAATTTCTGTCATTCGTGACGTCGCCATGTGTGTGAATCTTCGATTTCGGCTTATTTTATTTATTTTTTTTTACTTCTTTTTCGAACTGTTTTTCAAACCGATTTGTAATTTTACTTCCTCGATTTTTCTATCACATTTACCTTCTGACCATTCAGTATTTTACTTCTGATATATGACCAAAAATAAGCTCGATCGTCAACACTGATTTTATTCATTTATACGTCGTTCGACGATTTTTATTTTATTATTTTTTTTTTTTTTTTCGTAGATATACCGAACTTATTGAGAATAGTTAACGATATAGATGAACCAACGTTTCGCATTAAAAGTGAATTATTTAAGTTATCAAAAATGCTTAAGGATTAATGACAGGCTGTGTTTTGGGTATTCTATATACGTATTATATGTATTCAATATTCATTAGACTGTGTCAAAAAAAAACCGACATCTTTTTGCCCCGGCCCTTTCGAAAATAGTTGGTGCTCAATATAAAAAAAAAATTGTCCCCAAAGCTCAGCTATGTATAGCTTGAACACAGAATTAGCACATTTGAAAATAAGATTTCCCATGTATTTCAAATGGCAAAATTTGTCTATCTTAGTTTTATCTGTATAACCTTCTTTATTTAACTGATAAGAATAAAAAAGATATACGGTTTGGTAGAGAATTTCATGATCTACAAAAATGGTACTCTGGCCCAAGTTGCTCAATTGAACCGTTAACAAGTTACAGTGGTTTAAAAGTCATATGTATCTTTGATTACTACTCACTTTTCGACAAATTAATTTAAATGATTTTTTTTATAAATTTTCGAAGAAATTTTCTTCTTCACAGAAACGTGTATTTGCTTTATTTTCATCAGTTAAATGAAAAAAGTTGTACAGATGAAACCAAAATAAACAAATTTTGTCATCTGAAATACATGGGAAATCTTATTTTCAAATGCGCTAATTCTGTGTCCTAGCTACATGGCTCAGCTTTGGGGACAATTTTTTTTCATATTGAGCACTAACTTTTTTGAAAAGGGCCCGAGTAAGAAGGTGATGTCGTCTTTTTTTGACACAGTCTAATATTCATATATATATACCTTGTAGTACTACATCACTCGCATAATGGCATTAATGGGTACGACTTTGCTGAAGTGTGAATAATTTTATATAAAATCAAATATTAACTATAATACTAGTAATATCATTAGTTAACTATACTCAGATTTTATACGTAGGTAGTACTCATATGAGAAATATATTTCCAATACAGAATATAACTATAATTTCATACGCAAATAAAATAATTCTAAATCTTCATTCACATGGAATACACGTATCTTCTTGACACAACCAGTTACTTTATTTCCATATGTTAAATATCTCTCAAAGCCTTCTCTGAATTATAGATTATCTTTTTTTTTTTTTCTTGTCAATTTCTTAATTACATCGGAATTTTTTTTACACAATACGTAATAATATGAGATCATAAAGCGTCCCGATTTCGAGAATCTTTTAAAATAGAGCTGGAAATAAACAGAGCTTATGGGATTTTGTAAAGTTTATTCGATATTGTTATTAAAAAAAGTTCATCAGAGTTTTTCGTACTAATTTCGAAAATTTTTAAAATGTAATCAGCTCGAGTTAGAGAGAATCTTTTTTTCCATTGACGAGAAAGTGCGAATATTGCAGAAAGATTTAAAAAAAAAACCGCCTTCGTCAAAAAGACTTCCTGAAAACCTGAATTGCAATCAGTTTTTAGGGAAAGTTAGGACTGAATCCTACACTCTGTAATTCTATAGCAAAGAAGCTATTCCGCAACCGTCCGCGTAGTACAGTCAAAAAAAGTGATTCTGAAGCGCCGTACTCGAGGTAGACGAGTAACCGATCATACTCGTTTTAAATTGTCGTCAAGTTGGTATGAAATCAAAGCAGCATCTGCTCCCGCGATAAATCAGTGATCTGCTCTGCGCGGGATAGGGGACTTCCTTTTTCTTTTTTTTTTTTTGTGTTTTTGTTCCAGAGAACGTACACATTCACACAACTTTTAATAATAACAAACGAAGTCCCCTATCCCGTGCAGCGCAGATCACTGATTTATCGCGGGAGAAGATGTTGCTTTAATTTCATACCAACTTGAGGGCAATTAAAAACAACGTGTATGTTCGGTTGCTCGAATACCTCGAATACGGCGCTTCAGAATCACTTTCCTTGACTGTACATAGACGATATCGAAACATTGAGGATAATTCTTATAGCCAAGGATCGTTGAAGCACTGTGAGTCTAGCTAAAAAAATAATCAACCGCTTTTCCAATAGACATTGTTATCGCTTTATTTCATCTGTTGGAAATTTGATCACAAATATAAAGTGCAAAATAAAAACTTCTTCTCATTGGTGTGCATATAGCGGGTTGAGTATTCATTAGAAGATAACTCAAACCGTAGATTAAGGGGATATACAATACTTTGGAAATTTGTAAAGAATCGATTTTCGCAGAGAATTGCTACGCCTTTTGAAATACCTTTCGATGTTGAATGAAAGGAAAAAAAAAAACGGCTGTAGTGAACGCGTCGATTAAATATAGCCGTCATCGAGTTTGTTTGACACCGATTACAGGTGGAAGAATAGAATAGTTTACATCAGATATCGAGCTGTTCGCCAGTCATCGCGATGTTTTATACACACAGCGGTTACCTGATGACACTATTCTCCTTGTTTTATGACTCTAATTTCCTTATGCATACGTTGCCTGTATGATGCGACTGTTCCACGTCTTACTGTCAACAGAATACGACATTATATTAGTTCAAAGCTACCTCTGCATACTTTGAGAGTTCACAATGTCTCGTGATCTGATTTTCATCGGGCTATTGGTGTTCCTCTATCTCTTAACCGCGGACAGTGTTCGATCAGGTAAGAAAGTGCCACATCTACCGACTTCCAAGATTGAAGACAATCCGTATTTGGCAAATGAATAATAGCAATGAATATCTATGCAAAATCAGAGGGGTAGTAATCGCTGTGAATTTTTAAATCCATATTATTTTTAGTGACAGGAGATCAGACCCGCGTGGATTCTCCAAAAGCATGCCATCTAATGCATTGTGAAGGCGCAGAGGATTGCGTGAGCCGAAAATTCTGGTGCAAAGATCCACCCTGTCCGAGCATGATCTACTGTTCGAAAACACCAAGAGGTAACTTATTAGGGCGACTGATCCAACCGTCAGTCTGATAACTTTCCAATAAAGCAATAGGAAGATGGATTTAATGAAATCGGCAGAGTCATGAGTAGTCGTTTTCAGAATCGCTGAGGGGGCCAATGAGCTGTGCGTCCGTTCGGTGCAGCAAAGGGTACATTTGTCTGGTCAAAGTCCGCCGGTGTCGATGGGATCAGAGTAATTATATCCTCCCACAATTATATCGTATGGTGTCGATCGATCAAGACGGATGGCCATGTTACAAACTGATCATAAATTTGTCTAGAATGTAAGCAGCGAATAGCAAGATGTGTTTCTGAACGGGAATATCACGATGGTCCAGCTTCTTGCGCCGATTCCCATTGCCCATCTGGACACCAGTGTATCTTAAGAGAATCTCTGTGCTCTCATCCACCCTGCAAGCTACTCAAAAGCTGCGCCAAGGCCGAAGGTATCCTATAATTTCCAAAAAATTCAACGAAGAATACCTTCATCCGCTGTCACATTTTTCTTTACAGATATTCAAATATGGCACGACAGATGCAGGAACCTGGGATGTCCTTCAGAGTATGAATGCTTTCTCAGAAAACCATCGGACAACTGCTCCTCTAATAATTCGTGCAAGCATACACCCGATTGCACAATTAGTAATGGTTAATGTCAATCTTGTTATTATTTACTCGAGTGCGTGATATTGTTATACGCATATTTCCTCTCCAGCCGAAGATGTCTCGATGAACCTGAATTGCCAAGGTTGGATTTGCCCACGACATCACGAATGCTCAGCCCTAATCCCAGCCTCCTGCAGCTCCGAGGATGGCGTTGAAAGCTGCCAAGTCAACCGCACCTGTCATGGGCCACTGGAGATCTCCGATACTACATCATCTTTATCTGCCAGGCTCTTTCCCCGGATTCTTACCACTGGCACTAACATCCGGGATGGTGTCTTGCAGTCAAAAGACTCTAAGGTATATAATCCGATCCAGATTATACATTTGACGTCAGTAGTTTTTGAATTTCAATAATTGAGTTGTAAGCACTTCAAGCAGTAAAGCATGCCATAATACGAATGAGCACACATGAATATATTTCTTTCAAGCAGACTCGAATTACAACTGAGAGTTATCACCAGGAATTCGATTACAACTCTGATCTTACGAAGCGGACAACTGCATCAGTCGGTCACCCTAGGTAAGCGTCAGATCCAAGTCAGACGGGTTAAGAGAAATCTAACTGTTAACACTAATGAATAAGTCGATCCCAGCAAAGCAACAATTGAATCACCAGTTGGATTGGTGTTTGTGAAAGATCATACATTTGAAGATTCTAATTCGAAGTTTCTTAAGCAACTACTTTGACTTTTCAGTGACGGTGGCTGCAGCCTAAACAAAAGTACCTGGGGTATGCAGCTCGAGAAATGGGACCCACAAAATGGCACAATATATCGGGTTCCGGTCTACGTCAGGTCTACCGTAAACAGAAATAGTGCTGAAGCAGGAGAATTCCGAATCGAAGAGAAACCCACTGATAATTCGATCACGGAATGGCTCGACCATCTCCGTTTGAAGACTGGAGTGAACGCCATCAACGTATGGGTAAAGCAGGCAGAAGAGAACAGGCAACACGGAGTAAGTGGTTATTCATTCAAAATTGCGTTGCAAGATTTAAGCTGATGATTACTGGTGAACTTTTGAACCCCGTCGTAAGCTGTTGTAGGGGTAAATTCGTTGTACTCTTTCAGCAGTTCAACGAATGGCTGGCAGCTGTCGGAGCTACTTTAGGACCTATTCGATTCGAAATCTGGTTAAGGGAGATTCGAAAACTGACTTCCAAGTATCCAGCCTTTCAGAAATGGCTGGAGAACAACGAGACGGTACCTTTATCGTCAGAGCAACACACTGCTAACGGAAATAACCGGGAACCAAAGTTAGCAGTGGATAGCAAGCTGAAAACTACGGAGAGTCCTGTCCATGACCACGGAACATTGGTACTCGTCCTCTTGAAGACATTATTTTTAACATTTCTCCGATGTTGGCTGTCTTCTTTGTCAAAACTGTCCAAAGTTATCTTAGATTTACTGCGATATAACGTATTTTATAATTTTCAGCCGGACTTCTTTCATGTGGATCAAGAGACGCCCAATACACCGTTGAGAAGGAACGCAGGCCATCCAAGGATCAATTACGGACAAAACCGTAGCTACAAACAACATCGAGATTTCAGTCCACCAAAGTTGAAGCACGAAGTGCCAACATGGTACATGATAAATGATCCTTCAGGCCGGCTGCGGACAGACCGAGAGAAGACAAATTTAGCCCCAAGTCAGGGCTACCCAGTCAATTATTCGTTGCAGCTTGATCATAAGACTGACGATAATGTTCCAAATCTGGATTACCCCACTGTGGAATTGTCAAATCAGCGAAACGGTGATTCCAGCACCGACTCTACACTTGACTTTTCCTCTAACCCAACGGTACAACTACAAAAAAGCATCTGGAACGACTCAAGACTGCAAGACCGTGCCCAGTCACATAATTCGCAAGATCCCATGATCGCAGTGGCCAATAAGGGAGAGAAACATGGAGTGGATGATTTGATAAACGAAAACAGCAGTGCGCAGGTTCCACTTGCATTTGGTGACTTGGAGCCGGGAACTAACGATAAAATTCGAAATCGGAGCGGACTCGATGTGTTAGTTAATAAGATCGGAGGTCCTAAATGGCATTTTGACCCACAGAAATCCCTTGTTTCGATTGACCCTAGACAGTCTACTGAAAAGGATCAAAGAGAGTTTTCGCAGGCTTTGGAATCCCCGGAATCTATGCAACGCCGGTATTACCAAGGACCCTACGAATTAGATCACAAGGTCCCGGAGGCTGTGGCAAGATCACGGAATTCATCGCCGGATATCGGAACGGAAAAGGAAAAGAATCTGACCAAGATGTACACCTTGTTCACCCCCGTCCCAGACGATCCTCATATTATATCGCCATGGGATGTCGCGCGAGTTAGCGACCCCGAGAAAAGAACTTACTACACTCTCATAGGATTTTCACCGTAAAGAGCTAACGACCGTATGCAAATAATCGGATATCCGCTTGTAGTGTCTAGGGTCTCATCTGTCGATCAAGCTAACATTTTACCCCAAAATACAAAGGACTTTCTCGATATTCCACAGAATTTCAGATCTAGTGTAGATCAAGAGAGAATTAATACTCCGAACCCCTGGAACCAGATTTCACAGCAACAACCGCTTTCGCGTCGACCAGTTCCACTGATAACACAAAATTTGGACTACCCTAGTCTTGGAGAACGAAGACAACGAATTGATTTGAAGAGTCACCTGGCTTGGCCGCAGTCAAACCGTCATGAACAAGATACTCAACAATCACCCTTTGATGTGCATAAATCTCGCCCAGTTTCCACACCTTTTCGAAATTGGTATCCATGGAATCGCAGAACACTACACCCTCTTCCAAAGGTCAGTTACGTCTCGACGTTGCCCACGAACCCGCATAACACGGGATTCACCGACTTAGAAGAGAACTTCAAGGAGTACGATGGTACTCGGAGTTTCCAGAAGTACATGGACGCCTACGTGGACGCCATTATAAAGGATGCTTTATCGAAGATCATTCTCGGTGAGAAACTACAAGATGAAGAGATACCTGGTTCACTACCTGAGGGCGTTCGAGCCGCGAAAAACAAGAGATTGGAGGGAGTACATGTCGTCGATACTGTTTTGGGGGCACAACTTCCGAGAAAGAATGCCTCGAGGAACATCTTCACAGACAAAAAACCCGATAACGATCCCTACGTCTTCACCGTTAAGTCAATCGAAGATACGTCGGCTGGTGGAAATGAAACAACGACAACTGCCGTCCCAAATTCATCGATCGATTCTATTCGCATGGAAACTGACTATCAATATGAATGCGAAGACAGGGAGAGGGATCCAGTTCAAACGATGGAGATCAAAGAGGTATTGGATTCAATATTAAACTTCGGAAGACGTCAAGTGACAGCTGTCTTCGTGGTTTGATGATTTTGTTTCTCATTTTCTCAGAAGAGTTCGATAACTGAAGATGAGGAAGTGAAGGAGTACCACTCTGAAGACCAAGGGCAGCAGGAATATTTCGAGGGGGTTTCAAGGTATCGCGACGAATACTTCGGGGGCCTTGGAACGAATTCAACAGACTATAACTTGCAGTCTTATGACGACGAAGAGTACGACGAATTTATGCCGAAAGAAGCTAATGTAGAAGCCAAGCTTTCCCAACTGTAGAGATAATGTAATGCTGATGTCTTCATGTAATTTCCAGCCATCTACTGTACACATGTAGATAATCTAAATGTAATCTAAAGTATATTCAATGCACCGTACGTAAATCACCAAGAGCACAAAAACATTTCAGAAGCGTTTCAGAAATGTAGCTACGTTCTTATCGTGTATGTCCTAATGATTTTAGTCGGGAAACAAAGCATGGCAGACACCTTCTGATTACCATTCGTGCACATGAAAATGTCCGCTCTAACTCTTCCCAACGGAATGTATCTGAAATACCTTTAAAACGCATATGTATTTCGAAACTGTTATTTTATGAACCACGGCATGAACCCTTTGCTACAATGCAATTTCAAGATGACCCTAGACCTTCTTACAATTTTGGGATATGATGAATCGCAATGAGTCCCGAACCCGTTACAATTTAGACCAGGGGGAGCCCATTTATTTTAAACTCACAATTTAATTTTCAATTGAATCATAGCTTGATATACTTCGAGTATCGAACACAATCACGGTCCGCAATTAATTTTTGCAAACCTTGATTTTTTTTTTTTCATGCCACGTCAAACTTCTAATTACTTTAGTTCAGACGATTTTCTGGATATGTGTGTTTGGCTCAAGTGAAAAATAGTTGTGAAAAAAGTGGCACAAACGTCGTGGAACAAAACAAAAAAATATGTTGCATCTTGCGCATAAATTTGAAACACGTAGTACATTGCGACGGTCATATTTCCAAAACATTCTAGTAATATTACAAATAAATGGTAATAATGCGGTGTATTAGCTTTCTAAAACCTTTTAGAAACTTTTGAAATTTAATGCGGAAAACCTGCAAGGTCGTTACCTTTCTGAAATGTTTTAAAATTGAGTTCGAAACTATACCGAGCAAGTACCTAGTGAAATATTTTTCCGGGTGTCAGTAGATACACACAACGTGTATAAAAAAAACCGTGAAATTATTGCAAGAAATTCTGTTCCCAGATACCTTAAGCCCTATTAAAAATTATTCTACTAGTTCAATGCTGCGAAAATTCAGCGGATCCATCTGCCGGAAAGGCGTAAGACTCCAAAAATAATAAAATTTAAGTTACGCCCTGCTGGCAGATAGATTCGCTAGATTTTCGTGGAAATAAGTCCGCCTTGCTGCCAGAAGGGCGTAATCCACAAAAATTATTGAATCGATGTTACGCCTTTTTGGTCCTTAACCCTCGATAATAAATATACAATCAGAAAAATAAGCTAAACATAGCTCGAGCTCCCATTCAAAATTAACCTATAGAGCTCATATTTGGAGAACATATCTTCTTTTATGCCAAAGTAAAAAAAGAATAAAATGTTCATCGTTTTCAATCTTTTATTACGGCGAGAATGAACGACGAAAAATAATTGTGAGAATAGCGTTTGAAAGCTACGAATTTACGCTTCAAATTAAAAAAAAAAAAAAATTGAATGTCACAAAAATCGAGTTCGCTGCGTCCATTTAAGTAGAGCTCTGCAAAAAATTATTTTCGAAACGGTGACCACGTTTATAGGCAAACGGAATATCTAAAACACAGAAACCAATACTTTTTGGAATCGTCAATGTACCCTCTAGGCTTCTCTGGAACGAATTTCTCATCCGATCTTTCGTTTTTGAAAAATTGATAAAAACGTTCGCAAAAATCCCAAGAAACGCGATCAAACGCAAAAAAGATTCGTAACTTGACCACGTTTGAGTTGATCAGAAATCCATTCCATAGAAGCTTAAAGGGTACATTGACGATTCCAAAAAGTATTGGTTTTTGTGTTTCAGATATTCCGTTTGCCTATAAACGTGGTCACCGTTGCGCAAATCGTTTTTTGCAGAGCTTTACTTAAATGGACGCAGCGGACTTCATTTTTGCGATATTTAATTTTTTTTTTTTTCAGTTTGAAGCGAAAATTCATAGCTTTCAAATGCTATCTTCACAATTATTTACCGTCCGTCATTCTCGCCGTAATAAAACATTGAATACGATGAACATCTTTTTCTTCTCTTACCTTGGCACCCCCCTTAACATTTCTCATGTAATGGGGAGAAGAAAATAAATAGCGACTTTTTTTCAACTGCCCTAATATATATACGCATCAATCTTTGCCTGGCACTTCCACGAATGAGAATATACATCATACGTATCTTTTCCTCAATATTACATTATCATCAATGCTCATCGACGTAACAGGTGTATGATTTATTACTTGAAAACAGCTTTTCACCTTGACATAGCCCCCACAAGTAAGTCATTCAACATTTGAATTGGACGAGACTCCCCCTATTCCACTTTTCGCTTATTACGAGATATGTATCACTCGATCCTGACTGTTTGCCTCAAAAATCATCATGCAAAAGCAAAAGAGTATGAAGTGTCCACCTGTTGTTCAAAGTCACTGAAAAGAGTCGACTCATTGTTAGCGAAATGGTATTGCGAGTAACACAATACCCTGCATCGTATAATACAGTATCTAGTTATCTAAATACCTCTGCAAGTAATCTTGGTACTTTTGTTTTTGAGAAAAAAAAAAAAAGGAAAATAATTAGGTCAAATGTCTAGAGTGGTTATATGATTAGAATATTCTGTAGTCGAGTAATGACGTTACATACGTAGCATAAAATTACATATCTTGATTATCAAGCAACCATATATATTCGAACGTTGGCTTTTGCAGCCTTCGCCAAGGTCTTACGGCAAAAATGGTTGCTTGTTTCTATTGTGCGGTGAACACAGTAGGAAAAAAAAAAGAAGTTATACTGAAATAATGCCATTTCAATCGGGAATTCCCCCGACAAAAATAGGGGAAAACAGCAATAAGGAAAACATATCGCTGTGGCAAACAGGCTCGTTATGGAACGGGTATAGAAATTGCAATAAAATAGACAACACTATTTTACAAACGGATCAATGCTTTTTAGTAACTGAAAAGTAAATAAACGAAACAGTGCGATATAGATGACGATATATAATGACGGTATAGACTCCATAGGGAAAACCTAGATGTTAATATTCTCTCATAAATATAATTGTAATTTCGAAGGTCGTGATCGTGGGAACAATCTAGTGCTATAACAGTCTCTGACACTGTCAACAAAGTCAATTCAAAAGCAATTATGAACCGTGCGATGTTGAGTTTTGAGACCCTCAGATTGCGTTTCATCAGTCACAATTTGATGTCATTGAGCACAAGGTAATGCGTTTAACTGTAATATACGACAATAAAGCTTGCGTAGGTCCTAGTAACGGTTTATTTCAGAATTCATCGTTCGATAGCCGCGGGCTTAGAGGACAAATAATTTATGAAGAACTCGGGCGGTGAATAATTAACGAAGCTATACCATACTTAACAACAAATGAGTATTGAAGGGGTCACATTAAGTGGACAGAAAGTAACGTACAGCTTTCACCGTTAAAGGTCCCTCTCAATTTGATACTATACTTGTGAGGATCAATTGCGATAAGAGCTGAGACCTTATACTGCATGTAGTCAATATTTCAAACCTTTGAAAAGTTACCTTTCAGTTATATTCCGTTTGTCACTACCATGATACGTCATAAACATATGTCTTTCGGAAATATAACCGAAAGCTTATTGAATAACACTTTAAGGATCGTAAGAAAACATTCAAGAGGGTCGGCGTACCCACGCAGTAGTTACGCGCTCGCCGCTAGGTGAAATATCGGCGTGATGGTCTCTCGAAAGTGGAAATATGCCGCCTAAGTACAATCAGCGCCCGGTAAGGCTCAAAACAACATTTACTAGATACTCGTAGGACCGTGTATCTTTTAACGCACAGTATTTCTATGCTAACGAGTAAAATGTAGGCAATCAGAGATTTAAAAGGCATCATTAGATCTCGACGAGTCAATTTTATGAAACACAAACGGCATATTTAGGGAAAAAATTACAAATCCTTTCGCTGTAGGTAAATTCATGGAACACCAAGACTCATTCAAGTCGAGGTTGGTATAACACATGTAATGTAGACTCTGACTAAACTTATGATTGTTTTAACGTTTCAACATTGATTTTCAACGGTCAGACTTCAGACCCATTACCCACTGCTGTATATAAACAACTACCAGTACAACTTTGATAAAACATTCTAGTACAACGTCAAAGCTAAACGGATCGAATTACCCGATCGAATTTCAATAGTTTCTGAAAAATACTTAGGAAACTATATCACGAGTTGGTATGGAAGACGGTAACGGTTAGCAAAAAGTAAGAGATTTCTTAGAGGCTTATCTGGCTAAGTCCTTCGGGAATAGAATAAGAGGTAGATAAAAGTTTGGTCAGTTTGATTTCCTCAGGGCTAACGTATGATTGATCCGAATGGAATTAGTGGTAGTGAGGTTTTCATCCATTCCTGTTTTTGTACAAACATATACCGATATATTTATTCAGTTGGTTAACGCATTATATCGTATGGTTCCGCGTGGACATACACGACACAAGAGCCTCTGTGAGTGCATGGCAAATTGGGCAAGTAGCTGACAATCGGCCATTCTCGTATGCGGCCTGAAATGAACCGAGCCAGTGGTTTAGAATTAGATATTTCGATACAGGAGATTTTTGGCCGAAAATAGCGGCAGATTTTGCACGAGCAAAGTGATCTTCAAAAGTCCATACGTATACTACTGGAAGGGACTCGCGAGCACCTTTAACTTTGTGACAAATGAAAAACGAAAGTTTTTTATACCCGTGTGTAATGTGGTTTATGGAATGGAAGGCTCTGCCTATCTTTTCCCTGGAGATACACATTGAATAATCTCATCCCTACTGCGAACCCAAAATCATATTTCAAAAGGATCAGGGCTTGAAGCTTGAAAGGATTTCTGTACTGTATTACCTACCTACACTGTACGTTGCTATACCTATGTTGCACAATACCTGATGCTAGCTACCTTAATAAAATATGTACCATGTAGTAAAAGCCAGGTTTTACTTTAGTAAGCCATCCCATCTCGTAGCTATGATGAAGTCCAAGTAACAGCTGCACTCTCGTAAAGACTGATATCAACCACTGGTGAGAGTTTGAATTCGTTTTCTTTTTTTCTTATTTCTTTTCAAGTGTTCAGAACCCACAAAACTCTATAAGATTAACAGACATCGTTTGGACACTGCAAAAATGACTATTAGAGCGATAAACACTTTGTTTTTTATCAAATTTTGGAATTGACTACAACTTTGCACTTCTCATCACCTCGGTGAGAAGAAAAGTATATCGGTTTCGGTTGAAAAGTAACTTTTGCTAATTTCGACGAATCTTCAAGGTTTTGGGCCTCGAATATCCGGAAACAGGTTGACAGGAAGATTGAGGTCTGTCCGACTATAATCCTGTAAATATAAAATTTACGGGATTTCAAGATGAGATGATTCCGAAAAATTGGAATTTCAATTTTTTACTGACAACCTGTATTCTTCAGATACTTTATAGTACTTCCAGTAATCACACGAGTTACTATGAAGGTGTCTGAAAGTAATGTGAAAAAACACTGCTTCAACTTTTTTCGAATTTTTTAGATCGAACACAATTAACGTATTTTCGTTTCAGTCTTTTGATTCTACCTTGACATCTCTTCCATATAGACATCACTATGATAATGTAATCGGACCGCACAAGATCCGAAACGCAAACTCGATTTCTTCCACTACATCAGTGTCTGGTTCGTATTTTGATTAGGATCAATTCGTGGGGTAGATCCACGGTGAATAATCATCAACTCTGGCACGTATCCTTACAGACAAAGCGAAAGATATCCCTTCGGTTTCGGAATAGAAGCTGAAAAATCCGAAATGCTTGGTAAAGGTGCAGACTTTTCGCTGACAAGATCCGGTCCGCACAAAATCACTGCGTTGACAAGAAGTGGGATGGTGGAAGCCCCGACTGTGCGTGCGTGGAATATTCCTTGTCCCATTTTTCAACCGATGGGATTTGTTGTTCAAGTCATTTTGCACGTTTTAACAAAATTACCAATTAGCTTTCATTCTGTTATTTGACTCGCATCGTTCATCTTTGAGTGAGAAATCCTTTAAAAAATCACCATTCTAATAGGGTAGGTATAAAAAGTGCACAGGGTAAGTGTTATTGAAGTATGTATACCGGGGGAATTCGTGTAAACGCAGCATAGGAAAGTGGAAACGCCTGCATACAGGCAACTCAAGAATCAAGCGATTAGGTTTTATTTCGCATATCGCATGGCCATTGGTTATATGAGAAGCCAGACCTAATCGCTTGATGTTCAAATTGTCTGTATGCGGGCGTTTTCACTTCCCTAAAAAGAGTTTCCGCGAATTCTCACGGTATATACCTGCCGCAATTCAGGCGCAAATCGGTTGCCGAAGATCAGGCAATACTATATCTTCCATGTGAATGAGAGAGCTGGGAGTGTGCGAATGCGTGAATGCAAACATATAAGCTGTTCAAAGGTAAGGATCATACAATATCAAATGAGATTTATATGCTTCGTACGAACCGTTATCTAAATATTGGCGATGAGGAATCGGTTGAATATTCATAAGCCTATGCGCTGATTGAACTTAATTTCCGTGAAATATTCGAAAATATTGAGAGAAGCCTGTTATTCGGATGATACGACCAAAATCGTATAATAATTTCATTGTGGGATAAGAGGTTCTGGATTTTGAGAAATCTACTTAAATCTCTTTGAATCATATTCACAAATGAGCCAGAAGAGTTCGAATTGAGTAATCTGATATCTGTGACCTAGGGGGAGCATTTTGATTATATTACAAATATTAATGTTTGGAAAGGATCCTTGCGGCACGAATTTGAGTTCTTTAGTCTAAGTATAATTGCAAGAGATATTCGTAGCTGTCTTTGAATCAGCAACTGCTTTCTCTCATTAAAAATTATTTTACAAAATATATAAAAAATTCAACTTCAATATCGATACTTCGCTTCCCACCTACCTAGTACCTAATTCGTTCGGTTACTATATTCAAAAGTACGATTGCTTCCGAAATTTTCTTTGATGGATGATATGAACGAAATGCGAATGAAATCGTAGAATATTATGCTATAAAAATTGTCATTTTTCGTTGAGTGTTGTAACTAAAAGTGTGCCATTGGTTTAATTAAAACTAGATGATTCAATCTATTGAAGAAGCTAGTTTATACATCCTTATACCCCGACTCTAGGTTAAAATGACATTTTTTACTTTTCCCAATGATTATGATTAAGAAGATTCAATATTCCATACCAATTTCCCATCTCCGGGGCACCTATAACTCTTGAGAATCGATTAATCAATTAATTGGATATCAATTCCATGAAATCTTGTACCAGGACTAGTAATTAGTATTTTCCGCAGACTCAGTGATTACATGGTTTCATTAGAAGTAGTTGGTGAATAATCATCAGTATTGAATAATACAAGTTTGAATGATACGAGAAATCGAAGTATTAAAAAAACCAGTTCGAGACAGGCTCCTAGGAGTTGATCCTGAGAAATAATTAAAATTCTGAATTCTGCTGTTATCAATTTTTAATAATTAATAAACGCATCGTGCGGCATTAAATTCATACGCGATACGTGAAACTGCTCAAGTATTTCTTATTTGCCGACGTACGGTGGATGAAGAACAAGGCAACCCGTTAAAAGCTGTTGAGATTTTAACTGAAGAAGCATAGATCCGGGTCTTGTATACCAGCATAGAAGAGGACGAATCTCCTGTTTCCAGATAGTAAATTGACCCAAACCTCTGATCGCGTGTTTTCCGCTCGAAAACATCGTCAGATACTAGATGAGGTCAAATCTTGACCGCTGGATGGTCGGTCATTTGATGATGCAATCGGGAATTCCATCATTCGCCACGATCGTTCATTCCTGATATCAATTAGTTTTCTGATTTATTGTAGAAAAAAACAAAAGGATTTTAATGCCGGCTGCAGAAACCAGCTTCATTCCAATATTAGAAATGATCGAACAAGTCACAGGCGTTAATTCGAGTCAGCAAATGAATTAAATGCAATCGAATGTATTTTTTTTTAATTTTCTTTTTTCTTTCAATATACAATGTTTTTGATACTGTCAATTATTACCTAAGACCAGAGGTTCACCATCATCCGTAGCGAAGCTTAAGGTGCACATGAGGTCAAATTGACCCCAAGCGATTTACGACGCGAAATATTTCAAAAACTGTTCACTTTTTTGGAGTAAAGTGTTCAGACGTTTTGTGGATCAAATTTGTTAAATCTTAAGATTTTCAGAGGGTATCCTCAGATTTTCGCAACTAAGAGTTTTAGTTATCGTGAAACCTGCTCGAAGTTGAAGCTGAGCCAAGCATGAATCGTAATGCCCGATTGTACAGAAAAATTTTGGGGGCCGGAATGACCTCGTGTGTAATTGAAGGGTAGCTGAGAAATTTCCCATTCTTTCGAATGGAAATATTTTCATTTTACTCAGATGTTCCTGTGAATGCTTGAAAGCGTCGATTTTCGCATTGAAATGTCATTTTGATGCCTTTCCGCATTTTTTACCTCAGATGTATTCTTCTTTTTTTCTTTCCGTAAAATCACCTCGAAAATACCAACGACACGTTATTTTCGCATTGAAATCTCAGGGGGTTCACATGAATAATCGAATGCGAAGAGTACAGAAAAAAAGAAGAAGAAGAAGAAGAAGAAGACGAATGCGAAATGAGTGAAAAGACTGCATGTTCCCATTGAGCGGTAACTTATTAGTATTGTTTTTATCTGTATTATAATATCAGACAATTTTCAATCCTCGTTCCTGCGCCTTTCACATTAAGGAATGAAAATCTCGTTGTCTATTCGGACAACGACGTTGTTATGCATTAATCTCGGAATATGACTAATGCATAGAGTGTGACTAGTATACCTATACTTATGGCCGGAGGAATCTTTTTATAAGAAAGTAGATCCAGGTTGAATATCTAGGGTAATTACTGAGCTATGCATAACACAGCGTGGAGTCCTAAACAGTAATTTCAGCAATTAGAAGAAGAAGAAGAAGCGGAAGAATTCCTCGAATATTCGAATAATTAGACATTAGCATATTCAATCTAATCTGTTGATTATCAAGCAACTGTATGAATTCACGTCCTTCGACAATGCTGTATCCTTGTCGAGAGGTCTCTCATAACTTTTAGCTGATATTACAATAATCTGAGATGCATTACAAGCATCCTGGTAAGAATTTTTATTAATTTTTAGAAAAATTCGGACTTTTCATACTATTCCATAAAAGATTTCACAAGTTTAGGAAAAAACAAAAAATGTTTCGTTTTTGTCGATCAAACTAGAAGAAGATAAGAAAAACCTACAATTTCTCATCAAAAACTGTGAAAAGTTTCAAAAAATTTCATAATAATTCATAAAAATTCGTAGAATTATTTTCAAACGATTTTTTCCTAAAAAATTGCGAAATTTTTCGTTTTTTTTTTTTTATTGTCGGAAATATTTGACCGGCTGTTTCAACTATTTTACCGAACGCAACCACCATTGAAATGCATTGGCTATAACTAATCATGTATAATAAGGTCAGTCAGTCGTTGGCCTTCACCGTTTCCGCAGGAATTAAACAAATGAACAAGAAATGAGAAAAAAAAAAGACAGAAAAAAAAAAGAAAGCAAACCACGGTAGTGAATCAGAGCAAATATTCGACTGCGGAGCACTACCGAAACAATTACGAGAATGATTATGTATGCTTACGACACGATGTAGTATATTTTCGTATATGAATCCAGAAATTATTTATAGTTAACAAGCTTTAAACGAGGCCGAGTTGAAGTCCCAAATTTCAGAAGTTACGGAAGGTAAAATTCCGAATTTGAATTTTACCGACTCACAGTATTTCGAATGCGTATTTACCCGAAAGTCTGAATAGCCGATTTGAAAAACTTTTGAACGAAGAACACCGAAAGTTGAAAATTCCGTAAGCTGAAGATCCGGAAGGCCAGACTTCCGGAATATGAAACTCATACGCATTTATACTTACATTCATTCAGTGTTCGATAACCCGGGATGTATTGATCGTATGGAAAACAATAAGTGGTGAAATTATTCGTATTGAGATTTACCCTTTCTCGGAGAAAAAAAAGTTTCAAAAGTCTAGAAAATATTTATTACATCTAGTAGATTTCCGTAACGAAGGTTTCGATTGGAATGAACTAATTTTTGCCTTCCCATCCTGAGAAATAGTCGAAATTTTCGGATTTCTGGACTTTCGGGGATCTCGACTTCCGGAGTCTTCAGCTGCCCGCGTTCCGACCCTTCGGAATTCTAATCTTCTAAACTTCAACGTTTCTGAAAATCCGAAATCGTCTCTAACGAATTCGCAACTTTAGAAATTCCGAATTTGAACCCGGCCCTTTCTGAACTGACTCTAAGATACTAACTTCCGGTAAATTTTTCTCTCTTCTACTTACGACCCTCACCTCACGTTCTAGGATCGTTCAATAAATATCTGCACTTGTTGCGCCTACACGGTATATTATTTTTATATACCATCACTTCGATCAACGGCCCATGATCCTAGTTGCGGTCACGGTTTGATAAATCTCAACACGTCGTGACCAATGTATTATATTACATGATATCCCCTAAGAAACACAAAAGTTTTGATGGGTTAGGTAATATCGTAACGGTTTCGTTCCCATCTACTGTTTTTTCTACCTCTACATATTTCACCCTATACAAATCTGACGTATGGAATTCGGAATGTGATGGGTATGATTGGATGATGAGACATGAAGGATTTGCCGACTGCAATATACCGTGAGGTTAAGCGAAAGAGCTGGTTCCAAGCGCGCAGGCGCTGATTTATTCGAATATCGTTGGCCGGCAGAATCGCGCTGGGAACTCCACCAACTTTTCAGTAATATCCCCAGTTCCGTCGTCTGCTAGATTCACAAGAAACATAACCTATTCCTGCGACGGTCTGCCGCCATTTGTATTTGACAACAATCGAAAAACAAATAGCAGACGGACTCTATAGGGATATTCGTGGCAAGTCTGAAATTGGCGGCCCTTGTATATTACTCGAATAAATCAACGGCTGCGCGCTTGGAACCAGCTTCTTCGCGTACCCTCACGGTATGCATAGTTGCGCAGAGGGATACGCGTCGTATTTATGTTTCGTATAGAATACGGATGGAGAAGCTGCTCTCGCTTTCAGCGCTTCGGGATCTAATCTTCGACAGACATCTTTAGGCGTCCCAGTATTCGAGAATTAGGTATTTTGTAGTGTTAATATGACTCGGCGAGTGAAAATATCAGGTTAATTATTGTAACGCATGCACAGACCTGTATATCTTGCATAATTTTCGTATTATAATGAATTATAAATTCCTTTCTCTGTTTAGAATTCAAAAATCCTTCCCACGTTCTTATATACATACATACACGCATCCATATACACCTAGAAGCCAAGAGTTGCAATAATTCATGAAAGGTATATCCCATGACTATGGGTGCATCGAACCGAACAGAACCGAACCGAAGTTGTACCAAAACTAACGATAATTCACGCCTGTTTGAGCCTTAAATAAACATCGTGTCAAACATAAACTCACAAAGGTCACACTACGACCCTGCAGTCACGTTCTGATTCGAACAGATCTGCACCGGTCAACTTGACACATTAAACCATACGGGTAATACAACGGTGAAATTTTTTGTCTTTACAATATCGTATCCGCGTTTCCCCACTCGGTATATTCGATGCCTACTTTAACTAGGGCCAAACGATTCGCGGATCAACGATCCGCCAATAATTATACCGAGACATTAAATCGGATACGAAAACTGACCCGGTGGATGGACGTAGTGGTGGAAACGGTGACGGGACGCTCTTCGATATTACATCGACGATGGAGAGTGGTACCGGTGTAGTCTGTTGCTGATCGTCGGTTGTGACGCCGCCTGGTCTGCTGCCACGCAGAAAGTATAAAATCCCCGAAGTATCAGTCTCTCACTCTTCATCTTCTGTGAGGAGTTTTTTTTTTCCCCCGACAAAAACGAAAACCGAAAACCGAAAACGGTAAGTTCGTTCTTTCGCATTTTTTCATTCTTTCATTTATCATTTCCAAATTTTCGTTCGAATCCATCCATCGGTTGGAACTCTTCCGTTAAGAATACATATATTTTTTTTCTATTTGTATGTTGTACTAGTGTCAATTACCTTTCAATTGGTTTCGCATTGTCACGCATTGTCATAAATATTGAGTAGGTATATCTATGCATAATTATGTATTGTAAATCATGGTGTAACCTTGCGACGTGCGTATGTGATTTCGTTTCTTTTATTGATATTCGAAAATCGAAACTGCAAAACGTACTTTCGAATTTCTGTCAATTTCTCCGAAATTTCATAACTAATTCAACGGTTGAAACCGACGGGTAAACGGTCAAGTTCAAAAGTTCAAGATTTTCTAATACTTCGTAAGGTGCTGGATGGGTCTTTAATCGGTTTTGAACATTTTACGATCGAGACACTCGAATAGCGTGTTAAAATATTCATATTTATAAATCACGATATTAGAAATCAATGCGTGTTTAGATTTCCCTTGATTATCTCCTCATATCCTCTTCTGACACTCAAGTATACCCTACTATGTGGCGACAAAAAAAAATCACAAAACGGGAAGACAATATACCGATGAGGTACAGGGAAAAGTGAAAGGATTCGAATTTCAACTGCCCGAACTGCCGGATCGCAAAGCCCAACATTCACGGGGAACAAATCAAGCATATATTAGTCATAAATATTGATAATATCTTAAAACACACAAAATCACTTTCGAATCTATATGAGAACTAATGTGCGTTGTGGGCAATTATCTCGCCGGCCACGAAGGTGAAATACAAGCGTTTTTTGCTCAATATTATCTTTGTGAATAACATATGAGACCTTGATCTTGGGGAAAAAACATCCGAAATAAAGCGATCTCTATTATATTAAGTCATACAGGTATATAAATTATATTGTAACGTACTCGTTTCGTCATACGCTATACGTGCAATGAAATTAATTGCGGATATAGGTATAACTTCGAATATTGCCTGAAAATTGTTACGTTTCTTTGCTGATTTTAGAGATAGGTATATGCAGTACGTTGGTTGAACGAAATATGATGAATAATCATAGGCCAGAACCCGGAAAATAGTAGTTAGCAATTTTGCTCAATAACTTGTGTTGAAATTAACCGAAAAAGTTATCGACCTTGCGCGAAATACTTATATTCGCGAGTTACTAGTTGTTACGACCTTAAAAATAACTACCGTCTGTATAATGTCTCGGTGACTATGCACTTAAATTTCAATACACTGCACCCTGATCATTGTGCAGCAGAGTGACTGCGCGATTATGAAAAATCGCGTTTCAAACAACTCTGCAGCCTCTATCTTCACGGAGCATCTTTTCCTTGACATATTCGGATAGCTGACGCGTTTGCGCCGATCCTTTTACATTCACTCCTTAAAACACTCACGGTTTCAAATAACTCTTACTACTTGTTATCTTATATAGACGTAACGAGGCCTGTGAATGAGATCGGCTTCTGATACTTTATCATAGTAATTAGCTTCGAATTAGGAACAACTGAACAAAACCTCATGCTCAAAACACCCCGAATCTAACAACAAATTTCATTCAACAATCGGCAGGCAATAACATGATAATAATATTTGCGTGCTATGCTGGTGACCAACTGAAAACTTGTGTGCACACGATGAATTGACGAATTAGGAATGAGTGTTCCTTCCTTCTAAAACTGACAGGGAAAGATTCGGAACTATCACAATCAGTTGCGAAATGGATATAGATCTCAATATATTTTGTAACTTCTTTATAACGTTGTGCAAACATGCCTTTGACGGTTTTAACCGATTTGTAGAACCGTCTCATTTTATTGGGAATACTTGGATGACAAACGTCTATTTCTTCATTATGATGAAGGCAGTAAGACCAAATAAATCGAGAATGTTAATGAAACCTGATCCAATCATGTGTATTGAGATCGAATAACATGATTCAGAGTAAAAACGCAAGCATGTTATTGTTCACCAGAGTGATCATCAACTTCTCTCAATGTGTTATTCAAAAAAGTAAAAGTTTATTCATATGGTGTACTGTCGTGATATGAATGAGTGATTTTACAGTTTTATATGAACAGGATGTACCCAGAATTCACTTAACGACAAATTTATTACTTATACAAAGTGCACGGAGTACCTAGACTGTAATTATGTGTAGGATACCTACGCATCCTCTTCTCTCTACCTCGGGTAGCGTTGTTCGTGTCCCAAATCATTTGCGACGTCTTTCTCATGAGTATAACAATTAAAAAATATGAAAGAGACAACTTTCTTTTAGGTGAAAACCCCCCGACATGACTCTGATGCGCTCACATTGTCTCTTTACGACAATCATTGACTCGAGACATACCTTTACAAATAATGTAGAATAATTTTGTTAACTGATTCAAAAAAAGCTTCAAGTCATATCCACGGTTGAGCCAGAAAAGTCCATGCCAATTTTTGGTCAAAACGTATGTACAGGATCCCCTTAAGCTTGGGTTGATATTACCTATTCATGATGATTTTCGAATCACGTTTGTATATATATCACATGAGATCCATTCGATCGCAGCTTCGTCTCTCTACCTATGCACTACCTACAGGGTTATCAATCATCTGCTATGATTCCATGCTCGTATTGATCCCAAGGAACACTTCAGCGGGGAGCAAATAGTGAAGGAACTCGAGAGTGCCATCCTAGTTAAATAGATAGGATTGTATTCACACTGATGCAATATCCAAAAGAGACAATCACAATTCAACCTTCAGCAATATGAATTCATGCTCGAAAGTCAAGAGAATATTGATTGGCAAAATAATTATAATTGTAAGAATTTGTCCTTTAGTCTGTTGACCTCTGGCAATTTCTCAGCTTATCCGCTAACCAGTGATGATCGAGTCTGCGACCGAAGATTCGACCTCTTCGACCTTTATTTTCTCTCGTGGGCATTAGGCTCAGATAAAATCGAAATCACAATTTCCTGTCAGGTTTAGCTTGTGAGTTACAATCAATCAAATCGTGGATGGTACATTTCGACGCGAACTTTGTAGACGTGTCAAATTTTTCTGCTCGACTTTTCTTCGAATTGACATACCAAAATTTCCACCAAATTTACAGCGAGATATGCACTTGACGTTCATAGGGAAAAAGATATGCATATCATTTGAGATAGTCGTTAAAAAATATCCCACTGGCCTAATTTCTTTTCACAGAACGCAGAATTATTAAATTCATGATTGTTACGACCAACGGTGTTACAGATTTATTTCGAAATTATTACATATGATACACTCTTACAGCACTTGATCGATGCCTCGAGGCGAACTGGTGCACGATCCCTATCTTAAAATGGTGTGGGTTAACTACCGGCTCACCATTACGATGCCCAGTTGCTCCAGGCTCAGCGAAATAATTTTCGCATGTTGTATACTAACAGCTATAAGCCCCTAAGTCAAGGTTATGTCGAACTTTCAAATATCAATTAACCTAGGACTTAAGACCGTGCGCGAAAATTATCGAAGGATCAAGTTATCCGTTCTAATAATGATTTATGCGTTAATTTAGTATATCTGCAGACTCACTGCACACCGTTATTCAGACAATGTAATATATTTGGATTTTTAAAGATACGAACGAGCCTCGTTACTCCTTATTTATGGTTTTCATGGGTTGAGGTGGGATTTTCACTTTCATGGTTGAGCATTTGATCCATTGTACTTTGGAACGGATAGAAGCCCTCTGATAATGCAGAACAGCATATCTTCCAGGGACGAGTGTATAATCCAAAAATTCGCCATTTCACTCTACTTTCGCCATTCCAAACGTGAGTTTTCTCGAAACTCATTCAGAAGCGGTTTTTCGAGTCACTGATTCAAGATCTGAAAGCAAAATAGAGAAATTCGAAAACTGAAACCATAAAAGGTAGACCGTTTTGCATTAAAATTTGTAACCGAAATTATTTGCGTTAATTTCGAATGAAATCTTCGTATCTTGACTCCAGATTGAAAATATAAGCGTTCCCAAAAACGGTTGAGAGCTAATTTTGATGCAAATCAGCCAACTTTTTATAACGTTGCTCCGCCATGATGAGGCCCACCGTTTCGAATTTCTGTATTCCGACTGTACATCCGGAATGAGCAGGGCGAAAAACTCGCTTCCGGATGGGTTTAGGAAAAGTCAAATGAACATTTTAAGAAGAATTCGTCGTGTGTCAAAAAAGAACGTTTCAAGTGACGTGGGAGTAAAGGAAACATAAAGGCGATGTTGTTTTTTCCAAAAATTAATCTGAATGAAATTTCGTCGTGATCTTGTACAAAAAAAATTGAAAGTTTGAATTCAAACTGAAGATACAGGATCCCATAGATGAACGTACCGCGCTTACCTTTACGCCTAAAACGCGTGGGCTTGTGATATAGTTCGCACTACGCAATACCCCGGCCATATAACAATATAGTATAATTGCGTGCCGCGAGATGTGTTTATAATGTAAATATGGATAATCCACGCGGAAACGTGAGCGTACTACACGCACATCCATATAAATGGCTAGAGGCTATATACCTATACTGCTTGACGTAGAAATTCGACGAGCTGCGCGCATAGGAAAGTAAGTAAGTAAGTAAGTAAGTAAGTAAGTAAGTAAGTAAGTAAGTACACAGCCGAGAAGCGTAACAGATTTCATAACGGTATAGATCGTGTTTTCAAACCCGTACGTGCGGATAAAAGACGAAGGAACAAAAAACGAATAAAAATATCCTCTAGCGTCTGCCCTCAGATGATGATATTATTTTAGAAAAATTAATATCGCTTTAAATGACGTAAAAACGTTTTAACGATATTTTTTATTCAGTAGATCTCCTCTTCTAATCCTCCGAAACCTTAACCACATTGGCGAATACGAAGAGCTTCAGGTAGTTTCGATATCGACATAACATAAGATGGTTCTTCGTCCTAATTTTTTCTTTACTTTTTCTAATTTCGTACAATAATTTATACGTGCGGAATATACGCGCTAACGTTTTTATAATTGGCATACAACTCTTAACTGTGGGTATGTTAACACTTCGTATTTTAATTACACATGCATACACATATGTGTCAATACGCTTTGTTCCCATTATGAATGATGTGGCACGGGTGAGGAGCGACTGGTTTATGCCGAGGGACACTGAAATCAGGACATTGTCCTAGTACGTACTTATTGTTAGTAACAATGACAGTAAAACTGTTCGTGTTGAAATATCCGGTGAATTACTATAAATATACTGACAAACTTTGTTGTTTCAAATATTCTGCAACTTCCGATCACCATGCAACGCAAATAACGTTACAGATATCTAGCTTCCTGAAAAGTTGCACTGGAATATTGTTACGCTTTCAAAAGCATAACAACAGTTTATCACTGTCGAATTTTCGACGTTTTGCCTTTAGAACATAGAATAATTTTTCATCAGACTAACTTTACGAGATCTGATGATTATTTTTGAATTTATAATTGCTCATATTATGTTGTTTTTTTTTCACTTGTTAACCAAGCAGTCGCGCATGTATCTGGCATAGAAATATTGTTAACTGATAGATAAACGGCCGCACGAGTACCTAGTGAACTTTAGTCTAAACTCTGCAGAGGGCTGAGCGCGTCTTGTACTCAGGCGGAAATATTTCTTCTTCCGAGAGACTCCCGCGCTGATCTTGCGCCTAGCGGCGGACGCGGAACTACTCCGTGAGTAAAACTACCCTTTTCAAATCTGTCTGCAATTCCTGAAATACGACTGCCCGCAACGTTACATGCAATCTGATTAAAAGGTATATATTTCCGAAAATGAGGAAGCTGGTAACGCTTCTGATATCTAATTGAAACTTTGTGCAATGCGTGGTACAGTTTTTGCGTTACTAACGCAAATATCGTTCTTGACTCGGGTTATACCGTCTGCTCGCAGTTCGGAATCTGAATCTGTATGGGTACCTATCCCTGGAGGATGCTCGCTGAGAAGGTATATAGGTGTGCCCTATGTAAATTGCGGATCAAAGCCTAGACTGTTCTAGTCCCGAGAAACGTGATCAGAATTTTTAATCAATGAATTATTCTCCGTCTCTTCGCCCGCGCCTCCAACCCTAAAAGTGATCATGGTATGAAAACAGCTCGCGGTGTATTATACCGGGTATACCATATAACGCCTGTATTATACGTGTGATAAACACAATCTGAAGAAACTGTATATATAGTAGAAGAGGTATAACTGTAATACCGTTACGTTCACTGACCGCGAACCTGCACGGAACGAAACGGCAAAACACACATTGCGAAAGTCAGACATTTTTATAGCTTTTAATTACCCGCGGTTTACCAGCTAGGAGTTTATACCCAACTCCATAAATTAACTAGGCACAAAGAAACGGTGGGCGAGTCAAGAGTCATTCAGAAATAAAATAAACATAAAAAAAAAAAAAAACACCAATTTTTGAATAGCATTAAGCGCCTGACGGGTTTTTGTATAAGACACCTATCAAAGGTAGAGATGGAATCGCGACTAATTAACCAAGCCGGGTTTTTAAAACATTATATCTGCAAGGTATTAGGACTGAATCTGTAAAATTGATTTTTTTTTCCTCATACTCCGAATTCTAAAAGCGCTTGAAAATCTCCTGCCGATTTTCTGACGATACTCGTGAAATTTTCCGATTCCGATAACTATATTTAAAAATTTGTCCATTTTTCGAATTACTCAGAAATTTTCAGGGCAATATGCTGGGTATGTAATCAAAAATATATTTGACTAAAAATTTGCTCCTAGATGTACTGTTATAAAGATGATCAAACTCCTTGGAATAATTCTATCCAATAGGTTCGAGGATAAAAATTCGGGCTAAAAGTTCATCAGGTCATGAATACACGTCGTTTTATGAGATACCGAATGACTCCATCATCCCTACTTATTATTTTTTTCTCTCTTTCCTCTTATCGAATATATATTTTAAATGTCACGTTTTTTAAATACCAATTGCCAGCCATACTTATACTCTGAAATTTATTCATTACTGCAGTTGCAGCCGAAAATTATAAACCGAATATTTATAAAGTGAAATATAATTCCGTAAATTAAATAAGGAATATAAGTTACACACTTTTTGAACATAAACTAAAATTAAAATTTACACGTCATCATGTCTCCGAGGTATATACTTTCACTAGGTATAATGAATAATACGCTTATACTATTCTCGTGTAACGGTATTATTTCACGTACTACCTTAATTTTTTACCAGTAAGTTTCTTTCTTTCTGTTACGTTATCTCTGTTCTTCTTATCTATTATACGGATACTATAGACACCAATTCACATAGTTATTTCAACTAGCTCTTTAACTACGATCTGTTGTTAATTTTCTTTTCTTCTTTTATCTTTCCTTCTAATCACTGCGGTAAGATTTGAAAACATATTTCATCGACGGAGGGTCGTTTATGAAAAAAAAAAATTCCAAATTCTTAGGAATGTTCCTAAATTAAAATTATGGCACTTCCGAAAAAAAAAACCAATAATAAATAAAGTTAAGCTAAACTTTTTATTGCCATGAGCGAGTGTCATACTTTTTTTTATCAACTTTTGCAAAGAGTGACTCTGGATAAAAAAAAATTCCATCCTAAAACGAAATTCATCGAATATCATCCGTTTGCCCCGAAATTACGTCAATGTAGAATATTATCTCAAAGTTTGAAGAACTTTCGCTTTTTGTTTGGTGAAATTATAGTATTTTTCGTACCCAGGCCGTAAAGCAGGATTTTACGGACGCGTGCCCGTAAAATACGTGACCGTAAAGTCGTACTTTACGGCCGCGAAACATGACCGAAAAGGCGTACTTCCCGCATACTCGATCGAAAAGATATGCAACGCAAGGTCCATAAAATGTCAAATAATGTATTTTTTTTTTTTTCATTCAAATGTATTTTTTGAATTCTTTGTTCTAGATGAGCTGCAACTGCCCAATGAATGCGTCCACTGGGCCCACCCTGGCTTCGACCTGCGGTGGCGCATCCTTCATGCTCTTCATGGGCCTTTTGGAGGTTTTTCTTCGGAGTCAATGCGACCTCGAAGATCCCTGCAACCGACCTCAGGCCCGAGATGACGTCGAACCAAGGTTTGCGGAAGATAAAATTCAGTTTTTATGAAGCATTGAAACGCCGTCTAAGACGAGCGCGATCAGTGTCAATCGTTATAAAAAATCCGAAAAAATCACTGGCTAGAAAAGTCCAACGAAATATATCGCGCTAGTACAATGCCATGAGGTCGTGACCAACAAAAACGCGATTTTAATGCCGAGAGGACGTAGGTATGATCTTTATTTTTTCTCATTCGTTTCAAAAAGGGGCCAAATCACAAAAATAAACTAAAATTAAAAACTTGAAAGCAAAAGGTCGTACATGTTGGCAGATACGACCTTCTGGCTTCAATCGTGTGCAAATTTACGTTTCTTAAATCCAAAATGTCGTAACTTTTATCTTTTTTATTTTTGTATTCGTGCAAAAAACGTGAAAAAAAAGATACGACCTTTCGGCTTGGAGAACCGTAATTTTTCACAAAATCAAAGCCAGAAAGTCGTATCAGCCAACACGTACGATCTTTTGCTTATAAAATTTTAATTGTTTTATTTTACTTTATTTTTACATTTTGATCTTTTTCGGAGAAAATGAGAAAAAAAAATCGTACAACCTTTTGGCTTTCGCATGCCAAAAAGTCATCCTAAAGTAGCGCTATATTAAAAAATATGAGTAGTCAATATGGAAGGATCCACACCTTTGAAATTTTTTTACGAGTTGTTACCGAGACGTGGTTTCGGATTCAAATCTTTCGCATATAAATTACAGCGTGGGAAGACAGATACGACTTGTATTAGACAGCTGCTGCTGCGGTGTGTTTAGATTCCTATGACGCGATTTGCTTTTACCCAAAATTGTATAGCAGGTAATTTTTAGTTAGCTCAAACCTTGCACCGTGGATCCTTTCGAATAATCCCAGGTTTAACTTCCTGTTGGCATACTTAATTACACACGACAATAATGAAAAGCGTGTTTAATTACTACGTCTAGTCATTTTAACGAAGATTCTTTGCGGCTAAAATCCGCAATTTTATTTCTTTCAAAAATCTACTCCCTCACATTGTACGTAATGCCGTTCCAATGCCAATCACGTTCACGATTAACAAATAATGGGAATTTCGCGGCGACTTCTTCCTTATAATTTTTGTAAAACTACGAATACCATAATACACTAAAAAGACATTTCCCATGACTTTTGGCTTTCTTCGTCCGTTAGCGTATAACAAATGAGAATTCTCAATCAAAGTAAAAGTGGGCGAGGTATACAAGTGTTGCGAAAAAATTTTGCAATCGGTATAGTTCTGGCAATTCTGTTGTTACATCGAGAGAAATGTGTTAAATAAAAATGTTCTATATGCAAAGAACCAGCCTACGTGGTTTTTATCCCAAATTCCATATTTGGGGAAGAGGTCCTTCGGCGTTGACGGGTTTTATTTTCTATACCCTAAATTTTCGTTTTCAGATACGATTTCGTGGTGATAGGTGGGGGGAGTGCGGGGGCGACTCTGGCCTCGAGATTGTCTGAGGAAGAAAGGTTTTCGGTGTTGCTGTTAGAAGCGGGGCTAGACGAACCAACGGGGACTCAAATTCCATCATTTTTTTTCAATTTCCTCGGCAGTGATATCGACTGGCAATATACAACGGAGAGCGAGGACGAAGCCTGTCTCAATAAAGTAGATAGAAAATGCTACTGGCCCAGGGGAAAGGTGAGCCGTAACTATAATTGCCATATGCGAATATAAATGCGGAAAATTGTAAGAAAAAAAAAAAAAAAAAACACAAATTTCGTTAATATTTACAGTTCCTATGCCTTCTTCTTCATAATTGCCAAAAAGTCTTAAAAAATCAACGGTTCTCTAGTGCAGGAATTCGTATAGTATAGATATAAGTATAACTTGTTATAGGTGCAGAAAAAAGAAGATGAAACAGATTATCTATATGTATGTAGTAGTTCCGTAGATTGCAAGTCATCTTTTTATCAGAGTTGATATAATTACATGATAATAATTGGGCAATTGACACTTTCTGTCAACATATCCGGAATAACGTTACAGCCTGCGCGCAGGGTACAGGCGCGAGATTGCTAAATCGCGTTTAATCTCGATGATCACTTACAAAATATAGAAAAAAAAAAAATGACCGCAGCTGGCTCTCGGTGATATACAGGGTGTCTGAAAATTCGCGTACCGTATGCATACCAGCGTATTCCTTGCAAAAAATTAAGACGAAAGTTACCTATGCGAAAAAGTCCACGAAGGCTTAGTTTTCTTGTAGAATCAATAAATAACAAACCAATCAGCGTTCGCCTTTAGGAAAGACTGACTAAAACTCTGCACAGCCGTCTGCCCCACTACCGAGAGGAAGGCAATGATGTGTGCTGCTCCCCGCTTCGCCCAGTAGTGGGGTGGACGGTTGTGCAGAGTTTAGTCAGTCTTTCCTAAAGCCAAACGCTGATTGGTTTGTTGTTAACTGATTTTACGAGAAAACTAAGCCCTCGCGGTTTTTTTTGCATATGTAACTTTCGTTTTGATTTTTCGCAAGGAATCCACTGGTATGCAGATGGTGCGCAAATTTTCATAAACCTTGTATAGAGAACGCAAAACGTTCTTAAATTAGCACGATGCGTAGTTGCTGACTATTATTATTATTATTTTTTACAATCCTTCTTTTTTGTTTTCACTGTAAAATTACGCAAGTCTCGTAATTAAAAGATGGGTGAAATCGCAGGATTTTCGAGCGAAATGAACACC
This sequence comes from Tenthredo scrophulariae, assembly GCA_963978835.1. Taxonomy (NCBI): domain Eukaryota; kingdom Metazoa; phylum Arthropoda; class Insecta; order Hymenoptera; family Tenthredinidae; genus Tenthredo; species Tenthredo scrophulariae. Next base: position 24,255,515 of record OZ022230.1, on the reverse strand, counting down.
CATTAAAATATAGATACTGTATAGCATTTTAAAGCAGATCTGATTTAGAGTCGAATAAATTTTATTCACACACGCCTAAACAGTGAAGTGAAATGTTATAATTTTGGAAATTATCGGGTATAAATTCTCGATGCGGGTTATGAACGCCATTTACCTATATCCAGTTAATCTCACTGTATACAGTCTTCTGGGGATTACAATCTCTCCAACAGTTCGCATCCTATAGAGTATAGCTGATATACACGATCATTATATAACGTATAACACCGTAGCAAAAAGGCAACTGTAATAATGCTCGCAGGTACCTACAGTTAATTATAGCTAAAAATAAATCCCATTAAGAATATAAGCGAACCAAGGAGTCCTTAATTGATCCTATTTATGATTTCAATCTCTAAATTGTCCAGAAACCTGCATAACGAAGTATAGATAAACAGCATCCATATAGTAAATTACATCATGAATGAACTGTAAAATGAATAACGTATAAGATTTTTATACGATTTATGTAAACTCACCAGGTACTCGGAGGAACGAGTGTCATGAACGGCATGATGTACATGCGAGGATCTCGCAAAGACTATGACGACTGGGCTAAGCTTGGTAATCCCGGATGGTCCTACGAGGAGGTCCTTCCATTCTTCATGAGGAGCGAGGATAACCAACAGGTCAACGATATGGATGAAGGATACCACGCCACTGGAGGACCTCTGACCATCACAAGATTCCCTTACCATCCACCTCTAAGCAGTGCCATTATGGAAGCTGGCAAGGAACTTGGTAAAATTCATGTTTTTACCTCATTCGACAATTTTCTAGCTCTATTTGGCGAACAAAAAGTGGTTCTCGCTAGACACACGCACCATCATTTATCGAAACTGATAAAAATTCGGAAGAAATACGTAATATAAAGCGATGGTATTCCGGGGAATATCAATATAATAATTAAAAAATTAAAATCATCGAATATCATCGCAGGTTTGTCCGGGGGTAGCATAAATGTGAAATATTCCCGTCAAATTTTGAGAAGTTTCGATTGAGTTGAATCGATGCTCCATAAATTCTGGAATCATTTTCAATTGTAGTTTAGAGTACGCTGGTAATCAGTTGTGAGAAAACTGAGTCATTGGGATATTTCTGGTTTACGTAACTAATTCAGAATTTACGCAAGCTGAATGATCTGTCCTCTTCGAGATTGTCTAATATCTGTTTGAATTGCGAAAGGAACAGCCTCGTCATGAAATTATGTTATGTATCTGTCAATGTCGTGGTGACTGTGACTGTATAATATAGCATCATACTAGCAGGTGAACTATATGCATTAGGTTATCCAGCCGAGATGTCAATCGATAAAATTGTCTTTCATTTCTTCACGAAGTGGTACATGCTCCAGTTATTACCAATCAAATTATCAATTGGCACGATGGTGGTAAAAAGAAAGTGATATATGTAAACAAGCACTAAGATAGAGTCCGGCTTCGAGGTCAGACTCTAACCGAACCCAGAGACGTTCTATTCGTAATAGACCTGGTGAACTGATATGCGGCGTAAAAGAGCTATGGTAATGAGACGATAGATACCAAATCCATGAAATCTGCGAGTGTGATGTGCATCGGGGTGTAGGTGCGAAATAAACGTTTTTCTAAAATTGTTTTCGCTGCTGATACTCCAAATGATAGATTTTTATGCCGAGTAGCTTTACCCAAAAGAAAGAATCTGTAGCTGCATGAATTTCGAGTAGCTACTCTCCCAAACGAGATTTTTACTGGAAAAATGATAACTTGGCTAGAAATTCAGGCATCGAATTAGTTTTTGGCTCGTTTTGAAGTATGCGAGATATTCGTTTGAAAAATCACTGGGCTTCAAGATGAAGCTTCAAATACTTTTACACCCTGAACCGATCCCTCCTTACAGGCCATCCCTAGCTTCATCTTGGAATCTACTTATTTTTTCTAGATACCTAGATCCTTCTGCTTCAAAATGAGCACGAAAATTACTTGATATCTGAACTTTTAATCGAGTTATAATTTTTTTTTAGCGAGAATGTTTCTTGTTTTTATTTTGCTAATTATACGGAAAATCGAAACCCCGTTTCACCCAGTAGTCAAAATTGAACCACATGCCTTTTCCTTCAGGAAAAGCTATTCTTCGCAAAAAAAATCTATCCTTTCGGGTATCAAGAGCGCAAAAATCAGAAAATAAAGTTAGGCTTCAACACGCCCTTGATCTGTTTATCGAAATCTGCAATTGACGATTGTGGTACTAGTGTCACAATATTGCTGTCTTCGAAGCTGGATTGACGCGACTTTTTCACGTTCTGTTCCGTTCTATTCCGTTCAATTTACTTTTATTCTCATCACCTACTTGTCCAATTACCTTATCTGAAATGATGTTAATTTTATTTTATCATACAATAGGATATCCAGTTGGCGACTTAAACGGACGTTCCCATACCGGGTTTGCGATCGCTCAAACCACCTCGCGAAACGGTTCCAGGCTTTCAACGGCACGTGCTTTCCTGAGACCTGCACGAAACCGTAGAAACCTACACATCATGCTCAACTCAACGGCTACGAGAGTACTGCTTGATAATAACAAACGAGCAATTGGCGTCGAATTCCTATACAATGGGAAAATCCAACAGGTCATGGTCGACAAAGAGGTCATCGTTAGCGGAGGTACGACCAGTCACTAAACTAGAACATTTATCATAACGATCAAAAGCCCCAGGGTTTCCGAATTCGTAATTCCGATTTTCGCATATGTTCGATTTAAACGGATCAGAAACGACGAAATGACCACCAATTCGAATAATTGTTTATCCAGGGAATTCCCCGATTCATGATCGCGAAAGAAAGCCCCGGTGAAAATACACTTCTGATTGTTTTCTCAAATGATGACCGAAAATTTAGAAACGAAAAAACAAGAAAAAAACAAAACAAAAAAATAAATTTCGTAAATTTTTCAGAGTTATTTCAAAAAATTTGAAGAAAATAATCGAATATATCATATCTCTATCAAGGTGAACCAAGTAGCTTTTCTTCTTTGGCACGTTTGTCATTGCAGCGCAGACTCACCTTATACTTAAGTATTGCAATTGCAGTAAAACCCGTAATTGAAGGGACCTACTGTGCTATTACAAAATTACGCTATTTACCTTCAACGTTTATTGACCTATTATTATTCTACAGTAAATAGTACCAAGGATTAGAACAGCTTCTAACCGATTTTCGATTTCTTCAGTCTTTTTCGCATTTCATATTTCGTTCAAGGTTGTAAGGAGCTATGAATTATGATATAACATGTTTTTATGGATTTCTTATTTTATGACTATATCTCTCTTCCTTCTCTCTCTCTCTCTTTTCTTCTTTCTTCATCGTGGGGTATTACTGTTAGTTACAAGACACGTAGATATACGTATGAAAGGATCAGTTGGATAGCTGACCTGATTTATTGACGCATTTATATGAAGCTTACAGCTCGCAACTGACGCCTTTCAAAGTAATTCCTGCAAGAGGCAGGTGATTAATTATTTCATATTTTTTTTTTTATTTTTTTACAAAATTTACGGAAAATTTTTGTCATTTTTGTTTCTGGTTCACCGCACATATTCCAAAAGGTCTGAATTCGTCGATAATACATTTGTAGGACATGGATGTGGATCAAATTCAAGTTTTTTTAAAACGACTTCCAAAAATAACATTTCCATCAGACTAACGTTGGAATACGCCGTGTCGTTTAATTTTATCGGTGATTCGCGGGTGTATAAGGTTCTCTTCCGAACAAAGGTCAGTTCCAAATTGAGATTTCAATACCGGCCCGAGGGGTTAACCGCTCTTGACGTCAGGTGTACACCTGGCTGAAAAGTCAGTTGAAGTCAGTTGAAATCAGTTAGTCAGTTGAAGTCAGTTGAAATCAGTTAGTCAGTTGAAATCAGCTGAAGTCACTTGAACCCTGCTGAAGTCAGTCGATGTCAGTTGAATTCAATGCAGCCGAAGTCACTTGAAGTCACTTGAAGCCACTAGAAGTCAGCTGAAGTCAGTTGAAGTCAGTTGCAGTCAGGTGAAGTCAGTTGCAGTCAGGTGAAGTCAGGTGAAGTCGCTTGAAGTCTGCTGAAGTCAGTCGAAGTCAGTTGAATTCAGTGCAGCTGAAGTCACTTGAAGTCACTTGAATTCAGTGCAGCCGAAGTCACTTGAAGTCACTTGAAGCCACCAGAAGTCAGCTGAAGTCAGTTGAAGTCAGTTGAAGTCAGGTGAAGTCAGGTGAAGTCAGCTGAAGTCACTTGAAGTCTGCTGAAGTCGAAATCAGTGGAAGTCAGTGCAGCTGAAGTCACTTGGAGTCACTAGAAGTCAGCTGAAGTCAGTTGATGTCGGTTGCAGTCAATTGAAGTCAGTCGACTTCATGAAGTCTTGAAGTCAGGTGTACGGTCAATCGACGAGTGTTTAACCCCTCGTATCGACCCTAGTTTAATATCACCAGTTGTAAAAACTGGTCGCATGTTATCGTTCCTCGACGTTGAAGAAAGAGGATGAAGAACCGTCTGCACGAACACCGTCCCGTTAACTTTAGTATTCTAATTTTTTTCTAAATACACAAAAAACTCATTTGATTTATAATTATTGCAACTTAATTTCAGGTGCCGTAAATTCACCCCAAATTTTACTGAACAGTGGAATCGGTCCCAAAGAAGAACTCGAAGCCGTCGGTGTACCAGTCATTCACAATTTACCAGGTGTAGGAAAAAATCTTCACAATCATGTGGCTTATTCGGTCGGCTTCAGGATCAATGACACAGACACGACTCCTCTGAACTGGGCCACTGCCATGGAGTATCTCCTCTTCAGGGACGGCCTCATGTCAGGAACTGGTGAGTTCTTGTGAAAATTGTTTTTACAGTATCATTAGCGTGAAAAAATCAGTGCGGAAACTGCAACTTAATTTCCCCCGATCGCTTTTAAAATTCCCATTTCAAAAAAAAAGGAAAGTTATTCTAATCACTCGAGAAATTGAGAGTTCACGTTTCACCCAGACCTCCACATTTTGAGATACAGAGAATCTTCTCCAACAATTTTCAGACGGACATGCTATAATTTTTCATATCGTCCCAATATCATCCTTCCTTATATCAATCGATGTGGTTATTTCCAGCTCAGAAATGATCAAGTTTTTTATTTTTTCGTCATTCGAAATAGAAGATTTTGCTGAAATTTCTTCAATTGAAGATGTTTCGAGCAACGTTCGACGGATCTTTATGATTTTTATCTCAATCGATTGGATTTGCTTCAGCTTATATCTGATTCAATTTCTAAACGAATCGATCCAGTAGTTTTTGCATTTAAAAAAACAATCCACTCTTTGATCACAGAAAACTTTTTTCTGAGCCGAAAAAATTCGGGCAGGAAGTTGTACGACTGGGTCCATCGAGGTCAGCCGACACGCCTGCTTGTTCCTTTTCTAATATCTGTAAATGCCCTATATTCAATCACGTGTATAGAATTTTTTTTCTTTTTTTTTTCTCATTAGGTAGAAATGTTGAATAACCAGTTCGACTATATCGTTTAATCGAATTAGTTGTCAATGGTAGGATAAAACCCGATGAATTTCTGTATGTAAATCAATTACGTAAGCGTTCTATTGCCCGGCTATACGCTCCAGATAATTTACTACTTCGGCAAATATACTATTGCAAGAGATTCCAACGTTTGTCCGTAGGCCTAATCTATAATAGCGATGAAACGCTGCCACCGGTGAAAGTTAATTGCACAATGATATCTGGTTCGAGCTACTCGAGCCACTCGATAGTATTCAATTACGTAATCTTCTTTCATACTAACATTTGAGTACTAGATCAGAATTTAAAGCCGAAGGGGGAATCCCGTGATCGTAATGAGTCACACGTCCGATGCAATCACACGCGATCTTTGAAATCGGTAGTGATCCATGCCTCGAGCCGAAGAGCATATTATACTATATGATTTTACAACAGATGCAATTTTATGTAACCAGAACTGTTACGTATACGTGGGATGTTCGCCTTATTGTTACGTGTCAGAGAACATCCCAACTTGTATAGGTTGTGTATTGTTACTAGTACCGAGTACTTCGTTGCCAAACGAAACCCCTTTCGCAAAACTAGGCTATGCCTGCAGTTTGTATTCCCTTCTAAACGTGCTTCAGTCCGCTTGGTAGGGATTACCTCGATTTACTACGGTTCATGCGGTTCATGCTCCCGACATTTTCGCGTATACAATCGTGCCGTCTGAGGCTTTAGATTATCTAACAGTCCTTGAGAGTTCTTTGAGTGATTAGAAATTGTTCCTTTACTGATTAGAGGTGGCATATATATGGGGCATTTCATACCGAATCGACCTAGGCCTGACCCTCGACCTCTCGGATTCGAAATGAGAAAAAATCAAATGGTTCGAGTCCGATCATGACTTAGGTTCGAGCAGAATCGGTATTCATACTAGAGACAAATGGAGCGCAGTTTCTACAAAAAATACCTGTAAATCTGATTATAGTGTTGACATTTTTTTTTACAACTTAAAAACTCCAGAAAAAAACTCTGTAAAAAGTCCAATATAAACTCTGATTATTTCTGAATCCATTTTCAAAGATTTTTTATAAATTCAAACACTTCGTGAGTATTATCAGCGATTTTGTATAAAATTTCACCAAGTTTAGAAAAAAAAAAAAAAAAGAAAAACAAGAAAAAACAGATAATTTTATAGATTTTTCAGAGTTTCACTGCAAATGTTGAGGAAAAGTATTTTAGAAAAATTAGTGAAACCATTTTTACCGCCAGGCATTTAGTCACATTAAAACAGTATTCAGATCTCGATTTATCTGTAACAATTTTCAATATTTTGGCGAAAATTTTTTTGAACCGCGTTTATGGACGCACTCCGAAAAATCTAGGAAATTAATTTTTTTTTCCCCTTCGATTGAATGAAACCATCTGAAAGTGTTTGCAAATTTTTATAATATTCATAAAGTTTTCCAATTTCGAGAATCTCTTTAGAATAATTATTTCAGACACAATCGGAGTTTGTGGGGCTTTTTACAAAGTAGTTTTCAAGTTATTTCGATATCTGTAGGATAACAATATAAAATGAGTCAATTTTCACCAGGGTGAAGACTATCAGTCGTTATTTCGGGTCAGATATTCTGAATTTTTTAATTTTTAGATCAGATTTGCAATCAGCGACCCAGAAGACGTGGGGAAATCGATTTTTATAAAAATCGAGGACATTTTTGAGTCCTCATACTTTTGAATGTCATATTTCCGATCTGAATAATGGCCAAATTCTGAAAATGAAACAGCTTTTTCACTTCCGCCGAATCTCTTCTTCCGCCGTATTGAATCTGGAGCTGTTCCTAATTTCATCATTTCAATCTTATTGTTAGATTAGCAGAAAACACTAGGAAAAATTCTTGGAGCAGAAATTCCATGAAACTTTCACCTCGAAAACGCGATGCGTAGTTTTCCCTATAGCACACAACCGATCAGAACGAGAGATTACTGCTTTATTTCAGCAGAGAGTGGCTAGGTATTTCGTTTTTTCCGAATGTTGTAATTTTTTTTTATGGATTCAGTTATCATCCGAGAAATGGTGGGATAATTCACAGATGCGCTCGATTTATCGCACTTTTCAAATACTTAGCCACTCGGCGATGGCAGACCACACATTTTGAGCATCTCATGAAGATAGAGAAATGACAGAGAAATTACGATTTTGCGTCTTATGAAAAGAAAAAAAAAAAACGGGATGAAACAATTTACTCAGATGCGTTTTTCCCCATTTCAGGTATATCTGAGGCAACGGCAATGGTGAATACAAAGTTCGCTAATCCTCGGGACGATCATCCCGATATCCAGCTGATATTCGGTGGTTACTTAGCGGATTGTGCAGAGACCGGTATGGTGGGAGAAAAGAAGGGAGCAAATCGTAACATCTACATTATTCCCACCTTGCTGCACCCCAAGAGTCGTGGCTACCTCCGTCTAAGGAGCAAAGACCCTCTAGCGAAGCCGATGATCTTTCCAAAGTACCTAACAGCTCCCGAAGACGTCGCAACCCTAGTTGAAGGCATAAAATTGAGCATAAAATTATCGGAAACCGAAGCCCTGAAGAGGTACGGTTTCGAGCTGGACCGAACCCCAGTTAAGAACTGCGAGCATTTGAAATTTGGATGTGACGCCTACTGGGAGTGTGCCATAAAACATGACACAGCTCCAGAAAACCACCAAGCCGGTTCCTGCAAAATGGGTCCTGCTAATGACCCTCTTGCTGTTCTTGACAACGAGCTGAGGGTCCGGGGTATCAGAAACCTCAGAGTAGCTGATACGAGCATAATGCCCAGGGTTACTTCCGGCAACACAAATTCCCCGGCCATCATGATAGCAGAGAAGGCTGCTGACATGATAAAAAGGACGTGGATAGGGTGAATCCGGCATAAGAAGGTGAAAATAAAGGACGGTTTAAATTCCTTTGCGTGAAATATAGAAAAGTCAAATAAATCATGATACCGAAGAGTTTAGAGGAGAGTTCATAGTCTCGTAACAAATTGATGTGGCATATAAGGCACCTCCGCCACCGAAATGTTATATCATATAAATAAATTATACATCCTCCTACCTCTTTGATAAAAAAAATTTGAAAAAATGCATGGTTTATACCATGAAAGAATGTTAGGAAAAAATGTTTATAGCCACTCGATGTGTGATTAGATGGATATCGCTGCAGCTTGACCTCACTGAACCGGAAAGCGTCTCAGAAGGACTCAGTCGATGAGCTTTTTGAATAGGCGCAGTGTTTTGAACTCTGATCAACTAGTTTTGTACAAATCTGTGTAGAAATAAAAATTTTCTTTTTTTTTTTAATAAAACTGGTGTCAATCAAACTTAGAGTAAAAATCCGTAACTGTGTACTAATATAGCTAGTTATTATTTCTTAACGCATTATATGCTACTTTAATATTATTTACTATACCTTCATAGCTGTAGGACTTATGCATACCGCGGGTATCCGTGGAAAGGCTTCATGGGACGCCTGCATACAGGCAACTCAAACATCAAGCGATTAGGTTTTGTTCCCACGTAGCCAATGGGCACGCGATATGCGAGGTAAAACCTAATCGCTGGACTTCCGAGTTGTCTGTATACAGGCGTTTTCACTTCCCTATGAACCGTTTCCACGAATCCTCCCGGTATATGAGTATTGAGTAGAGAGAAAACAAAGTATTATACATATGTAAAATGATGATCGTAATAAATTTCAGAATAAAAGTGAAATATACATTGTTTAACAATTCTTCCTACTTATTTAATATACATTCGTAATTAGCAATTAAGTTAATAATATAATTATGTGTACACAGATATTACACAATACTTTAGCTCAATATCTTTACCAAACTCATTAAATACTATCAGCTGAAAACTGCGTAGGCGACGGAAATTAGATATGGCATAAGATACTCTATAGCGGTAACCAGTAGCCTGCACAGTTCGCCAGTTGACGTCCTTAGAGTAAAATGTGAGATCCATCGTCTTTCCTTCCAGTATCACAATTAGTCTTCGATTGATCAAACGAAGTGCCTTTTTCTATCACCTCATAGCGTCTCACCTTATTTTACCAAAAGCACAATTTTCTTGCTCATCTAGGATGCGGAAGATCGATTTTCTCGCTTTTATCATCGCCTCTAGCTGCGCAGTACTGTGCTTTGCCGATCATGCGGTAAGTCTTGGATGGAATTGAAAAAATTAAATTTCACATCCTAGTATAACGATACGAAGTGACGATACTTGTTTCATCGTGTTCATTAGGGAATAGCCACTGATTCGGCGATTCTTAGACTCTGCAATGCGTCGAGCCCCGTCAGTTTGGAAACGGTCAACGCGGTCCTGGTCCATCGAGACATGCATCACTCACAGGCGAAAACCGAAGCCTTCAAGGTGATTCGAACGAAAATCTTTAAGTTTGTTGTAGACTAGATTATAACATAATTACATCATCCCTTTACAGTGCTTTCTGCTCTGCCTTTACGTGGAATACGAATGGGTGAGTAAATGTATTCACTCACTTACGGACAATAAACGAAAAAAAGAAGAACTTTGCAATACCACGAATCTCAACAATTTGAAATTTTATTAGCGATTCATTTTGTTTATTTTCTGATTTCTTTTTTATCACGGAAGATACAACTAATTGAAAAGAATTATATATAGAATTTTAGAAAAATGCAGACCGGTATAGATCCCAAAATGAATCCCCCCCCCCCACCAATAGTCGTTTTAATGGATTCTCGTTTACGCAGATTATTACATGGTTTAAAAATTTTTCATGGCGTATAAAATTTTCATGAATAATATTATGACTCCTTTTGAATAGTTGGAATACTTTCTGAATAAACGCGAATTAAGTATATACTATAGACTCAAACAAGCGCACTTCGGGAAGTTTGAATCGGTAAAGTAAAGTCTGAATCGTGTTTTTTGTATACGTTCGAGAATTGCGGTCAAAACTTCGAATGTCTACTTACCTGTCTTGCGTTTCTAATTTCTTTCGAAAATTCCCAAAGTTCAAAGTTCAAAGTTCAAAGTTCAAAGTTCCAAGTTCCAAGTTCCAAAAGTAAATTTCGGGGATTCTTTCGCTCTTCGTTAGAAAAACGTGTTCCTCTACCACAGCCTTCGAATATATAAGTCCTTATAACTCGTATTTTTATCCTGCTATTGAACCTGAAAGTAAATACGATGAGTCAAAAAGTCCATCGAAAAAGATAATCGGACAAAAACAATTAATATATTCCAAAGTCGTTGCATATACGGTTTTGACATCTGAATTCATGAGTCTATGAATTATATACCTATTATACCTTAGATATGGTAAGAGATCCAACTTTTGCAGGATATTGACATAAATTTATGAATATTTTCAATGTCGAACCTCGTCGGATTACAATTAGCTAGGTAGGTATAAACATAGCCAGGGGAATTTTAGACGTAAAAAATGTTTAATTATTATTCAGATGGACCGTGATGGAGGCTTCAAATTGCATGGGATCAAATCAGCTTTGTTGGCGGCTCAGGTTCCCGAACATCGGATCAGATTGCTTCTATACACGTGTACCTCGACTGGTACGGCAAATAATATCCATATGAATATCTGTAGTTATTTGCTATATTTTTTAACTTACCGTTTTGCAAAATCGAAATTTATCACAATCTGTACCCCGAAGTTCAAAAGTTGAGTTTCCACGTTTTGTGGTCCGCAGAATCACCTTAGACCATTCCTGGATGGACGTATGGATTTGCGTGGGTGTGATGAATTTTTTGCCCAAAGATTTCTCGAGAACGAATGAACGCATTTCATCCTTCCTCTTGCCAATCGATGCGGTTTTTTCTGAATTAGAACTGATTAGATTTTGGATTCGATCGATTGATTAGTTTTCGAGTTATTGAAAGAACAAAAATTGTGAAAAAAATGTTTCAATCTAAATTTCGGAATTGATAGATTCATCGGTTTTTCTGTTGCCAAAAGAAAAGTAACTTTTTCTTTTAATCAAACTTGTTGCTCATAGGATACGATTTTTTCTTCTTTTTTTTTTTAGTCCAAAAAGTCCTAACGGGATTTTCCAGGGCTGGCCGATCGAGGTCAGCCGACTTATCTGCTTGTTTATTTTTTAAAATTGTGTAAAGGCGTGCAAGGTCGATTTTTTTATTTTCAGAATCCACAAATCCCTGTGACAGAGCGTCAATCTTCACCGAATGTTTTTGGTCACACGTCACTAACGATTTAGGTGATGGTACCGCACCAGGACTTGCCATGAAATAGTCGCACAAAGGAAAGCCTTGGGTCTTTCAAAATCAACTTCGATCTGCCTTCGGACATACAGAAACTAGTTTATTTTTTACAGTAAAAAAAAAAAAAAAGATAATGTCAAGCTACAAAAGATATGAATTGTGAACATTTAGAATAAACGATTCAATAAAGTCAAGGATTCTCTTCCTTCCGCGAATTCTGTGTAAGGTAATTCTACTCTAGATTCTGAAGTGCGCATGTTCTTTTTTTGTCTTCCTCCAGAATCTGAAGCATAAATTAAAATATTCAAATAAATAATGATATTGTTGAAATTTGTTTATTTTTATGCGTTCATTTGTCACAAAGTGGTTGATGTAAATGAGCATTGAAAATATCGGATTCCCTTTCGATTTTCTAAAATCCTTGGAAAGCGAAATGACATTAATTTCAATAAGTTTGCTAAATTACATTAGGAAATTCCAATTTTGAGTTCATTTTAAAGAGTGTTTTATAGATATTACTGATGAATAGTACTTTTGGAAAATCGAATCAAAATTCAAAGGCTTGGATTTAGTCTTAAGAAAAATGAATATATTTCACCTAATTAAGTACAGAAGATCTAAACTTATGCGAATTCAGTGTAAACAGAATAAGTAGGATTTTAGGGTGAAATACAATTCACTCGAAAGATCATAACTGGATATCGAGGAAACAATATTTCGGGCAATAAGACACGGAGGTGAAATATTCAGTTTGCGAAATGCATATAATATATTTATTATTAGTTTTATCACACGTATATTACATAATGCACATTGAAATATTTTAAATCCGTCTAATGTGCTGAGACGGTGTTACGTTCGTCTTAAAAGCTAACATTGTACTTTGGCTTATGCTATTGATAGAGCTCGGGCTCTGGAGACATTAGACTATACTCGTCCCATGCATATTGATAATACCTAATCTAGTATAAATAAACTGCGATAATTTTCAATCATAAAAGTGTTACGATTATCGACTGTAACGCTAGAACGCAATATCTCTTTCCAAACGTTTAGTTGAAATTTGAATATTCGAACATCCCTATCCCACACTTGTATCCTAAAAATACCTAACATTCTATGGAGACTAGTTTTACGCCTAAAAGTATGATTTCACTATACATTTCGCGAAAGAGGCTGAAAAATACCAGCCTAATCAACTTTCCTTCGACTGTGTGTGACGACGGTTCAGAAGACGAAGACAATTAGAATTCAAGTAGTGTGCGAACACCAATTGCAACTTCAGTATCAGGATAGAATTGGAGCTGGAAGACCATGAGGTCAGATCGCGATTAGTTTCGAGGATAATTGAAGAAATATGTACTATTAATAGTAGCTGCTTCTCCTCCTCTTTGTGCACTTGTACATACGCCGTATCTTCTGAATGTCCTTTTGGCTGAATCCTTCGCGTTGTCCGAGAACCGCTTTGGTTTTACCAACAAAGAACTCACCGACCATGGCAAGGAGACCACCAGCCTCCTGTGAATACGAAGAAACATGTGTAACTCGTGTTTTCATATGACCCGACCTTCTCGCGATCGGATGTTGACTTCGGGTCGAGTGGCACTTACCTTAGGTTCGATGGTTGGCCTTCCGTTGATGGAAAAAGCATTTGAAGAATAGTGCATCACACTGCCATAGTCGTAGCCGATACCGAAGGCGTCAGTGGTCTCCTTAGTGGCTTTTTCGAAGTTGTTTCTTCGCCCTGAAGTACAAGTTGAACATCAATATTTGATTATGGTACATTTATCGCTGCTAGTATAACCAATCCCATGATCACACAAGCCCATGTCAGTCGTTCAAATATGGAATGATGATATGCAAATAAAGACACATTACGCACCTGACTGAATATTTGCCCAATTGATACTGACGTGATTGTCTCTTTCCCATCTGTTTTGTTCGTGTAAAAATCCAACGGCATGCATCAGCTCGTGCATTATGGTGCCTTTTTTTGTAACACATCCGGGCACCTGCAGGTTAACATCTTGGGGTCCTCCTACGCGGCCAACGCTGCTCCAGCACCCGCTGTTCCCGGCTGTTATTCTTATGTAATCGTTTTCCTCGCCCGTGTAAGGCTTGAACTTTATACATGTGTTCCTGTGGTAGTCGCTCATCGCTTCTTGGATCAATTTCAGGGCTGAACCAGCTGTAATTTTTGTTTATTACTAACCTCGAGTCGATCAGAACCCGCCAATCTATGGTATATCTATATGCAGGTAATTGGGTTCCATCCATATTACGAGGAACTGTGTACTACGTGCAATTCGAGAACGAAAATGAGTCAGTATCATTAGCCTTGATTGATTTAATGCCACGACCTAGTATTCCTAGCATTCATATAAGCTCCGTAATTATAGTTAATAAGGAGGAGGAACATTCTATGAAATTGCCTCTCCGAATCTAGACTAGTCTGTCCGTAATGTCCGTCAAGCACCGCTCAAGTTTTTCTCGCCGATTGCTTATCTTTCGTTTATTCTTGAGTAAAAAAGAAAATTTCCAAGCTTACTAAAGTAGGGGCTGATCATGTACGGGACTACTCCACCGGGCCATCGAGTTGTCTCGGACTTTAGACCGTTGCGACCCATGCCAGCAGGGAAAAGTATATCTCCCTCTGCATAGGGGCCGAGTTCCTCCGGGTTGACCTCCATCTCTTCGTGCCATTCAGCGACTTTTCTTCCCGTATCATTGTTTGGAAGACCGTAAAGTATCTCTTCCAGATGCTGAAGATGGCCCATAGCTCCGTCCGGACTGTCGACAGCATTGTCGAAAACGTCACGACGACGAACCAACGGCCATGCTGACGATGTGGCCAAAATCAGAGTGAGCAATAGAGCTGATCGTTCAACCCCCATTTCAGATGTTCTCTTCCGTAGTTGGGAGGAAATGTTTGGTGTTCTTTTTCGAGCTTTTGTTGAGATTAGTTTCCAGCCCAGAACTGTCCGGTTTTGTAACTGATGAAATTTTGTCGGTGGCTAGGTTCCTTATATTGTCCAAGGAAGCCGCGGCCCCACTCCGAGTACGGAAGTAATGGGGCCAAGAAAGATAAACCGCAAACGTCGCGCCGGAAGCTAGAAGTTTTTACTTGGAACTGAAGTCAAACAACAATACTATACGAAAGGATGATTGTGATTATTTGGTCCCCGTGACGGTGGGGAAGCTCGTTGCGGATGAGAAACCGTTTATGGAAGTTGACATTGCGTTTAAAGACATATTATTGCCGATTAACAAGCTGCATATAGATATACATTACGTATAGGTAAATTTCGTTCTTCAAATACCATACTAGAGGATTTTGGTGTGGGCAGGAGAAATAGCTTCCTCGCTCATTGAGATGCAAATTTAAACGAGCAAATATTTCTCGTTAATCGCGTGAGACATCATCTCGTAAAAAATCTGTCAAAGGTAGTCATTGCTTCAAGGTCTCTGCACTTTTATAAATACGGAGATATTATTCGTACAGAGTAATCATGAGGTCGTTTCTGCGCAGCCCTCGACCTTTCGAACATACTCATTATCTTTCTACTGCATAAACTGTCTTAAGCATCGCTATTCCGCGAGTAGGTACAAACATATCGGATCTACGAACTGGTAGGTATCGTACATACTTACACCTCAGTCTATCGCTGCTTCTTTATTCCATCAACCATATTTCAGAATGAGAGTAGGAAGCCGGACGTGAATAAGCCTTCCTCAACCTCTGAATGAATTATCATAAGCAATTCTGGTCGGAAGTTTGAGTGACAAGCAAAAAGAAGAAGAAAAAAAGGGAATCACTTTGGTCTTCGCGTCGCTCCTTTCCGTATTGAAATTTTGAAATTCAAATTTCCTCATGCGCACTTTATTTGCAAAGTATATTTATGACCGTATGATGATTCTTCTGTAACCAATGCACCATGTCGACCTTGTAGAAAATTTTCAAACTACCGATCCCGCGATTAATATATACTTAGAACAATCTTATAATATATTCAATTGTCAAATGTTGAATTAAATTTTCGTCGAGTCATTTTGTCGTGTATTTCTATTTCAAACTCGTTGCTTGTATATGTACGTATGTGTGTGTGTTTTTTATTGTGTTTATCTGTATGTATTCAAATTTATTACGACAAGGATACCACGGTGACCAGGTTCATGTTCAAAGGAAACGAGCTATGATATACCTGGTATCTCACAACCGGTTAAGAAATCTGTAATATCTACTCGATGCCGTAATTGAGTGTTCTAGGAATAAATTTACATATTCTAGGTGTCTTTATCGGCATGTGAATATTCTCGACGATCTAGTTTTTAGACTTGAAAATTATTCTACGACTCTTCTATGCGTGGACGCAGTGATAAGCCCACGTTGTTATAGGTTTTTTCACCTTTACACCTACGTCCTAAATAAAATTTATTCTAATTTTCTAGCAAAACCGAATCTATAGGCATGTGTATTGTATGCATTAGGAAGATCTGCAATAATACCGAATATCAGATACTATCTTTAGACATATCGCGTGTCTAATGGCATAAGGTCGTCAACGCCACTATACGACCATTTGGCAATTTTTAAATCAAAAGGTCGTACAATTTATTCCCTATGCACTTATGCAGAAAACCTCAAAATACGTTGGACAACGTTGAGATTGAAAATTGGCCAAATAAAAGCAGAAGGCCTTAAGTTCTGTCTCATATAACCTTCTGGACCCAACTGAACAAGAAAAATCGCGTTTACTTATTCCAGAAGGTCGTAAGCGACATTATACGACTTTCTGTCATTCGTAAAAGTGAGAACATACAAATTTTTGAAAAAAACTTAGAAAATGACTTGCTTAACAATCAAAGGCAGAGGGTCGTAGCCGTCCACATATAGGATCTATTGCGTTCGGGTTTCACAAGAAAAAATGGATTAGATAAGATTTTATCCAGTGGGATCTAAATTTCGAGAAAAAAATTGATCTAAATAAATCTCCTGATATCTGTTTCAGGTCTCTGTTGATCAATTTTTAGATCTCGTTAGATCTAGGCAGATTTTGGGGGATCTTTTTAGATCTCACTAGATCTGCTTTGGATCGAATATGTTGGATCTAGCCAGGTTTAAGTAGATCTAAATAGAAAATTTGATCTAATCCATTTTTTCCCGGGCTTCGAATTCCTAATTTCGAATCCTTTGTGTGTTTCCATCATTTTTATAGCGAATTACGAGATAGGTTGATACTCACGACCTTATATCATTATGGACATACGATATGTGCTATAGTCAAATAACTCATTTTTGACCTTACATTGTTCATTGCCTTTGATCGCGGTGATGACTAATACAATTTTCAGGAAAAAAACTGAGTTCTTGCGTCCGCAATCTATGATTGCGGTAATAATTATTGATTGCTTTTAACCATGGAGCAGAGTAGGTCAAAACAGAATCAATGGTTTACCAAGAATGATAAGAAGGTTCTGAATCTTTGCACGTACGCATATGTTCCATACTGGTCATGACCAAAAGAATAAATTGATTTCTCAAATTATTTACAATCTATTCGGAGTATTATATTAAAATTAAATGGATACATAGAAATGTTAACGTGTGCAGGCATAGTATAGCATACTGTCAAATAATAATTATTAGTAGTGAAATTTGCCCAGGCGAAATACCCACCTTCACTTGGAATAGCGTATAGATCGGTGCGGATGGCCTAACTAAAATTTTAAAAGATAACAGTGTGAAGTCTGTGTTGTGAAACATTATAAAAATATTAATTTCTTCATGAACGACGGTGTGGTGATGACTAATGAATTTTTCAGGAAAATAAAGTGATCATGTTTCTGCTATTGCCATTATTGCGGTAGATAATTACATATATCCACCGATAATAGCGCAATTTTATGAATTAATAGGTTCGTAGTTGTGAAAATTCATTTAGTATAATATGTCAAGGCAATCTGCCAATTTATTATCCATTCCGTTTCATACCCTATTGATTCACTTTCGAAAGCTGTTCAAGATTGGGGACGAAAATTTAATTGGATTCTGAATCCTTTCAAGCATTTCAGGAGGAAAATACATCTCTTATTCTGTATAAATATGATAACAGTCATTTTGAAACCCTATCACAAGATTAAGTCATGATCTTATATAGTATAAGACGTTAGCCGAATTGAATTATTATTCTTTTTGTGAATACTATGTTTTCATCGCATACGTTATATGTATATCAGAATTAGTATATCATGTTCCGAAATATGAAATATTCATTGTGTGAAATATTTTCCATGATATGCAGACGTCCGTATGAGAAGGGCCCACTTTACCGACGTAGAGTTGTACAGTCAAGGAAAGTGATTCTGAAGCGCCGTATTCAAGGTAGACGAGCAACCGAACATACACGTTGTTTTTAATTGTCGTCAAGTTGATATGAAATTAAGCAACATCCGCTCCCGCGATACATTAGTGATCTGCTCTGCGCAGGATAGGGGACTTCGTTTATTCTCTTCCAGAGAACGTCGATTCACACAACTTTTAATAATTTATCAATAATAACGAACGAAGTTCAATCCCGCGCAGAGCAGATCAGTGATTTATCGCTTTCATTTCATACCAACTTGAAGACAATGAAAAACATGTTTGGTCGCTCGAATACCTCGAATATACATATACGGCGTTTCAGAATCACTTTCCTTGACTGTACATATTGTATATATCTTAGAGTGTTCCAAAAAAACCGACTATTTTTTTTTTTTTTTTCGAAGAACATTAAAAAATCTTCCGAGTGTCCCTCAAAAATGACCTTGTTGAAATATGAGCTCTTAATATTGATATTTAGAGGTGGCGATTCTCAATTTTCTATTTCCCATTTAAATAACATGGGAATTTTTTTTTTTCAAATTTGGAATTTTATTTCTCGAAAACGAATCAGTGTAAAGCTATAAACAAAACATATTTTTGTAGGAAATTTTACGCTCTACAAAAAAGATCTGAACAAAGATTTGCGTCAGGTGAGTCGTTTCGGAGTTATCAGGCCTCAAACATCGAACCGTTCCAAAAAATGATGTTATTAACTTATAAACGCTACAAAACTGACTCATATCACTTAAATACTATTTACTATTCATTCATATATACTATTCACTATACTATTTAAGTGATATGAGTCAGTTTTGTAGCGTTTATAAGTTAATAACATCATTTTTTGGAACGGTTCGATGTTTGAGGCCTGATAACTCCGCAACGACTCACCTTACGCAAATCTTTGTTCAGATCTTTTTTGTAGAGCGTAAAATTTCTTACAAAAATATGTTTTGCTTATAGCTTCACACTGATTCGTTTTCGAGCAATAAAATTCCAAATTAAAAAAAAAAAATTTCCCATGTTATTTAAATGGGAAATAGAAAATTGAGAATCGCCACCTCTAAATATCAATATTAAGAGCTCATATTTCAACAAGGTAATTTTTGAGGGACACTCGGAAGATTTTCAATGTTCTTCTAAAAAAAAAATAGTCGGTTTTTTTGAAACACTCTAATATATCTACAGAAGCGTATAATTTCTTCCCCAATTATAGGTACACATTTAAAAATAAAATCAAGCCTCTCGTACGTTTCAAATACGACGAGTTGTTCGTCGTCAAAGTTTGCATTATAGTTAATCATTGCAGCAACTACATGATATGTGGTAGAACGTTGTCAATGACAACTTATGGGATCAACGAAAATATTGAGAACTGAACTGAAGAATTGGCAAACATTACAGTTTATCAATTGTTCAATTCTCAATATTTCAAAGATCCTAACTCGTTCTGTCTTCTTCCTTCCTAATCCTAATCGTCAATTTGACTAACCTAACCGTTGTATGTGATTGAAATTGTAACCGCATATAATCCGCGGAGAGTTGTCAAAAACAAATTGAATAATTCGATATTATAAAAATTCCGGATCTAAAAGAATGGAAAATAATTCATTTAGCGTAAGAATCAATTCTTCTAACCTGCTTTCATTTCATTTCAATCCGAACTTTTTAAAACATGAACTATATTCTGGTTTTCAAATAGTAAACGATATAACGATTGTATCATCCAGTTACGGTTGGATATTGGTGTCTTTGTCCATCGCATTTAATAAACAAGGATGAAACGATACACCCGCAAGCGTGGTTGCATTTCGGAATACGCCCTAAAAAAAAAAAAACCTCAAGATCTTCATGCTACAACTCTAGAAGTTCGAATCACCGATTTTAGTTTTCAGATACGTTCACGTCACGCGTCAGTGGAGTACGAAGATTCAAAATATCGATCGATCAAAGGGCTTCGATATCTCCTACCTCTCGATTCTCGTTTCCCCAGATATCGAGCTGGATAATATCGACTTTTTGACACAGCACGGCTAGTGGCTACCGGTAGGTAACCTAAAATGTCATTCGCGTAAGTAGAGTGTCAAAGGATCGACGAACAGCTAATTCTGACGGGTGTTAAAAAATCTCATAAAAAATGTCGTCGTTTGAATGTTGGCCGGAGGTGAGCCAAGCTCGAAAGGAGAATAGACACGAATTGGTGTTAGCGGGCGCTTCGGTATCGCAACGTCTTTCAAAATCGGGATTAGATCCGATGGTATTTAACCTCCAAGGTTTGAACTACTTGAACATAAACGACACGTGCCTGGAAGATATATCAGAGGAAATAATAAAGCTGGAAAATTTGACAAATCTCGTTCTTCATTCGAACAAAATCTCTAAATTACCATCGGCGATCGGTAATTTACCGAAACTGAAGGTACTCGACGTGTCTAGGAACTACCTTAAAGAAATCCCTAAAAATTTCGGCAACATACCCCAACTGACGACCCTAAATCTCGGCTCGAATATCCTACAAGAATTACCCTCTCAGGCTTTGAATCTAAAACTTAGCATCTTAGACTTGTCTAACAACAATTTCAACACATTTCCGGACATATGTTACCCAGAATTAATCCACCTCGCCGAAGTCAGGGTAAACGGTAATAAGATCAAAGAAATTCCGTCGACAATAAGCGTCTTGCAGTCGCTCAAGCTATTCGATATTTCCCACAACTCGATCCTTGTAGTACCTAATGAACTTTCCGACTGTAATAAACTGAAGGAATTGAACCTTAAGGGCAATCCATTGTCCGATAAACGGCTTTACAAACTTGTCGATCAATGCAGGACCAAACAGGTTTTGGACTACGTTAGACAACACTGTCCAAAATCTGGTGGTGAGAATTCTGGAGGCGGTGGAAAGTCGAAGAAAGGAGGTAAAAAGGGGAGGAAATCGTCGGAGAATAACGACTCCAATGTTAACTCCGTGGATAAATTGACTCACAAATTGAAGGTGATGAAGGTGTTGGACGATACTCCAGTTGTACAGATAACTGATCATGTTAAAAGCGTCAGGCCTCATATCGTCGCTTGTATTGTTAGGAATTTAAATTTTAACGAGGAAACTTTCAAGAAGTTCATACAACTGCAGACAAAACTTCACGAGGGAATTTGCGAGAAACGAAACGCTGCCACCATCGCCACTCATGATCTGGACCTCATAACTCCTGGTAAAAATCATCCGAATTTAATCATTTCGTAATCCAGTCCTGAACTTGGATCCTGAAATTTGACACAAGCCCTTGTCCAACACTTTTGGTAGATATAATGAATTCTTTTTACAGGAAATCTGATTTACACGGCGAAACCGCCCAAAGATATAGAAATCAAGCCACTGATGCGTCAGAAATTATACACCGGGGCAGCACTGTTTCAACATTTACAAACGGAAGCGGATAACTTGAGGAGAGAAAAGAAGCGGAATGTATACTCCGGTATTCATAGGTATCTGTATCTTCTGGAAGGAAAATCAGTTTATCCTTGTCTATTAGACAGCTCGGAACAAGTGATCTCATTTCCGCCCATAACAAACAGTGACATTACCAAAATGTCGACCAACACCAAATCCATGTTTCTTGAAGTAACCAGCGCAACTTCCCACCAAGTTTGCAGGTAACTATATTATAGAAACAGTGATCCCGGTTTTGTTGTTATTTTTGCTGTTCAGTTTCGATCCAAATCCCCAAAGTTTAATAAAAGATTAAAATTCACCATGATTTAACGTAAACAGGAAAGTTGCTGACCAATTTCTGAGCGAAATATTGATGCTGGGACTTGGCTGTGCTACGGAAACTGAGAAGAGTGAAGATTACCACAATCTAGTAGTTGAACAAATTAAAGTCGTTGACTTAGAGGGAAACATGAAACTAGTCTATCCTTCAAGATCAGACTTGATTTTCGAAGATAGTAACGTAACCATTATACGCGAATGAGTTTTAAATATCTAAAAAAGTATCCTCGACTCACACACAATTAATGTTACATAAGATCGCACAAGGTTTCAGATACTGAACATAGTTCTTACACTGCTGATAGTGAATACATGAATTTGGTGTAATTAACTACACAAAGATACGATATTATTTTTCATATTATTCTTTTATAGATTTAAACAATTTACAAACTTGACTGTCATCTAATATCATCAAAGGGTGTTGATTCAACGGGCTTTAATCCTATAATAAACACATTCTGTGTTCTCTGAATTTCATTTTCTATCACGTATATGAATTGGAAATTCATTATAATCCGGGCAACAAAAATCATTTGAAGCCTGACAGAGATTCAGCATTCTTTCCAAATTAATGTATTCTCAATTGGCAGTGTTAGTGTATTTCATTCTCAGAGAAAAAAGAAACTAAATTATCAGGTCAAATGAAGGCTAGAATGGAAGCAACAAAAAAAGTGAACATTTTTTCTTCCTGGAATGATAAAGACCAGTATGGAAAAGTTTGTTTCTGGTTTGAAACGGTTTTAATCTGAAAGTCGAAGATAAAAATAATTCGTGGAAGTAGCGTGCTTTCTATCTTTATTTTATTTATTCGTTTTTTTCTTTCATTCTTTTTTGTTTCTCCGAATACAATTTATTCTCCTCAATTCTCTCCATTCAATAAAACTGAATTCCTACTGTCATGTTTTCTACACAATAACTTCGTTGCTTGAGTGTAATAATAAATTGATAGGAAATTTTTTCTTTTTTTTTTTTTAATTGACTTTTCGTAAGATTAAAATTATTTCTTTCATCAACAAAATTTTTTAAATTTTATATTATCTTCTAAAAACCTAAATCTTTCTTCATACTTCAACGATTGATTCAATAAATTATCTTATGATTTAATATTTCATGGATTTATTGCAACATGAGAAATAAGTAATACACCTCTTCTGATACTATTTTCTTCGTTTTTTTTTGTCTACAAACAGGCGCAGTCTGTTATTTGAACGTATGCTTTTTCCGAATTTATTTCTGAGTGGTTCTTCATCTTCGAGAAATGAAAAACTAAAAAAAAAATACTGCACAATATCGTTTAAAGAATGCTATTTCCATTATTTTTGTATCTTCAGTTTTTAAAATATATTTGGAAAGCAAGATGTGATCAGATTTCGGCAAAAAAAATAATGAACGTGTTTTCGTTTTTATCAAGAGACAATTTTTCCAAACTAATTGTGAGAGAAAACAAGCGGGTATGGCTTGACCATGAGCCAGCCTTCAAACTTCCCGTTCTTAAACTCGTTTCGAGCTGAGATAATAATACCAATAATACCGATGATGATGTCATTATCTTATCCGAACTTTGGAAGCACAATGTCAAATTCGTGATCAGCGACCCAAAAAACTTTATGGTACCGATTTTCATTCGAACCCGTTCATCCGTTACCAAGATATCATCATTTTTATGTTATTTTCTATAGAATTTTGTTATTCAAATATTTCGAAAAGCACTG
Organism: Tenthredo scrophulariae; assembly: GCA_963978835.1. Classification (NCBI taxonomy): domain Eukaryota; kingdom Metazoa; phylum Arthropoda; class Insecta; order Hymenoptera; family Tenthredinidae; genus Tenthredo; species Tenthredo scrophulariae. Next base: position 24,231,858 of record OZ022230.1, on the reverse strand, counting down.
AACCGATCAGAGCCAAAATCTAATCAGTTCTAAATTTGAAAAATCTGCGTCGATCGGGACCAGAATGATGAAAATCCGGCAACTCCTTCTCGAGATATCATCCGACGAAAAAAAAATTGCTCACATACGCGTGTGCTTGGCGAGTTTGATTCTGACCGATATAAAGTTGGCACCACAGTCGTCTGTCTCCTCTTCTCCTTCATGGTTACCGTTTATAGAGAAAAAAAGAGACAGAAAACAGGGGGGCCAGTTCATATCGGTCAGAATCAAACACGCTTGGTGTACAGTCAAGGAAAGTGATTCTGAAGCGCCGTATTCGAGGTATTCCGGCACCGAACATACACGTTGTTTTTAATTGTCTTCAAGTTGGTTGGAAACCGAAGCAACATCTGCTCCCGCGATAAATCAGTGCTCTACTCTGCGCGGGATAGCGGATTTCGTTTGTTTTTTTCCCAGAGAACGTCAATTTACATAACTTTTAATAATTTATTAATAATAACAAACAAAGTCCCTTATACCGTGCAGAGCAGATCACTGATTTATCGCGGGAGCAGATGTTGCTTTAATTTCATACCAACTTGAAGACAATTAAAAACAACGTGTATGTTCGGCTGCTCGTCTACCTTGAATACGGCGCTTCAGAATCACTTTCCTTGACTGTACATACATACACCCAAAGACGTCCAGCTGAAAATGATGGGGGGTTGTTCTATAGACTTCAGAACGTGGAAATCGAGTGAAAACTCAACTTTTTCGGGCTGATTGCTATTAGTTCCTGTTTTTTTTTTTCTTTGAAAACAGAGTAACGGAAAGTTAAAAAAAAAATAGGTGAATAAGAAATGTATTTTTTCTTGCTCCACTCTGCAGGTGAATAGCATTTGAACTCTTAACTTCACATAAGAAGCGATAATTTTGTATTGAAATAATTTTTCTAAATGTAAAAATGTAGAATATTAATTCTGCCTTAAACGGTAGTGAATATATCTTTGATAATATAATTTAAATGATATTTATTCCTTACGTGAGTTTCCTAACGTTATAATGCCTAATATTATGCGATTATTCTCTATTTCATACGAAATAAATGAAGTGATGTTCGAAAATGGTTGAATCTTTATTATTGGTTCCCAAAATACATTACAGCGTGTGTAAATAAAGGTGATCAATTATACTTATTAAATTTCAATTTATTTCCGAACAATCGTGAACGACAAAAACTTTCACAACGGTAGTCGTTCTTCTCTGAATAGTTTTGTTCGTCGGTTCCCGCCATAATTTTGAATCGTAGCTGGCAACGTTGATCGCTAGAAGTCGCTAGCTCTCGCTCCTTGCGCCGGCTGTTATTTTTTTCGCTTCCAACATCCGATTTTTATTATTGCAGCTGGCCAAATATTTTTATTAGTAGTTGATAAGGCTATGAAAGTTCCTAACAAGTGGTTTAGACAGTGTCTAAAATACTATTCATTATTAAGCCGTGATTTCCTTCTACATTTATCAATGAAATAAAACTTACCGAACTCTGTATTAAAGTGAGTTTCCTAGCAGGTGTGAATCTATGTACTACATTTGAAGTTGTAACATGGCGCCCAAACGTGACTCGTCGTGACGGGAAAAATCAGGGAACAAATTTTCAGGTTAGATTCACAACCCTTATAATTCTTTATAGATTATATTGTTTTTTTGTTTTGTTTTTTTTTTTTTCCTTGTTTGCTTTTTTTTCGCACAAACGTAAGGGTTACACGTCATCGATCATTAATCTTTGGTTCAGTCGTATGTTATTACAATTTTTTCAGACGATAAATCCAGAGATTCTATGATCTCTAAACACACATATTATACGGAATATCGAGAATTTTTGTAGATCATGTTTTTGTTACATACGAAATTTTCGACGATAGTTATTAAGTACAGGCCCTACAATTTCGGCGAAGAATCGGCATAGATGCGTAGCCTTGATTGAATAAGAGCACGTTTCTTGTTTCAAAACACATGCTTTTCAATATAAAGTAAATTTTCACGTCCGTCGAATACTCGACAAAGTTTGAATAAAAAAAACAACCGGAATTTGATTTTCGAAATTTTAAGATTGGAAAATAAAAAATAAATATCGAATACCGTTCGGTTATTCAAACTCAAAATAACGTGTGGATCCATGCACGTGCAAAATTGTCCATTTTCTTCTCTTCTATCACTTCGTTTCTGATCGATTTGACGACAATACTGGAAGAGTTTTAAATTTAGGAAATCGCTGAGCCATTGGAAGGCTTGTTTAAACTTTATGACAATATCTTGACGCGATCACTTTTCCCGATTTTTCATAATGTATACTAAATTGAATTTGTCATCAAGTTTGATAGTCAGTGAAAAATGAGTCTGTTGCATTACCTTGTTGATATTATTCATAGATTTTTCACGGAATCTTTCAGGCTAAATGAGAAACATATCTAATCACAAAGAGAGAGATTTCATTCAATATCATAGTCAAAGAGTTATAGACATTAAAAAATAATATAGAATATTATAGAATGCAAAGCAAAAGGTCAATGGAATAACATAGAGATGTCTAATATACTATTCTGTAATATCTTCTAAATGGTTTCATAACCATAGATCGTAAAGAACATAAATAAACATGTTTAAACACTGCACATATTACGGCGCTCCTTAATTCAGCCATATTCGAATTTCAATGCTCCCATGGGCCAGAACATCTCCAAATAAATACAAAAAAATTAAGTCTAAGCCCTAGGTTCCTATCTCAATCCTAAGTACTGCCCTGAAGCCTTTGAACTTTCCCATTTGGATAACACACGATTTTTAATACTCCAGTGTCTTTTTTTTACTTCCTATTACGTTATAGCTTTGAACAGTCTGAAACTCCGCACCCTTTTTACCGACAGTAGTAGGTATCCATGACAAATTTACAGATATTTAACGACAAAATTTTATTCATCACAATTTGGTGATAGAAATTTTTTTGGCACACTAAGTTTCGAAAGTTATATCGCTGAAAGTCTGTCGAATTTTCACGGAATACCTACTACTACAGGTAAGGCGTGTACCAAGTTTGCGATTTCTTGGAGCTATAATGCAATAGAAAGAAAGAATATTAACTACAAAATGACACAAATCATGTTTTAGTCAAATGGGAAAATTCGAAGGCTTTGGGACGGTACTTAAAATTGGGACAGCAACCTGCGGTTTTGGCTACATCTTATTGTATATACTTGGAGATGCCCTGGCTCATGGGAGTATTGAAATTATAGTAACTGATTTGATGTGAATGACAAGAAATGGGAAGAAACATACTATGCAAATCACACAGGCATCAAGTCTCACAGTTCTCAGTCTTTTCTTTTACTACATGCGTATTTTACTAAGTGCGTTTGTGGATTTAAACAAAATGATTGAATTTTCTCCTCAAACTCATCTTAAGGTTCAAAAATTAGCGAAATTTTTCAGAAATCTGGAATTTTTCATCCTTTGTGAACTTTTTTTCTTTTCTTTCTTTCTTTCTTTCTTTCAGGAAATCAGAAAATAACAAAAAAAATCTGATTTTTGTATTTTTCAAAATAATTAATTTCTTCAAATTAAGTGACTAGAGAGTTGAGACCTGAGATATTCTTCCGGTCCTATGAAACTGAACAGTTGGTATATTTTTCTATTCTAAAGATGGTATAAATGACTGAAAAATGTTTCGTAATGCCAACATGCCGCTAACGTCTAGTTTGGGGATGAAAAAAAGGTAAATCTAAAGAAGAGGCATTCATAAGATATACACCGTTGAAACATTCAATTTCTATTCACAGTAACATGCATGGAAATATCAATACATAAAAACCGAGATCCAATCATGACAACATTTATTGAAATTGTAAAGAAAACGATCAATCTCTGCCCGTCAACATTGCATACAGGCTCCACTGCCTTGAATTTGAATTAATTAGAGTTCGAAGTTTGAATAAAAACAAATGAAAAGGAAAACAAGAAATATTTTCAAGATAATTATTCTCTTTTAATTTAACAGTAAATTAACATCAACATAAATATATGTATATATATATATATGTATTTCCACGTTTTTTGTTGCTAATAGCGTGGAAGATAATTTAATCACTGGTTAGCTTCTTGGCTTCTTTATGAGACATTGGGCATTAAAGCTAAATTCCTTGGCTGACTAGCATCAGGGTAAGGAATAAAAGAAATTAATGCGCTTTGCGCAGAGCCTCGCGCTCCTTCACGTCGATGATGCTCAAGTTAATGCATGCCACATACCCATGCAAAACAGAGATCAATGACTTGATGATTGCGATTGGAGTCGAGAAGTAGAGAACCGCTCTGAATATGCTTATACCAGCCACTGCAACACATTAAAAGGAATAAAGATTCTTTAAATCACATATCCTCACTTTATGCTCTAAATCTGTTGTTAAAGAAAAAGAAAAACGATATAAATACAGAATTTCAAGAATGCTCAAAGATATTCAATACACTTACATACGGGTCCTTCGGTAAAATACAGAAGGTACAGAGCGGCGTAAAATGCTTCGTTCCCAGCACACATGAAAAACAGAACTTGACGATTTGTATAGTAAACTCGCATTATAGGGTTTTCTGACATATCTATGAATTTGTGGCTTGTTTTCCCTTGTAAAACGGTCCTGAAATTAGTATTGCATTATAAGAGGGGGTAAGATAACATAAATGGTGAAAGATTTGATTAAGGTAAGGCAAATTGATGAATTTTGGTCGTAGACTGTAAAATTTATATTTAAAAAACTGTTTGATTCAGCTCTTGTAAATATTACTTAAAATACACCCATTTTGGATAATCTTCTTTAAAGAATGCATAATTTCAACCAATTAAAGCAGAAAGTTTGTAATCCATGCCTCAATTTCCAGGCTTTTCAAAACCAGAATTGAATTCTTGTAAGAAATATGATAAAAGCATTACCTGACCTCATACGAATCATTATGATAATAAAAACAGAATTACGTGTGCAAGTAAATCCAGTGGCAGGAAATGTCGATAGCAATGCTTAATTGAAACCAGAAAGTATAAGCTGGATAAAATTGGCTCAAAGTAAGGCATAAACACATCGTGCCAACGCGGTCTGTGAGTTGGTCCAACATTCCGCCAAATTTTGTGCTTTGATTAAAATATCTTGCCGCGTGACCATCGACTGCATCTAGTAATCCGCTTATTATGTAGCACCATGATGATATTATGTAGTTTGTTGGCATAAAGTAGAACGATATTAATGCCAGGACTATTCTCCCGTAACCTGTTGGTGAAATTTTATTGAAAAACAGTTCATTTTTCATTTTCTTCTTATGTTTTTGTAATAACATAGGAATATGAGGAGTTTGACTCTCAAGATACCCTCCAATTTCAATCAATAAATGAAACCTCTGAAATGCTTCTAGATATTGTATACTATTCAGCAATGAGAGGATTATGACGCGTGTATTAATACTTCTGGCCATATTCGTCAGGAGAGAAACTAGGACTCGTTATTGTTCAGATCGAATGTAAGCAAGGAGAGCTGGTATGTTGAGGGAAAAGAATTCGATGTCACTAAGTTTTCCTGGGATAAATTCTAGATTCTTGTTGCATTCTTTCTCACCAAAATCAATGAAATGAAACAATTGATTGATTAGCTACTACCAAATGTTCGAAAGGTGGAGTGTGAGGACCGGTTTTAGTTTACTAAACATGTTCAAACCTGCCAGTGAATAATCGGGAATTATTTTCACTAGAAGGCAATGCATTAGCGGATTCTAATCTTTGTAAGTGAGAGAGAAAAGATTGAAAAACCGGTTCATTTACCGATAATGTTTGGCACGAATAGGAAGATGTTTTCCGTTTCCGTCATTTTATAATGCCCTCGGTTACTCCCCGAGTATATTAGTTTAAGAATGTGAAGGAGACGAGAGGAAGAAGAATGACGTCTGGAAAAATATAATAACAATAACGGTGATAACGTCGATGCGCAAATATTAACTACTCTCTTATTCACTTCAATAAACTTGATCAACCTTGTTTATGGTTTAAACTTATGATGTACGGTATTAATTACCGCTTTGGAGAACAACACCCCGACCAGCCTCCACCCGGCTCTGACAATAGTTGTGTACTGGGGCTGTTCTATCTACTATTCCCTTGTTGATACGTCAATGTAGCAGTGGAAATCGAATAAAGTCGATCAACTAATTCGAGATATCGTTGTATCGATCTTACGTGACGCACGCAGCGTTTTCACAGTACCGTATACCGCGAGGGCTTACCTCGCGGCTAATTTTTACAGCCAAATTTTCGCAATTCATAAACGATTTTATCCATCATAATACGAATCATCGAGGACAATCAGCTCTTTGGTGTTCAATTTAAATCTCATTCTATATTTCGGGTGCAATAGTATGACGCGTTTAAACCTGGGGCCCCTAGAGATATAAAAATTCGTTACTGTTACCAGACGATGCATGTATGTATGTATGTATATGTATGTATGTATGTATGTATGTATGTATGTATGCATGTATGTATGTATGTATGTATGTATGTATGTATGTATGTATATATGTATGTATGTATGTATGTATGTATGTATGTATGTATGTATGTATGTATGTATGCATACTCCTGCTTTGAAGCCATTACGAGTTGTGTTCCTATGCGCAAAAGCAGCAGCAGCGACAGCAGTAGCAGCAGGCAGCATAGTCTGAGTTGCCTGTAATTGTGTTGTTAAAATTGTGTCGTGTATCAAAAATAAACTAAACTAATCAGTGCGTGTGTGTAAATATTGTAAGTTGTGACGATAACTATTTTATAAAAACAGAAGAAAAATAAAATAAAATAAATTATTAAATAAGAACACTGTGAATTACGACTCGTGTGTATATTTAGTGTGTGAGAGAGAGAGAGAGAGAGAGAGAGAGAGAGAGAGAGAGAGAGAGAGAGAGAGAGAGAGAGGGAGAGAGAGAGCGAGAGAGAAAGAGAGAGAGAGCGCGAGAGAGAGAGAAAGAGAAAGAGAGAGAGAGAGAGAGAGAGGAGGGAACGATGTGAGGTGAATAAAAATTATTTCTAACAAACATTGTCGAACTTAAAAATATTTTTCAATCTCCTGACTACGCTTCTTCACGTATTGTTATTCGGTCTCAACATAGTATATCAATTCTAAAGACATTAATCGCGGGTTGACAACAACATCTTGTTGTTTTTGTGGTTAGAGTAACGTATAGTCGTTTCGAGCGATCGATAACGCGGTACGCGATTCGTCTGTTACTGACTCCAGTCCGCGATTAAAATGTCCGTCAAATTTACGAACTAGTTAACACGGCAGCGGCTGCATTATGTTTCAGCAAATGTTTTCAACGCTGATTAGACATTTGATATTAAAAAGCGGTTGGCTCGGTGTTTAGTAGAGCTAAAAACTTGTTATACTCGCTCTCAGAATCACCACCAACGTCAACACTACGACGAGATATTCGATAAATCGATGTTTTAGAATAAGGTTTCGACTTGGCGGACGATACCATTTTCGTGACGGATATTCAGATTCTCTATCGTTTCGTTAAATAAAATCCGCTTATCCACGGGAAATCTACACTCTCGTTGATTCGACTCGGTGTTGAATAAATTCTTCATCTCAACAACAAGAATAATAATAATAATATAATAAATATATCAAGAGAGAAGACCATTTTCTTGAACAATTCGAATTAAATCAAATCAGAGATATTTCTTCGGACTTCGATTAATCGATGCTCGTCCTCGACCCCGAGCAACTAAACTATTCCGACAACGTCCAGCATGTCGGGCGAGGAGCCTAAAGAGGCTCTAAATAATGCCGTATTTCCATGTAAATTATAAGATTTGTAAATAAGATTTGTGTTTCTGGTACACCGGTTTAGTGCGCTGGATATTCAACACGGTATAAATGGTGACGGTACATTTTAAACTCCGGGCCATACGGCCTTAAATACATAGTTGATATGAGGCAATGAACACAGAAGATATATCTCTGTCAAGCTCCAGCAAGATGGCCCCATGGCCGGAGCATCATCAAGAACCTGTAGCCCCCGATAAAAACGATGAAAACCGTGTAGGGACTGCCGACAATAGCGCAGAGGCTGCTACAATCAATCAACCTAATTCCATACCGAACGTGAACCAAGATAATAACGAAATTAATTCGAATTTCACGGGGCAAAATCTGCCTGGTAATTCAGCCTCCGAAAACAAGCAGGTAAGCTGCGTTTGCTCTTTCACGTTTACCTGCGTTCAGCTGTTCTTTCTTTCTTTCTTTTATTTCCATTCATTTATTTCTTTATTTTCGTTCCTTTTTAGTCTATCTCGCGATTGTCTCAAACCACGTTCTCACTTTCGAACCGTCTTTCCTCTCTTTTTCTTCTTCTTCTTTTTTTTTTCCTCCTTCTTTTCTTTTGCTTGTTAAAATACACGTCAAACTATACGGGGTAGCGAATTCTTTGGCATAAGTAATTGCCGTCTAGGCTTTCCACTCGCTTAGTAGCCATCTATTCTACGTTGTATAACCCGTGATAGTAGGATAACCTAGAATCAGTCAAAACTAGTGGTATGATTTTTGAAAGGAAAATTTAACCACCAATCTGATTTTCGGAAACGGATTGTTGTCTTTTTCGACAGGATTATTTCATCGGTGTTTTTCCGGTACGCGTAATTATCGAGTAACGCTTTTCCTTTCTTTTCTTCTGCTAAACTCTGACGTTATCGAGTTTTTGCATATTTTCGTCATTTTCTTTTCGTTTCTCCTTTTTTTCCTTTCATTTCTCTTACTTCGTCAATAATTATGGAATAAAAATTATTGACGTAGACTGAACTGCAGTGTACGTAATGTGTGCAACGATTTTTCTCTCTTTTTTTGTTTCTTTTTTTTTTGTCAGGAATTGCACCGCAACGTGTCTTCTCTTTATTTGCAACAATTTGAAATGCTTGAAAATATGACTAGGTTAAAATTGGGATTTTTGAATCCTTTGTCTCGAGACTTCGGGGTAGATTCAATTTTGAAGATTATTATGTGGCGCTACCAGCGAAGCGTATGTATGTATACCTATACGTACGTAAGTATGTATGCACGTGTGTGTGTGTGTGTACGTGTATGTGTATGTATGTATGTGTGGTGTAGGGAGCAGTGCGACTTGCGAATAGCTTCTTGGCAAGTTGCCTTGTTGTGCAGATAATCAGGGCCGGAGACTCTAGGCGCAAAGTATACCTATGTGTTTCGAAATGCAATTCCTAGAGTCGAAAACATCGATTTAATTCTTTCTGGAACACTATTTAATTAAACACGCCCATTTATTTTATCATTTATAATAATAAAACAAAAGAATCAAAGCAAACTGTAATCCAATAAGCTTACGCAATATACTATAGTTATTTTACCCACAATTCCCAACTCCTCTTTCCCTCCCCGATTATACATATTAATTTTTTTACCATCTACATTTTACGTGTGAAAACAAATCTACCTCGTCAAACAGTTGGATGGTTTTTGTAAAGGTTAAACGGTCGCGTTTTAAACCCCAGTCCTAAAATTGTCGATATAAAAACGATGCAGGGTTACAAAAGCTTAGAGCCGTACCTGATCTGGTCGCGCTTCGGCCTCCGGGTGTAATGGCGGCGGCCGTAGTTAACAGCGCGCCGCGCCCGCTAGTTGAAATGAGAAATAAATACCAAGGGGATAAATAATCCGGCCAATTGTTTAGTTCGTGAATTATTTGTAACATTAGTTTTTCTACATTGTGAATTCCGGGTGTTTGGAACGAAGCTAAAGCACCAAATAGGGTCTCGGAATAAACGAACATTTCACTCACTACTGTACATATACCGACCCAGGTGCCCTCTAAAAATATAAATTCCGTTGCCGGTACTGCCCAGCACCAGTATTATCTCTTCTGTTTTTAACTTGTAAGTAAATTTCCGGAAGCATATTATCAAGAAATAAAAATCAATTTTTCCCCCATACGTTCATTTTCGTTATTATTATTATTATTATTATTATAATTATTATTATTATTATTATTATTATTCTCATTATTATTATTACCTAATATCTATGTATTTATTGACACTTCACTCCTTATATTATTTCCCAAGTAACGGAACCAACTGCATGTTCTAAGAAGGAATTATTTCAAAGTGATTCAATTATCAAATTTAGTTTGAAAAATGAATAGGAGATTTTCAATTGCATCTCAAAATCCACCAGTACCTACCGGACGGGTTTGGTTTGTCAGGTATTATTCATCCAAGACAGTTTCTAGCCAGCCCCCAGTCGCGCTGAACCATTAATAATATTATCATTATACTATAGATAAATAATGTGTCAGCTGAATATAGGCACCCACCAGTTTGATATAATGAGCATGTTACTGCTTCTGGTGTTGGTTATTTGAATGTGTTATTTTAATTTTTTTTATATCAATAGCACAATTATTACCCTATGCACTATCACAATAGCCTTCTCGTTGTGTAACTTTATATGTGATAAGGATTATGGAAAACTATTATCTTCACTGCTATGATGAGGAGAAAATGTATATCAAATAGTGTATTATAGAGATAATGAAGGAACTCGACTGAACAAATTTGTCTTTTCCAAATATTTACACGCGATGCAACTCGAATCGGATTGAGATATGAGAAAAAAATCAGACTATCTGACTTCTGTTCATTTATGAAAAGTCCACGAAGTTTAATCTTCAATATTCAAATCAATTTAGGGTGTCGATATTGACTAGGGTGGAAGTTGTCCCCCCCATGGGTAAAATCATTTCTAACATTGAATGATGTGTTATCAATCTCTCCCGTTTATAATAAAGTTAGTTCAAGTATCGAATTCGGTCTACAATTATTTCTCAAGTAACAATTATCAAATATTACATACTTACTGATTACTGATGGTAGATACGATGAAAATATATGTTTAAGTAGCATGACGATATCGAAATATGGGTCAAGTTTAATATAGACAAGTTAAAGGCTGATTAAATACCTCGGACTATTGGCATCAACTTGGCACCTATTCAATCTACGTTATCGTAATATAATCTTTACAGAATCCGCTGTGAGAGTCCATGGGCACAGTAGTTTACAGTGAACTTCGGTCACACGATGTTCACATCCGGTATGAACAGTTTTTAGAGTTTGAAAATTCCGGGAATGCGGCCTTGATAGAAAATACTGAATCTTGGGATAACTAGTCTGTAAATTTCTTACCTGAGGGTACCTCTGGTGTACAGAAACTTCACTTGATTTTCTTGCCCTTTCTTCGGTGTTGGGGCTTGATCAATAAAGCGGATATGTATGATAAATTTTTCAATCTCACGGGGGCGGTGATAATTGATTGCGCTACATTGTACAATTGCTATTTTTGATTGAATCACTGCTGTTTGATTAAATTGTGTATTATTAATGACGATCAATTGACTCAGGTGATTCATGCACACCTGTTATACCCAATACCATAGGGCCCGTGGTAGTCCAGACAGTACAATATATCAAGCAAGCAAGCAGCAGAATCCAATAAGTGAAACCTTAAATTTACTTAACAAATCTGCATATATCCGTACTTATCTACTCATGGACTACTTCTTCCTTTCCGCCGGTCATAAGTACAATTAGATTATAAGCTGGGAATGGTTTTAATGAAACAAATATATTTCACCATATCTTTGGTGTGGGATAGGAGTTGACCGACCTGGACATTATTTTTACTTACATCTATGCCCAGATCCAAAAGGAATTGTCCTATGTGTTCCTACCAATAAGGCAGAGACCCTAAACTCAGCAATCTTCAACTGACATACATTCCTTATTTGTTATTCCACACCAGAACGTGTATCTACAACCATATTGAGAAATTGCAACGAATATCGCCACACAGGGTCTTATTATCTAAAAATAAGCAAAGAGGCAACAGTAGAATTCGTAAATGTTTATATGGATTTCAGTCATTTCAGGCTTGAAAGGATTGAAATTACATATCGATTAACAGATATTGGATTTTACCACAACTATTGAGAATATAGTATAACATGAGCACAGAAACGGTCATAATTTAATGAAAACAAGCAAAGCTTAACACAGAATTTATTTATAATTTATGAAGAGATTATGGATTAAACTTCAAGAAAAGCAGAATTTATTTTTATCTTTACAAAAGAATCTTTCAAATACATTTTAAATCCATATGTCATAAATTTCACTTGTTTACTGTACATGATTCTACGGATTCTACACATCATTTATAAGACACTGATCATGATTCTTCAAAAACTTGTCCAATATAAGTTGGAACCACAGCAGTTTGCTATTTTAATCTTCTTTCCTCGACTCTTGGGAGAGTCGATATTTCAATTTCATGGTTCACTTTATCACATTCCATCAGCATTTGATAATCCTGTGTGGAGATTTTGTTATCTGCTTTTAAACTTTCTATATAACTCTATCCACTTAACGAGAAGTTGGAAATAGATATTCAGTGCAATGATGCATGCAACCTTGAGAATTGCTACATCCATAGAAATGAACGTGACTCTACCTTGCACATGGATATAATTACACTTGTTGTTTAACACAATGAATTATTCCATAATGAGTTTTTCCACCCGGTTAAATGTGTTCAATCTATAAATTCACCTAAAAATACTTTCAAACTTCTTCTTATCAACTCATACAGAACTCACTTCTATTGTACTTTCTAGGCTTTGGATTTCAGGTGACACTCCGACACTTTAATCGATCATTAAACCATTACGGATTATTATTACCAGATGATATTCTGACTAATTTAACATAAGTGTAAACAAATTTCACTATACCTGTAGCAATAAAGACCAGAAAACAACAGAATATTTAGCAATCAATTTAGTAAATGAAAGACCAATCTGAAATTAATATTATCTAGAAATAGTTTTCATTTTCAGACTTGGTCTGAGTCGTTTACAAGCTTGTCAATTAGTCCAGACCTTGACAACGCAATTTAACTCTCTAATTAGTACAGGTAACGTAATTATTATCGGTAACAAACATCAATTCAACATCAGATCGGTGATGATATTTAGTTATCAAATATGAAGAAGCTACTTTTTTTTACAATATAGTTGTTTTTTTTACTATATGTTTTCAGGAGGAACCTGCAACTTTGTCTACCCTGAACGAAGGCGAACTGCGTGCATTATTGGATGAAGCTATAACTTACAAGTGTCCCAAAGATCGAGAAGGAAAATCGAACCTTTTCAAGGTAAGTTTCAAGACCCCAGATTATTTCTTGATGTTATTTTAATAGAAAAACTCCTGTTTTCAAATAGTTCTGTAGGTTTTAGTTCGGAACTGGCTTGTCGGATATTGGTAAAGTGCACTATCATTACTCAGCGTTCTATAAGTTCTTGAGTAGATATACAAATAGCTTCGTCTTCATCTTACCGTGAACATAAGATTTCTCTATTCAATTACATAATAATTCCGCTACCTTGGTAATATGTAATTTCTTAATTATACAGACACATGTAACCTACCGTTATTTCCACATTCAACAATATTATAAAAGAAACATTACCAATTATCAGCATAATTTGAAACCGGGACTAAACTACGAATTAGTTTACGTATCGAGTCTAGAAACATCAAATATTATTCACCAATGGAAATCTGAGAAATTCCTGGATTGTTGTTCAAGTGAAACCCAGAAAGACCAAAAATTAAGTTAGAATTTCTGAAATCATTAAGTTTATCGATAAAATTTATGTCAATTAATGAATAAATGAATGAATTTTTCTCTTTTGTTATCAGGAACTTCTTCAAGAGGCAGAAGCGGATGAAACAGAAGAAGGCCGTAGAGCGGTAGCAAATTCCCGCTGTCTCCCCGGTTCTAACCGACGAAGACATAAGCGAGATTCAGTATCAGAGCGTCTGACCCACGGAGGATCTTTGCAAAACTTAGCGCAGCCAATAAGTTCTGAATTTGACAGTAGTTTCACATATTTAACTTCGGGTTGTAGCCACATATACGGTGGAAGTAGAAGAAAGGGGAAAAAACATACCGGCCCTAGCGTTTCTGCGAGGCAAAGAGAAGGTGGATCTCTACCGTCGAATGTCAACGCATCCCACAGTCTAGCTTCGCTAGCTAATTTGGATCTACTGTTTGACAAAAAGGTAGATAAGCAGCTGATAATTTTACATGAGAAATAGAAAGAAACTAATAGAGATTTGTGCTCTGTCTAATAAATTGAAACAGCAAACACAAACTTCTGATCAAAGTATTTCTTGAACATTTTATTTATAAGTTTTTTTTTTTCCTTTTTCTTATATAGGGATTCTCGGAGGAAAGGGCAGCATACGATTGGGCGCACAAAGAGAAGTCAAAATCATTGGACAAACCATCTTACAGCGGTTTAAAACGGGAGGAAAAAGATAAAGAAAAAAAAGAAGGAAAGCGAGAAAGCGACGGCGGACAGGCCGACGGAGACAGAGACAGAGACAGAGACAGAGACAGAGATATTAAGGACAAAAGAGGGGGCAGAGGAAAGCAACTCACAAATGAAATGGTCGAGTCAGATCCTCCGCCTCCAGAACCCAAACCAGACTATATGGTGATTGATATTACCGACGTCGAGGTCAGTGACGATTTATTTATCTAAAATCGATGAATTTGATTTTAAGTTACAAAAATTTGTCATCTTGAGCAATTCTTTTTTTGTCAACGTTGAGAAAAAAAGTTTCTTTTTTTCTCACAATAACCAAAGAGTTACCATATTTCTAAGTACTTTTGGTCTGCCCTGGAATGACATCATTTTAGAACATTCTCCCCAAATTTGAAAAAGTTTCGACTTTCCATGCGACCTGTATCCTACGCCAACCACTTTTTCTTCAATAGACTCGATCTATCTAAGGCAAAGCTCCATAAAGTCTCAAATAATTTCAAATCATGTCGCAAAATATTCCAGATTCATAATAATTCAACCGTTTCAAGAGTCCTTCAACATTACACACATTCAATGCTTTAAGAAGCTTTGAAGTTATTTTGGGACAAACAAGACTGTTGCAGAACAGTTTCTTGTGAGAATTTCTCCAATTATTCATAAGTAATAGTTCTAAATTTTAGTTGGATGTTCATAATTACCTTACTATAAATTGTGGTAATATCTCCTCCTCTTGATCTGCGATGTGTTGAGACTATGCTACAATTCTCAAAGCTCTAAAATTTAATCACATACGCATCCACAGAAACTGAATCATCCAAATTTCTCATTTCAACACCAGTCTATTGATCAAAGAACAGTTTCTTCAATATTTAATGAGAATGTCAATATTTGGCGTGGATACATAGAAAGAAAAGACTTAAATGTACATGAAATATCAAATTTTAATTTTTTTTTTTGTTGGATTCCCAGAATATTCAAATTGTTGATTTTTCGCCTAGGTGGGAGGAATAGGGGATCATAATGTGGCAGGAGCAGGGGGCGGGTCCCAACGTCCTAACGCAGTTGAAGCGGAGGATGAAGAGGGTACAGAAATGAAAGTAATTGAGCCTTGTTTGCCTGTGCAATTTATAACACATGCAACATTTGACATTGCGCAAACGCCGGTTGATACTAACATAGAATTTCCTATACATAACGGAAAACAAGACAAGTCTAAAGTGTCGGTTAACGGAACAGAAGCAACTAGCGCTAGACAATTTCAAACTTATAATACCGTCAAATGCATTGTTGGAGGAACTTCTGGTGGCGCTAATTCTCAGCTAGGAAAAGTCCCAGTTTCTAATGTATACTCCATGATGCCTGTTAACTGGACTTCAACTAGCCCAAATCTTGCCATGGGTGAGTTTATTTCTATTACTTCCATCAGATTCCCCATTATATTTGCGTTCGATAGCTTATATCTCAATCTTCTCTTCAAACAATGAGAAAGTCAAAAGTTCACCTGATATTATACATGAAGAAGAAGAATAAGGAGAAAACGTATGTGTCAAACAACTTTCCAGACTGTTACAGTTTGAATACAGATTGAAATCAGTTTGGAATAATGTTTAGCTACTATTTACCAACCGTAGTAGCGTAGTGCTAGCACTCGAGACTGCGAAGCGGGAGGACGTGGGCTCAAATCCCCGGCCTGTCGAAGAAGACCCGAACGGCAGCCCGCAAAATTTATAAGACGGGTCACGCCGTTCAGGCGCTGAATTGGCAGGCTGAGGATTCGAGCTTGGTCCGGCTACACCTGGGCAAGGTCTTCTGCAGTTTCCCTTGCGCGTTGTGCAAATGTGGCTGTTTCTATGAAACAGCTTAAGTCGGCTGCAGACGCATAATAATGGTTACTGACCATTCGTTCCCTTGCCCCGTACAAGCTCTACAGGAGCTCTTGGGAA
This sequence comes from Tenthredo scrophulariae, assembly GCA_963978835.1. NCBI lineage: Eukaryota > Metazoa > Arthropoda > Insecta > Hymenoptera > Tenthredinidae > Tenthredo > Tenthredo scrophulariae. The sequence continues at coordinate 24,215,449 of OZ022230.1, read as the reverse complement.
AATACCCTTTCGGGTATGACGGGTGTCAGTTAGCAATTATTATTATTATTATTATTTGAAGGGGAAATAATTTCCTTTAGATCACTGCTACGCTTTAGGAAGTATTCCATCTATTCAGTTCTCTCACATCTGACTACTCGTATTCCGAGACATGACTAAGAATTGAATGTAGAATATTTCCTCTAAATTTGAAAAGGTTTCGATGAACAATGCGATCTATACCCTGCGACGACAACCGCGAGGTCAATCGATGCAGGGTGAAGCTCCATAAAATGTAAAATAATTTTCAATTATGTCTCAAATTACTGGTAATCAGATGTGAAAATCCTGTGTCAATAGAATAATTCGACGCAACGTAGCAGCGATTTGAGAAAAATTATTTCCAAAGTTCATATTTCCCCCAATGAAGTATATAACTGAAAAAAAAAGAGGAATAAAATGAATTATTGAATGTAAAATGGTTGTCTTGATTGAACATTGTGTGCTGTATGCACAGAAACAGTATCCAGGCTGGCGAGTCATCACCTTCCAGTTAAAGAGTCGTCAGGTTCTGGTGAGAAGAAGTCTTTAGATGAGAATGGTAATGCAGTTCAAGGATATAGTAAACGTAAAAAACCGAGTAGAAAACAGGAGCCAAACGTGATAGTATATAACGCTGAGAACGTCGAGGGTCATCGTAACGAAAAGGATATCGATACCTTGATAAACTTTATTGAAAGTAAAGAGTCCAAAGGAAAGAAAGGAAAGACGAGTAACACTGTCAGAGTAAAAGCTAGTTCAGGGGCAAAACCAAGAGCCAGGGAAAAGGACTCTAAGAGAGAACAGCTGCCCGCTAAACTCCACAAGTCTAACTCTCTGGAAGAAATATCTAAAACTAAACTGGAAGATCTCACGGCAGAGAAAAGCAGTAGCTCAAGCGGAGCTAGCAGCATTTCAAGCCAACACGGTAAGATAATTTCTTTTATCCAACTTCTCAACAAAGTACCTATTATCTACAGATGGAATCTGTCTGAATAGAAATGAAATTAATATCTGAATGAAAACATACAGGTACAACGAACGTTGCGCTTCGTAGAGCCAAACAGCGCAGTACCGGCGATACCACTGTCGACTGTCGAGGAGACAGACGTTCTTGGGGTACGGAAGAAGGACAATCTATATATTGCAATGACACAGGTGACGACTACACGACCCGAAGAAACTCGACGAAAAAAATAAACCCAGAATCTACTGAGCCTGAACCCGACTTTTTAGTCGTTACCAAAAAGAAGAAGAGCAAGAAACAGCGAAGAAGAAGCTCCAGTGGTGGGAGAGCACAAAATTTAACGAACTCTGGAGCATATCTACAAAGGTCGAGGGGATTTAATAACGAGTATAGAACACCGTTGTCTCCAGAACTTAGGAGGAAATCTGCTAGCAGTATGCCACCTAGGTAATTTTTATTCAAAGAATCGGTGATCGTGTTTAGTCACTGTTTCTTATTTCCGTTTCGTTTTTCAGCGACAAATCGGACAGCAGTGACCTTGACTCCGTTCATTCTCTTCCCGTGACTTCGAACACGACGAAACACAATCTAACCAAAAATGCCGCTCCTCCAGGCGGCACGCCACAGGCCAGCTACGCCGATATTGCGCGAACAGCAACGATAAACATATCTGGAAATGCCGTGTTAAAGATGACAGAAATAATACCGATGATGTTAAACGCTGCCTCCTGGCCCAGTGTTCCTCCAAAGACACCTTCCGAGTCTGATAAAATACCTCAAGACTATTACCCAAGTCTTGACGAGCTGCAGAACTCTGATAGAAAATTAAGGCAGCATAATTTCGCGCATTCTAATCATGTAAATAGCATAAGTTTAAGTTTTGATAAACCACCTTCGCCTACTTTATCCAAAGTCAAATCATCACCGGATAATAAAAAGGCGGAGGCTCATGAGGAGGCAATCAATAAAAACATTCAAGTATTCAAGTACGTTAGCGACATTGAAAAAATGCAGAAGATATTAGCTCAGGAAAGCACTAAGATCATGAATTCAACGAATTCAAATCCAAATCCGAACTCAAATGACACGACAAACAAGTCAAGCAACTCTATAGGGAATTACTACTCCTCTGATACGGAGAGCCTCAATTCTCAAGAAACCACCAATCTCAAGGATTCGAACATCAATTCGAGACTCAACATCCCGAGACCAAGACCCAGGGCATATCAACAAAATATACAAAATACTCAACAATCTGACGATCCTAAAGAGCAGAGGAAGCCTTCAGCTGCTCAACACCAACAGGAGGAATCTAACAGAAAATCGGGAAACGGACCAAGCCTGACACTGCACCATGACGACAAGGCTGCTAAGCGGCCGGCGAACCCTCAGACTACGATGAATTCCGGTCAACAAGATGAGCAGGAAACTCAGAAGCCCAGAGTTCAGAATAATCAGAAAACATCGTCGTCTAGTGCTTCGGAAGGAGAAACAATTAAGACCGCCGTTAAGCCGGAAAAAAATTCGACAAAGTCAACTAAAGAACAACAAGTCAACGCTAAATATGATTCTGGAAAGGCAGGGACTGTCCAGAACCAAAATTTGAGGACAGAATACCACGAGGATAACGGGTTCAAGAAGGTCAAACAACAGGCGACTAAGTGCAGCAAAGAAAACTCCCAGAAATCTAATCTGGAAAGCCAAATATCTAGCAAGATAAACTCGTCGTCAAGACCGGCTGTTATACTGCTGGATGAAACGCCGTCCGATATATTCGGGAACAGCGAATCTCCCAGCGAATTAACTTTCGGGTTTGAAATTAACGAGCAGCTCTTGCTGTCCGATGATTCCGAAGACACCCAGGCTGCTGGCTCCGTATTCTCAAATGCGAATCCTCCGCTATTTGATAAACCACCACCTAATTTCGACAGACCACCTCCTATGTTCGAAAAACATTTAAGATACGATAAACCGCCTCCAAATTTTCACATGCATCCTGCAGCGCATCCTCATATTCATCATGGGATGCATCATGTGATGGTACCGCCGTTACCGTATTTGAGCTATGGTCCCCCAAGGTTTATACCTCCGCCTACTTATTTACCACCGCCACCACCACCGCCTGGGATTATAGACAAGTATCATAATCAACCCAAGGAGGATTTCTCAGCGAGATATGTTGCGCCTGAGGAATCTATCAATGTACAGAATTACAATCATGACAAGATTGTTACGTTCGTTGGACTGGGTGAGTCAGACTTGTTTTTATTTTTTATTCAATCATTGATGGAAATTATATTTGCTTAGAGATCCGAAGAATCAGGAAACAGCTGCACGATCATTAGCCAATTCCATATTTTAGGGCCAATCACTCACACCTCATGGTGTACAACAGATATCCTAATGTTACAGTTTCAAAAGATTTTCGATGATTTCGAAGACTTCAGATAATTTCGAATGACTTCCAAGCATTTCAACTGATTTCTAAAGATTCGAAAATATTTTACATGATTTCGAAAAATTATTTCACGCGATTTTAAATGATTTTGAAATATTACAAATAATTTCACATTATTTCGAAAGTTTTTAAAGATTCCACGTAACTTCACGTCATTTCAATATATTCCTAGTCATTTTGAACGATTTCAAATGATACAAACGATTATAAAGTATTACGAATGATTTCAGATGATTTCGAAAGTTTTTAAAGATTTCACACTGAGGTATATTGTACACGAATGAATAAATTTTCAAGCTTTTATTCAAGATCCTGATACATATTTGGGTTGTCTTACTTCTAGTAGAACTACATAGTTTTTATCTGAAAACAAACTAAACTAACACGCTCAGTCATCATTTTCTTCACTCGCTGATGTAATTGAAACTTCTGGAAAATAATCTTTGGATCATTATTGATGAATTTAGACACTGATCTGAGAATGTTTAATCCTCACCTATAGTATATTAGAAACTGATCGACTTATTCTGATAGAGAATGGAATCTTACAATAATATCATGATTTGATATGATTGAGATTTGATAAACTATTTGTTTACTTTTTTTTTCTCATCTTGTTTCACAGCATGGGAGGACGTGATGCGAGAGATGCCTGTAACTGCGTCAACTGGTCGAGTACAGTACTACAGTGGACAGTGAGAGAATATAAAATGACTAAATAACAGAGGTAAAGAACGAAATAAAATAAAATATAAAAATAAAAATAAAAATAAAAATAAAAATATAATGAAATGAAATAAAATTTATATAAAGATATATCCTCAACGGTGGTACGAGAGAAGCTGTATAAAAATAAGAAGAATGAAGGAAAACAAAACGGAAAGATAAAAGAAAAACAAATAAAAATATGGTGACACTGCCTATTGCCAATGCAAGTTCAACTTCCTATACCTATATAAATTATTATTGCGAATGAAACATATTATTATTGTACTTGTACAGCATGAACAACGTGACGTAACATAAAGTAAAGTAAAGTAAAGAAACTAAAATGCTTTTTTTTTCGCGAAAGTGGTAATAATTAATTAAGTAACTGATTTGAATATGAACGAATCATTTGTGAAGCCGGGAGGCGCAATTTGTGCCTAAGGAGATAGTCAAAAGTGTATATAGTCGTTTAAAATATAAAAAAAACAGAAACTTTTCAAATGTCTATCGCGTAATTGCCCTAATAGACGTACGGTATTAGTTTGATAACTACAATAGAGCAGCAGCAGCAGCAGCAGCAACAATATATAGAAAAGAGTTGTAAAAATCGAATTGATACCACTGAACTCGTTGTTGATATAGAAAAAGAAAGAAAGAAAGATAAAAAGATCTAACGACAAGTTGGAAAACCTGATAAGAAAATGAAAAGTAATGATACTTTAAACCTAGACTGGCATGTAAATAGTTTGAAAAATGTTTCTAAATTTTAAATTAAACAAACAGCAAAAAAAAAAAAACAAACGGTGATATTTGAATATATCTACTCTATATGCTTGCGACTGAACACCAGAGAAAAATACACAACAACAAGAACAACAACATATTAGACTTTGGTATTGTATTAATATATTTAAAACCTGTTGTAATATGTTGTTTTGTAATTATAGAGCGATAAAGCAATCTATCTTCAAAGCTGAAGGTTTATTGTGGGGGAAAGAAAAACAAAAAAACAGAAAAAAAAAACAAAAAAAACTTTTTAAATATAAAATTGATACGTGAGATAGAAAGCGAGATCGCGGATGATCGAGCTTTTATATTATTATCATTATCATTATTATTATTATCATTATTATTATTACTACTATTATTATTATTATTATTATTATTATTGTCATGAAATGATTTTGAATGAGTATGTGTAAAATCATCTTAATCACTTTCCCTCGGTCGATAATGAATAATTAAGAATCGTTAGAAATGGTAGTGAAAGTTTTTTCCTTTCCTTGGTTTTTTTTTTTTTTTTTTCTCCCAATGCTTCTTGGGAATAAAGTATTCTTAATTAATATACTAGCAAGGGTTTAACGCTCTTATAGTAGTCAGAACTGAAAAAAAATAAATAAATAAAAAAATAAAAAAGTAAAAAACAAAAGAAAAACCGAAACAATACTGTGAAAACAGTGCGAGATAAGACATCAAGCCATATATTCGCTGGTTCAGAAAAATGAACATGGGAAATATAAATGAATCCTTACGAGCCAGGCGAAATTTGTATAAAATAATAAATTAGTGTAATCGAAAAACTGGTGTGCATGTGAGTGTATTCGGTTTGAGGAGTTTAAACAAGAAATGGTAGGATTTAAGCGGAGTGAGAAATATGCTGGAAACTTTCAAGAATATGAGCTATTCTTATTTCAGCAAACAGGGCAAAAAAAAAAAATAGTCAGATAATGAATAATAAATAATAGGAAAAGAAAAGAAAAGAAACGAAAAAAAAAATGTTAAACCAAGTGTTAAAAGAAAAAAAAAGAAGAAATGGAGGAAAGAGATGAAGTAGAAAGCGCTAAATTTTTACACAGACCCGCTTATTTAATAAATATTAAATGACTAATTATTGATTATTGGTAAAAACGAATCATTGATTATTATAAATATTTTGCTTGTGATGATGATTATGTGTGAAAGAATGATTTGAATGTATGTAGGCCATTTAGATACATATATATATATATATATAAAAATATATATTATATATATATATATATATCACACTAGTTTTATCTAGTACAGAGGTTGCTGTTTGAATATATAAAAAATACATTCAGAAAATTTCAACAGAAAGAATACTATCTAATATAATAGACAAGAATTATTAATCATACGACCCAAAGAAGAATAATATTAATAATATTAATAAGAATAATAAGAAGAAAAAGAAGAAGAAGAAAAAACAAGAAAAAATATAAAAATATAAAAATATAAAAATATAAAAATACTAATAAACTAGGCATCAAAAGAGAGCAGTCGTTGATATAACTCAGCTAACTTCTTAAACTATGCGTCATAGTAAACCAACAGCATAATTGTGCCTTTTTGTAATCTACAACTTACTTACAGTTACATTTACATTTACATTTACATTTACATTTACATTATATTTACAGTTACAGTTACAGTTACAGTTACATTTGGGTATAAAGAAAAGATAATAATCGGTCTGAATTGTAATGATGCTTTTATTATAGAGCCAATGCTTTTGATTGACGATGTATTTAATTAAGAGAAGCTGTAAAATATGAACTTGTATGTGAAACCTTATTCGTTTTCATAATCGACGTTGACTTGTTGGGAGTTTTTTTTTTTTGTTTTTTTAATTTTAATTTTAATTTTTTCTTCCTTTCTTCCGTTTTGAATTGACGTCTCGTCGTTGATCTGAAAAATGGTCTTATCACGGAAAGGCTAGGCATAGATAGATGTATATACCTGTATATGTACATATATACCTATATATCTTACAGTTATATGGCATCAGGTTATTTTATCATATATACTTGTTGTATATGCTGATATCAACGATAATAATCATAACAAGTATTTGTTGTAATACTTATTGCATAATGAAAGATAGTCATTCGGTGGCCTTCAGATACCGAATCATCTTTTTCTTTACTTCTGTTTATTATAAAATCGAAGTGATTGGAAGGAGAGAAGCCGCTGGTTTTCAAAACACCTTTGTTTGATAAGAAAATTTTCGATTTGATATTTTTGAAGGATAATTTCGTTTGAGGGACTTGATTCATTCAATTTCGATATTGTTCTAATTAATTCAATCTAAATGAATAAAATCGCAACGCTCAGAGACATAACAGTGTTATAGCATTAAATTATTAATGTAAAAATGTAAATAATTATTATTTTATATCTGTGATTTTAATTAAGTAAACTCTTCATCAACAAATTGGATACTAAAATTATGCCGATAAGAAACAAAGACCCCAAGCGACATTTAACAATCTCATATAAAAATCAGACTAATTATCCACTATACAAGCACCAACTAACTTTGAATGAAATTTTCTATCTCATAACGAGTTTTATCCAACATTTAGTAGAGCTTCAATCAATCACTATATTTTGCTCTCCTCACTTTCATCTCAATATTAAAAAATTCAACGGTGATATGCCATTTATTCATTTCAAATAAGATTGTGCATTGCCAAGTGCCGTACAAAAAAGATTTTCATTCTTAACTGTACAAAAGGATAACACTCATATTCTCTATGCATTCACTGAGATCATATTGTATTTAATAAATTCAACCTCAACCTGTGAGTTCTCATAGCTATTATCAGTTTCTTCTTATCATTGGATTTCATCTATTTAAAGAATTATTATCAGCAGCCTTAGCAGAAAACAGATTAAAATTGATGAGAAAATCGCGTTATAAAACTGTTTTAGAAAATAAATAAATATATAAATAAACAAATAAATAAATAAATACATAAAATGAAAACTTGGCGAATGAATGAAAGACAAGGGAAGAGGGGAGGAGGAGGAGGAGGAGCAGAAGAAAGAAGAAGGAAGAAGAAGGAAGAAGAAGAGGAAGAGGCGGCGGTGGAGGCCGGTGATTATACTTTATTCTGCAGCTGGAGAAAAATTAAACAAAAAACAAATAATTGAGATATAGTTTCAACCAATTGCATTGTTATGTTTCAAAAGCGGAGTGTATCTATTCAAACAGCAGCCTTGTTGAGCGAAGAAAAATTATGAAATATATATATATATATATATGAAAACAGATTTAAACCATATAGATATCTCTGAAAATATTGAAAATATCTCGCTAAAAAGAAAAAAAAAAAAAAAAAAGAAGATGAAGATAAGTTGAATAAAGAAGAAGAAAAAAAAGAAAAAAAAAAAGTGGACTACTTAACAATATGGTTTTGCCTGGGGACGCATGATGATGTTTTGTCTGTCTATAGTATTAATAATAATTAATCATTATTAATTAATTAAAATTGATAAAGTTTTGTTGTTCTTTCAATATATATAAATATTTTTATTTTTTATTTTTTCTCTTTTATCTTTTATATCGAAATCTCAAAAGTTATACACGAGGAACGAAATATTCTTTGTTGTTGTTGGGTTTTTTCTTTCTTTTTTTTCTTTTCTCTTTTGTTCTTGGCTTTTCCAATGGCACAAGAGCGGTACAAAGCTGGCGGTGTAGCCTTTAATTAACAGAATAAAATAAAATAAAATTAAATTAAATGAAATTAATAATAATATATCATTATTTCATTGATATTGAACAGTTGTCACGTATCAGAATATCGAACGTAAAAAGAAAATAAGAAAAAAAAATATGTATCTTAGCACAGCGCTGAACTTGCCATCAATATTGAGTTTTTTTTTCTTTCACGCAATTTTCAAATACTCGTTTTTCACCACAGGGGCTTATTGGTTGCTCGTCATTCTATCGAAAGTTATTTGAAAAAAAAAAAAAAAAAAACGGGCGGAAGGGAGAATGCTTCGCGCTTTTTGGCTGATATATATATCAAATTACATGATTCACGAAAGTGCAATGTGACATTATTAAGTTGTTTATCGTTATATTCGAATTTTGTATTTCAGTCATTTCTATTATAGTGTCGATTAAAAGTTGTTACGAGTTGAAATCCATACTTGGAATGATATTTTTTTTTTTTCTCTTATTATTCCAATTTCATACCCGTATACGTATAATCTGATATAGGTATGACGACTGTTCAAAATGTTGCGTGCTTTGTCACATTGAAATGCTAAACTCAGTTTTCGGCCCGGTGCCGTCAGTTCGAGAATATAGGTATATATAGAAAGAAAGAAAGAAAGAAAGAAAGAGAGAGAGAGAGAAAGAGAGAGAGAGAGAGAATTGAGAGGAGTAGCGCATACATACTTGGAAATAATTACTTTTTTGACCGTGTGTTTTTTTATAGTGGCTGGCACCATCAGGATATAACATGGTAACGAGACGATACATCACATCCAGAATGTAACAAAATTGTTTTTTTTTTTTTTTACTTTTTTTTCATTTAACGTCATTTTGTTTCATGTATTATCATTGCGTGTAAAAGATGTAAAATCGAAGTCATAAAGGTATAACGATATAAGAAAGCGACTTACAGTTAAGTAAGCCGTAGTCGTATAAGCTTGTGAAAAACGAAATTATTGCACACAGTAATAGAATATAAATTTTTTTGTTTTTTGTTTTCTAACAAAATATCCTGGTATTTATGTATAGTACAAAAGTTAGCATAAATTTAATTGGGATGATATTCATTATCTATCTATCTTGATAATAATAGTATCCGATTTCTCCTTGTATTTAAAAAGAGACTATGATTTGTTTCCCCCGAATTCCATCCAGATCCAAATAAATGATTAAACATATTTTTTGTTGTTGAATTTGTTGAAATATGTTTGATGTTTTTATTTTCGTTCTTTATTTTAATCATGTATAAATAATGTATATAATCTTAAAAACACTAATAACTACATTTCTGGATGTAAATAATTGTGAAGAACGCAGGGATTAATCGATATACGCGAGTAATCAGACTTGCAGTCAACATCTGAGGTCTCTTATCGGAAACATTGGGATGCTAAAATTCCGATTACTATTGTCTCACTTAAATGAAGGAGAAGAAGAAAAAAAATCAAAAAATATTGAAAATCCAAAAAAAAAAAAAACAGCAGCAGCAGCAGCAGCCACCACCAAAACGTGCCAGCATTGGTTGTGTTAACACGGTCTGACGATCTCAGTGTAGCCTTGTATTACCGTACAATTTGTTACTGAGTATATGCAAGATTCCTGTACTGTATATATATATATATATATATAAAAAAAAAAAAAGGAATAAAATTGAATGAGAAAAAAAAATAATGAATAAAAATTAAAAAAAAAACGATAAAAAGAAGAAAAAATGAAAAATGCAAAAAAAAATAGCTATTATTAATTATTATTAATAAGATTGTCACGTGTCAGCGATATGTCAATCTATTTGATTATAATTTTATTATTAAAACGATAATAATAAAAGCAAAACAAAACATGAAAAAAAAAAAAAATACACACAAAAACATAAAAAAAAAAAAAAAAAAATACGAATTGTGAGTGCGAGTGTGTGAATTGAAGAGTGCGTGACAGGAGGCTGCGCCGCCTAGCTAAACGAGAAAACAAAAAGAAAAAACAAAACAAACAAAAAAAAAAAAAAAAAGAAAAAAAAATTTAACAAAAACAAAAAAAAATGAACAAAACTTTGAAAAAGAGAAAAATATACAAATGAAATGATTTTGTTGCCAAAGTCCCCCTCTTTGGGTGTCATATATATGTATATGTGTGTATATATATTAGGGTGGCCCTTATTTGGGGGTCGGTGGAATTTTATCCGTGCCGCTCCCTAGATCGGTTCGAAATAAATTCAAAAAAATCTGGGTGAAACTTGGGCTTTCTAGCTCAACGAGAAAGCGTGCCTGTAAGCCCGTACTTTTTCCCATTTGAATACCATGGGATTTTTCATCAATTAAATAATTTTTTTTTTTTTACGAGCCCATCGTTCATTGCAAAAATCTATCATATCATCACTTTATAGTATCATAGTGTGTGCACATTTTCTAGGTCACCTTAAATCATGTTTCACAGACGGCGATTTCGAAAAATTACAAATTTATCCATCCGAAAAGGCTCGTATCATTTTTTCGATTATGATTTCTCATAGTCTGTGAAAAATTTGCACCAACTTACACACTATACTACAAAGTGACGGACCGACAGATTTTTCTGATGAACGATGGGCTCGTAAAAAAAAAAGTATTCAGTTGGTAGAAAATCTCATGTTATTCAAACGGGAAAAAGTACGGGCTTACGGGCACGCTTTCCCGTAGAGCTAGAAAGCTCAAGTTTTACCCAGATTTTTTTGAATTTATTTTGAACCGGTCTAGGGAGTGGCATGGACAAAATTCCACCGACCCCCAAATAAGGGCCACCCTAATGTATATAATATACATATATACATATATATATATGATGAAAAGTAATACGTGACATACAATTCTCGGATGATAACATCTGAAGTGTATGATTGTTCTCGAAGGTTTTTTTTTCTGTACTTCAACATATTTATACCGAAAATGATAAATTTCGTGTTATCCGATTGCTTTTATAATAAAATTTGAAGAAATAAAAACCTGGCAAAACTATTTCTCTTTTTAATTAAGTCGATGCATAGCTAATTTCGCATTTAGCACAATAATGATAAAAAAAAAACTGTTACGTATTACTTTTTTTTTTCTAGTATTTATATTCACTAAATATATTCAAGTTCAAACTTAACAGCCATTCAACAGTCAACTTGAAGGATAATCAAATAACAACATATAATTAAAGTTCAATATCTGATGCGATTGAGTATAATTAATATTGTTTAGCACTAGAGCAGGCTCCATATGCTATCCAACTAATAGGTATAGTAATTATTTTAGTAAACTACTGAAATGAACTGTTATGGTTTCAAAAACGGTTTTTATTAAAACTACCTATAATCGCATAGAAGTTTTTCTTCGTTTATTATGAAATAATCTAGCAGATTTTTTTTCTCGTTAATAGCGATGAAATTGCATCAGCATATCGATACTACCTGTGAAAATGAATTGTCTTTTTTTTTTATTCTCTTGTAAACCAGTCGATAAAAAAGGAAGGAGAAGAATAATAAAAAAAAAAGAAGTAAACAAAGGAATATTGTGAATCAAAGTTGATAATCGAATGGCTGGTATGTGTACGGAAAATATATGATGCCTTGACCGTCACTACTTTGTTACTAATGTAATCCAAACCTCAGATTCAAAATAAGCTTATATGAATATGAAACAAACAAAAAAAAAATCATGACCAAGAAATTAATAAAAAAAAAAAAAGAAAAATGTAATACCACTGTGCAAGCAGACATGTCCTCCTGTATGTAAAGAAACAAGACAAGAAAAAAAAAATTTAGTCGCCATTTTACCTTTATGCTGTTCTATCGCAATTCGTACAGATTTTGTTTAAGGTTATACTATATGGGAATACTGTGATATGTTGTTAAATATTCATCCATTCATTTTTTTTAAATTTTTTTCTCTTGTATGTATTCAAATAAAATCTTTTCACAACTGGTATAGAGCTCAGCTGTGCGCGATACATCAAACTAGTGTGAAAACATCTTAATTGTAATAATTCGTAAATTATTATTATTATTATTATTATTATTATTATTATTATTATTATTATTATTAATAATATTATTATCTATGTAAAACTGGAAAGAAAACATGCTTCCATTCTGGCAATAATGGAGAATGCGATATAGGCCTTTTCTATATTACCTATATTGGTAGTTGAAAAATAGACTATTGTGTTTCAAAATAGAACGTTTGTATACTCGATCCTCTAACATCATTCATTCATTCAAGATGTTTAAATGTGATCAAACATTCCTCTTCCTATTGCATATGTGTAATATATATTATATATATTATATTACACACACATTATGTATATATATATATATGTATATACATGTGTGAACATATCTAATGTATATTATATATGTATATAATGTATATCTTTGGGGACGTCGACTTTTTAGGAACCTGGTCACACTGCTGCGACAACCACCGGACGCTCTGTAGTGATGTCCCTAAGGCCTAAACGATACGGTCAATATATATATAAGACGATTTGGGGTGCCAGTAACGTGTTTTTTGGAAAGATCCTCAAACGATGCATTAGATATATATATATAAATTCTTTGAGGACAGTCCTCAAAGTATACATTATGATATATAAATTCTATAACCTCAGTCCCGAAAGAAAACAATAGATATAAATATCTATATATATATATATATATATATATATATATATACATACAGAGCGATTCTGTGGAAGGTAACGCACCTGCAAGGTAGGCAAACGGGAACCGCCTGCATTGAGCAGCTCAAACATCAACGATTGGGTTTTATTTCCCACGTAATAAATAAAACCCAATTGTCGATGTTTGATCTGCTCAATTCAGGCGATTCCCGTTTGCCTACCTTCTAGGCGCGTTACTTTCCACAGAATCGCTTTGTATACATATATAAATCATTTTATTTCCTAAACTGTATATCTACATACCTACATCATCTAGTAATGGAGATGTGTTTCTAAAAATAACATTTTTTTTTTTATTTTTCTTTTTTCTTCCTTCTTCCTCTCTATTATTATTGTTTTCATCGTAAGTTATATAGTATGTTGTGATCGATGTTATATCATTGTGTGGTAATATGATACAGTAGCAAAAAGGTACAAATGGTGATAATCCGAAAATATATTGAAAAAAAAGAAACGAAAAAAAAAGGATAAAATAAAAAACAACTCTAAATACAATATTATGAACTGCGTTTATACTGTGCTAGTTTAAAATTCACTTGAAACTATATCGATGTGCAGCGCTAGCGAAAATTGCCGAATACCAAAGATTGTAATATGTATAAACAAAAAATATTAAAAGAGAAATAAGAAAACGCAGTTCTCTCTCTCTCTCTCTCTCTATTATCTATCCATCTCTTTATCTCTCTCTGTCTCTCTTTATATATATCTTTATATTTTTTTCTCTCTTTCTTTGTCTCTCTCTCTCTCTCTATTTGTTCACTGCTCAAAACAACAGACCCAATTCGAGTATGTAATTAATCAAACGCCGTTTCATTTGGATTCAGAATTTTAATGTTGAAACATTTGTGATATTGAGCCTGAATGCGCAAGAAAATATATATTTATATATACAGAAAGTTTAAAGCGTTGGTTTCCACTCAGTCAAAGCCAACTCGGCATACTCCAAGTTTTTCGTCTGTTTATTGCAGGCTGGCCATCCACTTTTCTTTTTTTTTTTTCACGAATCGATGTCTTCCGAAAGCGAATCAATTCAACCAGAGAAAAAATGCAGATGGTCGGCCTGCAATAAACAGACGAAAAACCTGGAGTATGCCGAGTTGGCTTTGAATGAGTGGAAACCAACGCTTTATTCTCTCTCTAGCATATATATATTTATAACATTAACAATACTGCTTACTTCTCATAATCTCAAGCTAATTCAATTTAGAATATTAAAAATAGTAATTTATTATCAAAATGGTGATAGGGTGGCTCGTTGATGTACCTAAAATATAGCATACTTATATAATATGTCACCTAATATGAGCTTGTTAGAAGGCTTAATTTGCTCAAGTTTATTAATTTGCTATTAATTATATATATAAATATACATATACGTTTTCTTTGTTTTTTTTTTTTTTCCTTTTATGCTTTGATAACAAGCATTTGATTTGTGATGATTTACTATATACCTATCGATAATATGATTATGATGTTATATAAATAAATTTAGTTTTCCGTTTCACATTGAATATACTAAATCCATTTATGAAGTGTCGCTTTTTTGGAGACAGTTTCATTTCTATGTTAGTTCCTTTTTTTTCCTATTTTTCCGAATGAGAAGAAAAAAAAATCAAAAATTAAAAACAAACAACTGCGAAAGGATGGATGGAACTGTACAACAAGATTTTTAATCGTATATAGTATAAACGCAGTTAACATATTCCCGATACCTGTTACGCCCAGTCAAGCAATATTTTAGGATTGCTTCTTTGTTTTTGTAAAATAGAGACAATAAAGGAAACAATTTAAAATATATATATATTTATTCCAGCACATGTTATATGATTCTGACGATTAACTTACACCACAGAGAGGGTATAGAGATATCATAATATGCTTTTCTCTCGGTGTAAGAATCTGTAGTACACGCACGCGTTCGTGCTTCTATTATGTATTTAGGGGGGGGGGGGGGGGGGGGGGGTTATATACTCGATTTCTTACCGGCCTGTGTATTTTCTCGAATATCTCCGAAAGAGGCCTATCAATCGACTTGTCCTTTCGGCAGCCGATGTTTGACGAGTAATGAGTTCTAACTGGTACATTTGATCGGATGAAATCGGAATTTTTTTTTTGATCGAAAAGTGTCGGCGTGCCCTTTTTCTTCGACTTATATCAAAGGCTACGCATCGAAAATGCAAAATCGGCCGTCGTAACCCGATTCTATATGAAATTCCGAACACAACCATCCCAAAACATCTTTGTTTTCGACAACGATGAAGGGGCTAGTTGTAATCTATGATTTTGTGGTAATTTTCGCGATTGTCAGAGACTGGGAGCTGCAATGGCCGCTAAATGTCATGATGTTAGTTCTCAGAACGCCAGTGGGATGTCGCCGTGTGCACATTTTTAGATTATTAGTCAAAGATGATTGGACTACAGGTCGAGTCACGTGGTACCAGGTGTATCAACGTAACAACCGGGCGACATCTCACGGGCGTTCTGAGAACTAACATCATTAGCGACCATTACCGCTCCCAGCCTCTGACAATCGCGAAAATTACCACAAAATCGTAGATTACAACTGGCCCCTTCATCATTGTCGAAAACAAAGACGTTTTGGGTTGGTCGTGTTCGGAATTCCATATAGAATCGGGCTACGAAGGCCGATTTTGCATTTTTGATGCGTAGGCTTTGATATAAGTCGTAATAAACGGCACGCCCACACTTTTCGACCGAAAAAAAAAAAAAAAAAATCCCGGTCTCATCCGATAAAACGTACCAATTCAAACTCATCACTCGTCAAACATCGGCTGACGAAAGGACAAGTCGATTGATAGCTCCGTTTCGGAGATATTCGAGAAGATAGACAGGCCAGTAACAAATCAAGTATACCCTCTCCTTAAGTATACATTATAGTCGATCATTTTACCTCTAAGATTAATTGAGGTTTTGTGGACAGATAATATGAAAACTGAGCACTCAGTGAACGATTATTAAACGTCCTCCTGCCTATTCTTGGAACATATATACGTGATATATGTTATTTGTTTACTTGGTTTTTTTACTGCAGTATATGTTTTCTGCGGTATCTTATATCCTTGATAGTCGTGCATTCACCTGTCGTAAATTTTTCTGTTGAAATTTTCAAAATCAACTCAAACAACATATACTTGCATATACCCATACCTGCAACTCATCAAACTGAAGAAAATCGGTAAACAATTTTTTTCAATATTGAGGATTGACACTAGGTATTTGAAAAGAATTGATTTTGACGCGAAATGCATTTCTTCTGATCCGTAATATGAAAAATATTGATCTTACTCATTTCTGACTGATGAATACTCCGGTTTTTTGCCCATATTTATCTGTGATAACATTAGCGAGTGGCATGGCCATTACTACAATTGAAAAAACTCATTCCCAGGTAAGATATTCGAATTATAAAAATGAAATGGAATATCCCACTAAAACCCAAAAAAAGGACAAGATTTTTTTATATATCATCTGCTATAAGGGCCCTCATTGCATCCAACCCTATAACTACAATAACGATAACGGAGGTACTATTCTTTGAAACTCCAACAACTCATTTCGTTCAATTTACCAACCAAGGCTTCGAAGTAATTCGAAATAAAGTAAATTGCGAACGTTAATAGAATCGATAAATTGAGACTAATCAATATAAATCGAAATTATATCAATGAAATCAACTCAAAAGATGATACGAATGACTGCGTGCACGAAAGAAACAGAATTCATTTTATTTCGAGTGGTTCTATGTAATTAATATTAATTAATGTATGATGCGGTAATTTTTTCGCATGGGACACTTGTGCACGTAAGTCTCATCTTCGATGAATTACCATACTAGTATATAGAACTCCGAATATAGGAAGGCGCTTCGACATTCAGTTCTTCGATCTCAGTTGGTTTCAAATATTTGTACTTCGGGTGTCGAAAGTAAATCACTTCTTCCGAATCAGTTTTAAATACATTCCCATAAAACGAGATGTGATACTGGATTCTGAAATCAAGAAGCGCTCGGCTGAAAGAATGCATCGGAAACATACGGGAATAACAAATTTATTCGTGAAGATAACAAAGTTTACACAATAGCGGAGTGAGCAGAGCGACGACCTCGGAAGTAGAGGCGAGATCTGGTGAAGTATATCCCTATATACACGATGACCCTTGAAAGTAGAAGTTCAATCATTCATAACATGAAATCTGTGTATGCTTCATTTAACCCTTATTGAAATCATATGTAATCTTATTCCTGATTTCGAGACGGTTGGATCTAAATTCCACGCGCAACGTTGTTTCTTCTTCGTTTCCATCAAAATACAAAACATTCAAAGCTATTAATCAATTGGAACAAAGGAAGATAAATAATAACAGCCGTAATATAGTTAACTTTATTCCGTTATCCATTGTCTGGGCCTCAGTAATTTCCGTATTAATGAATAGTACGATTGATAATTACGCCTAGAACGTGTTCATGGTCAAAAGTCCGCGCGTAGACGCAGAGGGGTCTGCGCAACGTGCGAAGTTTGGTGCGAAGCATGATGGGTAGATAGACGGAGATAGCTATAAGATCCAAGATGGGAGCCGCCGTTGTATAAAATACACAGACAGTTCGTATCTTAGCTAAAAGAACATAACAATCGTTTAATTGATGGATAGCTAGCCAAAGCTTATGAAATCGTAATATTATCGGCTTATAATCGTTATCACAAAAAAGCTAGCGTAAAAATGGGAGATAAGAGGCGTCACGGTCTTTCGGTAAGTAACCAAAATCCATCACCTGGTTACAACAATCCATTATTATAACTACATCATTTATTTTCTCTTAGAAAGAGGAAATTGCTAAGCAGTTCATGTTGCCTGAAAGAAAGAGTAAAATTGCAACGTTATTAAAACAGGACGGTCAGGCTTATTGCATTTGTCGTAGTTCCGATAGCTCGCGTTTCATGATGTAAGTAGACGTTTATTTTGTCCACTTGAATAAATCATCTCGCGTTGTTCGCTAACAAATTGGGTAATCTATATTATTGTTGACGAATCTACAACGCATAATACACTATTAATAATGTCTCCTTAAATAATATTACAAATTTCTTCAGTGGGTGCGATGCGTGCGAAGAATGGTATCACGGAGACTGTATAAACATCACGGAGAAAGAAGCCAAACACATAAAGCAATTCTTTTGTGTTGTTAGTATACGGTTGTATATTATACAGTATGATAGATTAGAAACAACATTTTAAGAATTTGCTATTATAAACTCGAGAAACTGTGTAACATTTTTATCAAATATCATATTACAATTTATTATATACTCAATTCTATATTGATTGCCATTTGCAATCACAAACCACAAACGCTTGTAAATGCAAAATTCCAGTACGTATCATTTCCCACTCTTTTTTCTTCATAACTCATCAAGCTAATCTTGCCAATCTTCTAGCGATGCAAAGAGGAGGATTCAACGCTAGTAACACGTTATAAACCTCGAAAATCTGACCAAGATGATCGCAAATACAAAAAGTATAAAGAAAAGGAAAGATCGATTCGTTATGAATACGACGCGCCGTGGGATCCGACTGTCATGAAAAAATCTTCTAAACGTTGCGGGGAATGTTCTGGCTGTATACGATCAGAGAATTGTGGAAAATGTGACGCCTGTAGACACTTGAAGAAATTTGGTCCCTCTATTAAATTGAAGTTGAGATGTATACAGAGAACATGTAGAGTGTTGGGCGTGCCTCCTAAGCCCCTAAAAGGCTATAACAAAGGGTCAAAACCGGGTAGAAAACGGAAGAGAGACTCTAGCAACGAAAGAGCCGAACATCTTGAACAGCCTAGACAGTGCTACGGACCTGCGTGTACAAAGCAGTCCCGTCCTGGTAGTAAATATTGTTCCGATGAATGTGGAATGAAATTGGCTACCAATAGAATCTACCAAGTATTACCGCAGAGGATTCAAGAATGGTCTTTGACCTCTTGCGTAGCTGAACAGAACAATGGAAGAGCCTTGGAAATGGTTAGAAAACAACAGAGCGATGTGAGAAGGATCCTGCAAGAATTGGACAAACGACATATGGAACTTGATCGGATTTTGGAAAGGGCCAAGCAGGCTAGTATCGATCCAAAAACCGACATCGACGATTTAGATGATACGGAAATGAGCATGTACTGCATCACTTGTGGACATGAAATACATTCCCGAACTGCCATCAAACATATGGAGAAATGTTTTAACAAGGTATATTATCCTGAATATCATTATGAAAACTGGGTCAATATGTCTTTGAATTATGCTTTTCATTGAGTATTTCTCTATCAAATGCCATTTCAATGTATTGAATAATTCCAATGAGCTCTTCACAGCTTCCATAGGCAAACTCGTATCAATTTATTTGTACTGGATTACATAGGTGCCAAACATTTGTAACAAGCCAAATTGCACATGAATATTCTAGACGGGCATGTCTACTGTGTTGACTACGGAAATTGCATTTCATTCATTGGAAGTATTTCATTTTTCAAGGATTCATTTTATTTTTGATAATTATTACGTTTACCAATCTCATTTTTGCGTTTATATAAGTTTCCGCGACCGATTTCAATATCCGTAGTTCACGCCGTTCGCAATTGTGTGCCGAATATGTCCGTTGAACTCAAATCCTGTATGCATGACAGTTTTCATGTAATCTTGCACCAAGTGCTGGAATATTTGATCCGCGGGATAATTCAATGTTTGTTGCAAAATCTTCTGAAAAGAAGCGAAATGTAAATATAAATAAGAAAGATATGCAGAGAGTATTCGTGGATGCGGGTCACTTGTTGATGCTTGACAATGAATTCACAATGAGTTGAACACAAATTCATTCAACAAGTGACCCGCATCCACGAATACTGCCAGTATAAAAAAGAAAGCGAATGATGAAGGAACGAGGAAAAAAAAAAATTTCAAGTTACCAGTGTATTTGTGGAAACGTTTCATAGGACGCCTACATACAGGCAATGCAAATATCGAGCGTTTAGGTTTGGACCCCACGTAGCCAATGGGCACGTAATATGCGAAATAGAACCTCATCGCTTGACTGTTGAGTTGTCTGTATGCAGGTGTTTTCACTTCTCTATGAAGCACTTCCACGAATACTCCCGGTATGTAAGCCTTTGTATTTCAAGGCTTCAATTATTAATATGAATGATTTCTGTTGCAGTATGAATCTCAAGCCTCGTTTGGCTCGATATTCAAAACACGTATAGAGGGTCAAGTAATGTTTTGCGACTTTTACAATCCTGTAAATCGAACCTATTGCAAACGGCTGCGTGTTTTGTGCCCGGAACATTGTAAAGATCCTAAAATAAGCGCAACTGAAGTATGCGGTTGTCCTTTGGTAAGAAACGTGTTTGATACAACTGGCGAGTTTTGTCGTGCGCCGAAAAAAAGCTGTCTGAAACACTACGTTTGGGAAAAATTGAGGCGTGCTGAGATCGACATGGAACGGGTCAGGCAGTGGTTGAAAATTGACGAATTACTCGAACAGGAGAGACAAATCAGATCAAACATGGCTACACGGGCTGGCGTTCTAGCATTGATGCTTCATTCCACCTACAATCATGAATTGATGGAGCAAATGACACAAGAACAAAGTAGGGAACAGATTCAAGCAATGGAGGAAGAACTGCAAAGAAGATACAATAGTCAGTTCCAAAAGCAGCACAGTAATAATTAGACGCCGGGCACAGTTATGATGTTTTCATCGATAGAGAAACTTCAAAATGTCATTTTTGAATTGTTATATTGAATAAATTAATACCAAAAAAAAAAAAACTTCTCGTTTTTTCGACACATTGTTTCTGTGGTACTTGTTGTGCTCAATTTATTCTGAATTAATTGTGAAATAAACGACCAAAAGTTTTGGCGAATTGTTTTGGCGTATTTTGAAATTGTCCTTGGTGCGTCATCGCGACGCAGATCCGATCTGACACAAGGAACTCATTAGTTTCAGCTTCGGAAAGGCTTACTGGACACAAGTAACTGAGAAAAAATGATTATATTCTCAGCTAAAATTGGACACGAGGAATCGAACGATTTTCGAAAGGCCCGATTGGATATGTCCCGGACATGCTCTGCATAGGAAAATTATTATCTAAATACGGGTGAAGAGTTAAAGTCAAATTCATCATTAGAGGTAAAATCAAAAAGTCCAAACTAGTTGTTACATCCGACGAATCATTCTGAGTATAAATACGTGTAGTGTACGAAAAATCTTGTGTTTAACGGGCCTTAAATTATTCAATTCTTTATATACAATTGGGGTACGCCGTTTAAATCTAGTTTTACACTAAAGCCTCAAACTTGTATTATGGTCATAGTCGATTTTCCTTCAAATGTTCTTGCTGCGACACGCCTGATTACGTGCAACCTATGTATCTTACCGTCGTTCTGAAGAAGTTCATTTTGGTGGCGTGTTCACGAACTACGTTTGCTACAACCAGTTGGCGGCAATTGGTATTGGCAATCCTCGAGGGGATTTTATTACTTATTGCTACTTAATTAATCGTTAATATTAGTTTTCGAGGAAGTTTGGAAAATCATAGTACTCTCACAGTATCTTAGATTCATTTTCAAAATGATTTCGTAGATCCCATGTATGTATACCTTGTATCTTGACCTCAAGAACTAACAATTATTTTCAGATCATCAAACCGCTGACTGGGTGAATTAGTTCATGATTAATAATAGAAATAAAAGGTTTAGGTATTGTTGATCTTATTTATACAACAGGACAGTTATAATGGTATGGTAAAAAGCAAAAGAAATATTTCACAGAATTTCATGTCTTTATTTTATGACACAACAATGTTATCATTCGAGTAGAGTTCGTGTGTAGTGCCGTATAGCGTATAAATACGGTACAAACGTAAAAAACCTGTAAACGTGACTGTATAATGATTACATGTTACATATTACAATTTATTTATGTTTTAGGCGCGTCCTAAGTGAGCGAGACGCATTACTCTAAATTAAATATATCTTTTGTATAGACCATTCGGATCAACTCATGGGGTCTGAGGCAAATTCCGATTGATAAATTGTATATCGATAAAATGTCAACTTTCATGCGGTTTCTAGTATTTTTGTAACTTGGATATGATTGCTGGTACAGACCCGTGAGTTCGGAACGGACTATACACCGTCTGGTTTCGCTTAGTTTTTTTTCTCTTCTTTTCTTGTTATTTTTTTTATTTATTTTTTTATGAGTATATTTACACTTTATATGACCAGAATTACTCACGTATCTTATACTAAGCGTTTTCCACCGAAATTTATGCATGCTTATATATTTATATACATACAAACGCATATAATGTATGTATATACATATACGTATATACAGCGTCGTTATTTTGGTACATATATTATATTATCATTATAATTATTATAATTATAATTATTATTATTATTATATTAACAACTTTTTATTAAATACAATTTTTATAGCGAGTTATGTATAAATAAATTTCATTTTTTTCCTTTTTGCGCAAGTATAATTGTGTCATTACTTCATACTGGGCCCAAAACAGTCGGGTACATCATTTTGAACATAGTTTAATCATGTTAATCCGTAGTTATTCAACCCTACCTGGCGTTGGATAAATGAACAGTGTGCGGTACGCGTGACCTGCAGGTTTATGTATTTACCGAGCATAAGCTTTTTTCGGTATCTTAATGATGAAATGAATTATGAGTAGGATGATTCTTTTTTTTTTATATGAGAAAAAAAGGCACCCAGTTTGAAGTAAATTACATTTTCTATTGATAATACTGTAGTATAATGTATATACGGCTACGATTGTAAGTAGAGCCTGAATTTGTCAAACGGCTAATTGATTCTTGTAAGATTTTGTTTATTTTTCAATTATTTTAATATTCATAAATACATCGTGCGAATATTAATTTTAAAATAGAATCACACTACTATTATGGCAGCATAGTTTATTGCATTTTGTTTTTTGGTGCGATTTCGTTTCTAAAAATCCAAAAATATTACTGGCTTATTTCTCATTTGGCGGATTGAACGGTTTTATTTTCAAACTGATTATTTATTATATTGACTTTCTGTTTTACTTTTCACTTCATTGATTACACACTTTATTAGACCGCGACTTGACAGTCGATTTTTATACAATTTTGACGTTATATAGGCCTCCGATATTCTATGGTAGATATAAACGGTTTATAATCAGTAATACCGATCAACAAACTGAAGTGTCTAAGAAATCGATCCATATCAATAGTTTGGAAAACAATACTTATTATTAGTCTTACGCAAACATTTCGGAACATATCGACCGACCTATGCGCATAGAGTTTTAAATGCATTTATTTACGTTGTATCGAAAAGGCGTCTGGTACTAATACATAGGCCTACACTAGCTAATTAAACACGGCTATCCACACTAGCCTTAGAATGTTGATCGAATGAAATATGCATTACTATTTTGTTTTTTTCATAGAAAATCGGAGATAGCATGGATAAGCTGTAGGCTCTTGATTCATATCATTATACATAGTTAAGAGCGTCGATTAGAAAACATTCATACCTATGTGTGATAGCAAAGAGATTGCTGATGAACACAATTGTAGGGGTTGACGTCGAAAACCCGTTTTTTATAGATGCGTAAAGCTCATTTCGTGCATGATTGGTAGGAGTCTGCTCGAGTATTCGAATATCTCGTATGATAAGAGCAGTTCGGATGAAATTTTATTATAGCGGACGATTTCAATTTCGAATACGAGGTTATTCTATTATCCGAATGATTTCAAAATTCTAATATTCGAACAATTTGAATTTACGATTTATTTTATTCGGAACGAATTATTCGCACACCCCTGTGATGATTAGTGAAAAAAGTCTAACTGCATCCAATTTGTCCTGAATTCAGCACTAATCCCAGCCCTAATTACACTCTTAGCTATCACGTGATCATTTTCAACACATCATTTTCGTATGGAACATCGATTTTTCTACAGTGTTGATTCAACACCTCTGGAGGATGAAGTTGAAGAACTGCAAGTCAAATCTTCAGAGTGCCTAGTGTGCGAAGAGTCCAGTGACGTCACAGAGTCACTGTCGTTGCTGTGCGGACTTGAATAGTTGGCTGCTTCCTGTAGCCGCATCAGCATATTCAGCTATAATTATAATTTATTAATGACGTACTTCATAAAGCTGATTAAAAATTAATATTGAATAATAAGCGGCAGTAATTATCATTGTCTGCACAGCACACTGTTGTAATGCATGCAAAAGTTTGTTGAATTAAATCAACAAGACCCACCAGCGGATCTCCTTCCGTGTCACTATGTGTACTGCCAAGGCTCTTGACACTGGATGCACCTACTCCAGAATTATGACCAGAAGTAACTACGTCATAGCCTACATCCTCGGGTCTCATTCGACGCAGAGCATCGCTTCCACCATGAACGGCATGCGTAGCAATCCAGGGGTAGCTGGATGTGATAAAATGGGCAGGATCTTCCCAGGGAGAATCTCCGTTACCATTTCCGCTAATCCGACGCCCGTATAAGGTCAATCCTTCTCTTACTGCGTCGACTAAATATGGTACTACTGAGTAGTTCCATACGTCTGTAAACCAGACTTGAGAGCCGGCCACTTCCATCGGACAGGAGAGGAACAATCTTGGACCTATATCATGTGCAATGAATTGAGTCCAATAATTTAAGCTCTGTCTCATATGGTATTTGTGTTCAGCACATGTAACATGTAACATGATTCATCGAGAAAGTTTACCGATTGTCACATCAGAACTGCTGTGTGTTTCCAGGAACTTGTTGAGATGCAACCAGACTCGAGGAATCCATTCGACTACAGCTGCCATTTCTGCATTTCGTACTCCTCCGGACTCCCGCAACTCATGTTCCAATAGTCGTCGTCGAAGATAACGTCCCAAAAAACCTTTGACTGGCTCCATGTGGTTGGCACACAAAACCCACCTTTCAGAATTTGAAGAAAATACGGAGAACATTAATTAATTAGCTATACAATGAGAAAGCTATGGAACAAATGTCTATAAACAAGCCTTTGGGTCGTATTTCAAAATACTGAAATTGACTACCTCTCTTTATCCCTACAAGTTTTGCATCCGATATAAATGTATGTGACATTTTCAGTGTTCCATTTGCCGGATGAGATATAATAGATCGTCAAAATATTTCTTCAATCTTGAGAATTTAGGAAGCTAAATTCACTCGTAGGGGTGTAGACATGTGCATATGCCAATAGCCCCATTATAGGACCTACTCGGACATCGTATGAAATGAGTGAATATAATTACCTGAAATTATGATGCAATTGAAGATTTGTAGTGCTGCACGTAGCCTGACTCATAGTGCCAATGATCGCAGGGCAAGAAGAATGCCTAGTGCCTAGTAGCCCGCTGAAAAGTTCCCCGAGCGACGCCGCATGTTGTAAATTCTCCAGTATAATAACACGGGGGAGTTCATCAGCAGCGCTCGAATCACAGCGTTCAGCAATATGTGCGAGATATTGGCGCAGTTCTTTGCTAGATTTGTGATCGACGTTGAAGGTTGCTACGGAAGCAGCATCCTTAGTCTCTGTATCAGCGTCAACTAAAGCATGTGCGAGCTTTCCAGCCAGATAACTTTTCCCAGTCCCGCTAGGCCCGCATAGTATAACACGGCGGTGTTCCGTCAGCAAAGATACCAACCGCTGAACTATGGATCTTGGTATCAACGTGTCAACAGCGAGCCATGAATAGCCTGACAAAACCAGGTAAATTGTTCTCACATGTCCGACGAGGTAGCCGCAAGGCAATAGTTCTGGCAGCTGAGAGTCACTCGTACATCGCGAAGATTCCCCTAAATGATATGCCGCAACACATTCGAGTCCAAGACCAAGATTTGTAACTGGATCTACTCTGGCCACATATTCTTTGAAACAACGTCTCACAGTTGCGTCGAGGGAATCCCATGAAGTTTTATTTGAGATGCAGACACTTGCAATAACGCAGTGAGGTGGCTCGTTGTTTCCCTCTGTTGACGCATTTATTCCTATAACGTTTGAGTTGAAACTACGTTCACTGCCCAAATAAACTGCTACGTTTATCCTTTTTCCATCTGTGTCCTGTTCCATGGGAGGTTCGTTTGTCGTCGTACCAGGAGTTTGGCCCACAGGATGTTCTGGAACGTTTATATCCTCTAGCTGATCAGCGCCCGACGCGTTACCTCCACTCGACATTGCCGCTACGCTAGAGGCCACTTCCGTCATGCTAAATCTTCGCTCAGGATCACTTGGTAGTGATGATTGAGAGGACGTCAAGGACTTTGATGTTACAAGACGCTGAAGACGTTCGTTGTTTTGCTTAAGATTCAGCATCTCGTTCTGGATATGGAAATATCAGAGATTAGTTTCAGGTAATATTTCTATGTCTATGACTTTGGAACCATTATTTAAACTCATGAGACTGATGGGCTGGATTAGAAATAGAATATAGGGCTTTTAATATAACATAAAACGTGATAAGGGTGGACAATTTTTCGTTGTGAATAAAAATATCAGGTAACAAACATGTTGTTCAGTTCAAATAGTATACTCTATGAAGTATACTGTGAAATTTCATACATTTTTGTGATTTTTTTTTAAACGTTACGTTTTGAATCAGTCCCTCTTTCCACCTATCCTCTCAATTGTGAAAAGCCGATATTTATAAGCATTTATACCAAAGCTCTATGAAAATCGCATACATTCATACATTCAGTCCAAAAGTTTGTTGAGCCAAACTACAGCATTTTGGGACCAGAATGTAATTTTTATATGCCATATTGTGAAAACTTACTGCAGATCGTAAATCTAGTCCATTTCACGCCAAGCTATAAAATGTATGTGAAGAGTATCTGAGTACGCAACAGAAAACGTTTCTTACTTCATCCAGCTAAAGAAATTTCATCCGATAACGATGAATAAACAATCTTGTTTAATAACAAGATGCGGATTCTTAGGAATCGAGGAAATGCTTCGAAATTAATTAGAATTAAGATTAATTCCTACGGAAGCAGCCCACATTTGGTGGTGACGCCAATATCTGTAGTTCTACGAATTTATAGTGTCGACTTCGCGATAATCAAACTAACGATTCCAAATAAATGAAAACATCAATGTTATCATACGTCATGCAAGCTTCCAATTTCAGTAAAGTTGAAGGTTCGCGACTTATTATACCCAGACGTTAAACAGTCCATAAATTAGAAATGTGTGCAAGAGCCTGCCATGAATTGGGGTAAAAACTTGGAATACATACCCTCATTTTGATAACGGTATCCTTCAAAGATTCTAGCTGATGGGCTGATGAGAGAGCCTCGAGTCTGATGTCTGTGAGGACCATGTCTTTTTCGCGTAGTTGTTTCTTGAGTTCGTCCACGTCCTCATCTTCCTTCTTGTACAACGCGGAGCTACTCTTGCTACCGGTAAGACCATTTTCGTGTTCCGGAGAACGTTGTCCATTGCTCCTTATGCCCTGAGCTTGATTTCGAGATTCGTGTTTGGCAGCTGTCGGCAGTCTGGGGCTATTTGGTGCACTCAGTTCACCTGGTCCGTCTTTGCAGTCTTCAGCATCTGATACAGAACCATGACGATTTTTTCTTGAGCGAGAAAATGCCTTGGAGAACGAGCTCCGTAGCCATCCTTTCTTCTTATGATGACTGCTCGCCGAACAAGCACTGCTCAAAGAGTTCAACGAGGTCACACTATCCGCGGACAACTGCCTCGCCATCGAAGATCCTTGGTGGTTACTATTTGACCCCGTGCACCCGGTAGTGCTTTCCGAATCGCCGAGGGTATGGCGTCTTCCGTTACTCGAAGCACTTTGATTTGTTGCATTCAGTCCAGCCTCAGCACTCTGTTTCCTAAGACGTTCTATCGTATCCCGTAACTCCTGAAGCTCGGAATCCTGCAAAAAGGTAAACCAATGTGAATGCCTTCGATCATGGTATTATTGAGTTATATCGGGAAAAGTCTGGCAATTGACTCTGTCAAGCAGAAAACTATCCACGACGAGACGAGAGAAGACGAGATATGATCTACTTTCTTCTTCCCCTACGATTTTGGTAGCCTATAAGTAAGAAGTGGGAATGATCGGCGATAAGTTTGATAATTGATAATGGTCTCCACCTTGTGGGTAATTGATAATCTATTTTTAAGCTCGTAAGACAGCTGAGTGTGACTTTTTATTAGAGTTATACTGCCTCATAACGAGGCACAGCTGGCTTTTACCTTAGTGTCACTGGAATCTAAATTATATTGCTTCTTTCTAGCACCTTGAGAGATGGTCTCACAGAGCGCGACTTTTCAAATCCGTATTGCCTGGAATCGTTTGAGAACGACTGCCGAATGCTGATACGGGATATCCGAACTAGCAGCTCGGAGTCCATAAATGTTCTATACATATGAACCATAAGGTTACTAATACACATCACGAGTCGTACTTTATAGAACTAAAAAGCAACAATTTTTTTCGCAACAAGTATATAAGATGGAGACAGTTGTTTTGCGAATCAGAATCGATTAGGATACGAAACCGAGAATACGGAGGTATGAAATGCGGTTCTGATTGCTTCTATTTGATTGACCTTGTACACATTCACGTCTGTTTATGTGCACGTATGATGCACAAAGGACGAGTAATCTTACGATTTCGAGAAAACCCCCACGCATTTCGAGAAGAGGATTTTATTCAGGAGTTTTGTCGTAATTTCAACAATGTTTCACATAGTTAATTATCCTTGGTCAGTCTTCGGTGCAGTTTGTTCTTCCGTGGATGGGGCAAGGCTCCTTATTATGACAACAGGGGCAACTTTCGGAGTGACTTTTCAGGGAATCGGTACTCCAGGAGTCAGCCATACTGTAGAGTTGCCTCATCGATTTTGAGCTAGGATCGAGGGGTTTGTCTGACTTATCATCGTGTGGACTAATCTCCGTATTTTTAGTAGAGTCTTCTGGACTCCCAACCCTAATGGCCCCACCGGCATTCACGAGGGCGACAGGAATCAGCTTCTTGTTGGGCTCCAGCTTCGTCTTTGCAATCGGACCAGCAGACGAGAGCTGAGGCTTATTGGAAATGCTCCTAAGACGGTGCTCCAGCTTCCAGTTATAACTCAGCAAAGTTTCTGCGGTTATTTTCATCGATCCCCTCTTCACATTATCCGTCTTTTCCTGCGAATTTTTTAGCTTCTTTAACTCTCTTTCCAAACAGGCTTTCGTGATTACTTTTCCCCCCGATCTTCTTGAAGAATTTGATTTTCTGTCAGAGCTGCTCGAGGAAATGGAACATGCGTCCGCCATCCCAACACCCATAGCCTTGGTTCCTCGCGACGAAACGGGTACTATAACTGGAATCGTGACGGAAGGGATGATTCGGGTTAAACCAGGACCTGGAGGATTCTCTGCAGTGGCACCCAAATCTTCTATACCATGAAGTTTCTGGTCATAATCAATCTTTTGAGGGCGATTGGGGTTTCTCGGATCTCGGCTGGGATTCTTTGGATCCTGTACGACGATGAGCGGAGGGATACTGTTATTGTCTGATTCCTCTGGCACCGATTGTCTATCATCTCTACGGTTGAAACATGACCGTTGGCTACCCTTGAAGATTGTAGCTATCGCGCCAGAAGCCCTTCGCCACGCGCTCACTGCAGGGTATGAGTTGTTTGGGTACCTTTTGACGAGGGTAGTATTTGAACCCGCGATAAGAGATCCCTTGTGATCCTCTGCAGTCCGACTACCTTCGATTAGGGAATTATCACTTTCATGAGCAGTTGTTTCACATGCGTCGATATTTTGGTGATATTTCGAATCTGTCATGTCAGTGGCGCCCAGAACTTTATCTTAACCCGTCAAAGGAGAATCTTCAATTTTTCGCGGCACAGACATTTTCGAAACGTTCAATTTTTCGGTGTCGAAGGCCTTGGTTACATTTATAGATACATTACTAGCTTAATTTTGTTGCAAAAACATTTCCTAACGTAATTTTATACTTTTTTCTGATTTTGAAGTTTCGTTTGTAGAGCCTAACGGTCACGCGACATGCGAGCCTATTCTTTTTTTCCTATTGCCGAGAAACTCAGACGGTCATGAAAACGTTTTTACATAGTTCGAACATTAGACCAGGGGAACGGAAAAGGATTCTCAAATCTGGTGTATCAACATTAATTCACGAAAGAAATTACAGAAAACAGCGCTCAGTTCTGGCTTCTTAATTCACCAGATGCTCTTTTCCATTGCCACATTTTGTCCCGCCGTCAACCAGCTATGCAACATGTGTTTAATGTTATGGGATCCCCTATGGAACACGATCGGCGCTCACTCAGCTAGTAACTAAACTAAGCCGCATACAGCCGCACGCGGTAGTCGCCCTCAAAACAATTCCGCTAAATGCGTCACGACGATTTGAAAAGTCACAAAATCGTAAATTCTCCTTCCCACGTTTACAAGGTCTAAATCCTCGTCTGAAACGCGCTTTATACATATTCAGATTTTTCTATAAGTTATTTTCACTTCTTTTTTTTTTATCTTCCTTGAATCGATCCACTTACCTTTTTCTCCGCAGTTGCGGTGAGGTGTTGCAGTCTCTGGGTCATATTGGACAGTGACTGTTCGAAGGCAGATACGACATGGGCCTGTAACAGGAAACCGAAACGAGATATTTAAAAGTCTGATATATGACTGGGTATAAAACAGCAGTTATTTTATTCAAGACATGTATTATTCGGGCACCGATATTTGTAACCGAGATTCTGGAGCGGGCATTTAGCATAACGTCATTCTGAGATATTCGACACGTTCCCTTCGTCGATCTACGTTGGCTTATTTTTCATCAAAAAATCTGCACCGTTTCGGAGAAAACGATATGTGCTTAAAAACTAGCAGCCCACAACTGTCCGTGCTCGCAGGTTGTCGTTAGCACGTAAAAATAGAGGAAGAAAAATCCATTAATACAGCAGGCCCCGGGCTTTGGGACTCGAGTCACTCGAGGGCTGAAGGACCCAGGCGCGTAGCGTGGTGAGGCCCAGCAGCACAGGTCCCGCAAGTCCAAAGTCCCAACACGTAATTACGTTGATATTTCCCAACACTGGTTCTGACAGCTAGAAGATAAGCGGTCGCTGTCAGGTGTATAAGACGCGTTCTTAGACCAGCCGCAAGATGAATCTGGCTAAACTAGACTGACTCAAATTGCTCGAAAGCCTTTTTAGAGATCCACTTTTATCCTCTTCTTAATTTCCACAATTAATTTCTTCGTAATTTCTGTACCAATCTGTATGATCTTTACCGAGCTCATATTCGGCCTGGTGAAGAAGCCGGGTGTGATACCTAATGTCTAAGTAATACACAGTAATAACCCTCCATGGTAGCAAGGTATGGTAACCGACTTTATTTCCGTCTCTGTACTATGAGCTCTATTTTTTCTCGAGAGGAAACTGCTCTTCTAACAGAAGAAGAAGAGTCCTTAATCTAAACGATGATTTCTTCGGTTAGAAATAGAAAATTTTGATATAGAACTTAAGCACCTCTTGTGGTTCAATGAACCCGCTCCCAGCAAGTTCGTATCGTATATACTCGTGCAGGCAATCCTTTAGAGTCATGTCTTATAAAATATATAAAGTATTAAACGCCACCCATTCACACATATTCCACGGTCTGTGTATAAGTGGTTGTTTTCATTCTACATGCACCATTATCCTGAAGCGAAGAAATACTCGTATAGACACAACTGCAGCGTTCAATTTTATTTACAGTTCGTACAATTAAAAGTATTATTAACCATAAGAGAGGGTCAGAGCATAATGTAAAACAAGCTTTTGTAAAGGAACATCCTGACAATGTGTCTTTAACAACGGTTTTCACTCGTCATTATTTGCGGCTATTCAACTATCCTGAACACCCTGTCCATAGTTTCTGTAATTATTTATTATTGGCTTAGGACTTTGCCCCAGCAATGAATCACTCGATATCTTCTGAGGCCTATCGCTTTTCGTGTTTTCCGAAGAACTATTAATCAGCGTTTTCTATTTCGGGTCTATTATCGGTATCCTTATCCTCGCCCTTACTTCGCCCGATATTATAATCAACGACAGTACAGTCGGGGATTGTGGAAAAAACCTAACATTGTTGGCCCGAGTCTGATGGGGAGACGAATCAGTGGGCGAAGTCGACTGACCCACAGAAACGCCCACGATATACTCGTTACATTTCGGTATTTAAACATATCTACATATAGGTATATGATAAAGAAATGCGGATATATATATATATGTAGTCCAATTTCAATTTGAAAGGTAAAAAAAAAAAAGTTGTTATACAGATATAATAGAACCGCTCGCAACATATGGGGATATCAGTTTCTGATATCGAATTGCTCCTGCGGTAGCCAATACCTTTCCGTGAGATCATGCGCGATATTATTATATCAGATACGATATTCGAACTGGACCAGTTTCGAGAAACGATTACCTACGCTTCTTCCGCGGTATTTTTCGACATTAGATATCGAGTATAATGAAAGAAAGGGAGAAAAAAGAAACGTATCGAGACCCTATAGATTATCCGAGTCTCGAAACAAACACGCGGCGTACCGTAAAGTACCAGTTTCAAATTCCCACGCAATGTGAGAAGATTTCCCCTGATGGTGAAATTGATGAAAAAATGAAAGAGGCAAATCGAACTTTTGATATTCGATCTGCAAAACAAGAGTGTCGTTTTGAATCGTATCTCGTAACATTTGGTGGAACTTTACGATGATACTTGGCACGGTAACGTTGTATTATAGATGACTTCATCGAGGAGTCGCCCTTCGGCAGAGTGACTGAAGTAAACACTGGACCACGACGCGGAGGGTTCAAACCTCTATCTAATCTCATTTGGACACACACGGCGAACCGTGAAAACCAACTTGTACTCCTACGCTTAGCTTGAAACCAGTTCCGATCGAATCTTATGGTGTTAATTTATTACCGATCATCGTGCATTCAGTGCCACGTATCGATCGAACGTGAACTTGCGAGCGAGACCAAAAATTATTTATACCCACATTGTTATTTTTATTTTCATTTTATTTTAAATATTCTCAAGTGGTTAGTTGAGAGGATCTTTTTCAGCAGCGATGATGGAGCAGCATCGGGTTTCATATTAGATTTAAGTAGCAACAGGCTGGATGGGTGGTACTATGTATAGCGAAAGGTTTGATTGGGAATTGAAATCGTATATCGTGGTTGTCAGGAGTGGGTAATATAATTGGAATTGCGTAACCAGTGAAGCCTAGTTTCGTTTAGATATTCAACTATACGAAGAGACGAGCCCAGATGACTGCGTCATTCACTCACCCGGCTACTGTGCCATGTCCATGTCTGAACATAAATACAATACTTACTGCTTCTATATTCTTTCAACAATAGGTTGCAATTTACGAACTTACAGCCGTGCCCACGTCATTTGTTTGTATAGACAAGTAGTGATACACACGGGATAAAAACGTATATATAATACATGTATATGCGATAATACATGAGCAAGATGACGATTCTAGTGGAAGTGCAAAGATTACTTAGATACCACCTATTTGTGAGTATTAAATCTACGTAGATTTAATCGTCACAGCCAGAGTATGCGGACCGGAAAACAACATCCTTGACTTAGTGTGTACAGAGTTGGTATTCACAATTCCATAGCTCACTTAACGAGATAAATTCGAGCCTTTAGGGCCTACGGTTTATATCAAATAGCACAAAAACTAACACGCAATAATATTCCGTGAAAGTATTGCGTCGTTATAGTTATAGTTACTAGAACCGCCACCACCCTGCGTTGAATTAAAATTTATGAAAATAAATTACAACCTGTCAGGCTTATTCCAATAACGTATAATAGGTCAGGCGAAATCCCACTCTAACGAGCCTATAATTCCGACAATTGATTATATGAGGAATTGAATTCTCATATGATTATCGGTTACCAAATAACATTCCTTATTTCTTTTTTTATTATAACTGAAAAGAAAAACTTGCGCAATAGGTGCCAAATATCACGGTACATAATAAATTACTTTGATGGGTGTGTATACTGTGCATCGGTATACCTTATACCTGCCTGGATTTCCTCGGCTGTGAGGATTGTTTACGAGAATTTTCTCAAGTACCGTGCACAAATTTTTCAAGTGCATAGTTGAGTAGTAATAAATAAAGAATATGAAGAATCTGCTTAGGGACGTCTTACGGCAAACATGACCTTCTAGGCTCGGTTACGACTTCTGCAAAGTAAACTAATGGGAGATAAAGAAGTAGGTATACTCCTTTGCTCGGAGAGAGTGGGTGCCACCGTATAAGAGGAATAAATATTAGCTAAAGTTAAGATCTTAAAATGACGCCACCCACTCGTATAGGTATATAACCTCATTGATTAATTCTGTGAGTTTTTAAACCGTCACGAATGATTGATCAAACCTCTTGATGATCGTGGCCTCGACGGTTCCGATTTGGAATGAAAAAATGAAATTTTATCAAGGAGCGTGAAAGAGACTCGGACATCTCACTGTGATGGAAACAAGGCATCTCTCACATTGACCCCAACTCTTGATCAATGTGACTTTTGTGAAGACTATCTGGGCGCGGAAACGTCGACGAGTGAAGAAGCAGGGATCAGAGTCGAAATGAAAGAGGAACAAAATTTTGTATTCCTTCGTGTAAAAAAGGTGAATAATAACAGTAGAAAGTTGTGATAATCATATCTTTCCGGGGAGCGGTCAGAATTCGACGTATTTTTACACATTCACATGAATAAAACCCACGATCGATAGTGTCGCACTATAAAACGTTGACTCCTGTCGATGCAGCTGCAACAGATACATTACACGAGGTACCAGACTCGAGTTACGGTCTTCGGCTTTGATCCACCTACGATTTGGCAGCGTTCACACGAAAACTGCTTTGGAATATCCTTCTGGATGTAATGCGGAATTGAAGTATGGGAGATAAGAAAAGAAACTTGAACGATATTAATGCGATATATTCACAACCTTTGACCAGAATATTTGACCAAGTTTGAAATAATATTTGAGTAGAAAAATTCCTGCGATACTTCGGCTTATTGATATTTGTGAAACCAGAAGCATCGGATTTCGAATTGCTTCTTGAGTTACAAATATTGAAATAAAATACTACCTAATAATTCCTGGGCCGAGTGTGTTTCACATAGGTTTATAATGGTAGCTTCAGGTTCAGGCTGAACGGGGCTCTCTCCGTGGGTCTGAAATGTAATCTTAATCACTCTGCTTATGACCCACGATGCCAAATAGCTCCGAAACATATTTCGCTTATCTACGTAAATGTGAAAAGCTAAAATTGTCAATGAGATGAAACAGAATTTCTTGTAGAAACTGGTAACTATGGACTGAATATGTGCTGGCTAAAGAAAACGCCCTCTAACATTGCTCTGTGAAACTTTTGGGACTCTTCGAAATCCATGCTGGATCCAAAAAGTCACCCTTCCGGAATCATCTCAGGAGTCTAACAGACGTATGTTCGTCAGTCAGTATTCTAAGCTGAGACAGAAATTCTGGAGGCTATTGAGGAATCGGTTGAGGTGTCTATATCTGGAGAAACGTCTGGCTGTTGCAAAAAATTGTTGATACAACCAGAAAAGCTACAGAACAGGATCTCTTTGATCATGAAAAATACGCTTTTCCTGCAAGTTTTATACACTGCCGTAATCAAGGAATATATTTTCAGCTTATGGCAGTTTGGTGTGAAGGGACTCCGGGTAGTATATAGCGGAGGTTACGGAGCGTAAACTGGAGTAACAGTTCCCAGGCCACAGAGGACTGGCGTGAAACATTATCTGAGAGGTTTACATGCGTGCGTAAGTTTGTTCGTGTTTCAGGCACACATAGAGAAAGACACGGATGTGCGAGCGGCGACTTAGCCACAAGTGTAGATCGCCTCGCGGTCCCCGTCAAGGATGAACACGTGGTCACCATCTTGTCTGTGCTGCAGTGCCCAGATGAAATTAATGAAAGAGGCGTACGAAATAATTATGATGTCATTCCGTCTTAGGATACGGAAGGCTGATGTGTCTCGGAATTGGAATCGGTAAGCGAGTTGTACTGATTGCGAGTGAGGAAGAATTAGGGTGCGTGAAAACTGGAGCCCTACATCATCTTGGTTCTCTTTCTTGTTATACGTGTACGTGGGACGTCTTGCGCGCGTCGAAAAAGTGAAATAAATCTTTTCGGGGTAAGACGCAACACGCAAGACGCCACTCCCGGGTCCCACGCCCGTGAAGTGATCGCATTTTCGAATTCCCCCATTCCCTGATCGCTCGAACTTTGTCCAATGAACACTAGACGGGCCAGATTCCCGCTACTTCCTTCGAAGCTGCAGACCGTATGACCGAACGAGTACAAGAAATAGCATAGATGTTCTGGAAAATAAGTAAATAGATGTGAAGAGGAGGCATCAAGTACGGCTAATTATTCAATCAGATCTATTGTTCAGTTAGAGAGATGAGCATCGCATAGTCAACCCACACCTCGACCCATACAGCGATATCCATTATATGTACACACGCAGGCCTCAGTATACTGTGATGTATAAGTAGGGCTTGGCCTGCAGAGAGAGTCCTATGAAGGCGGAGCAGGGGTCATCATCAATTCTACCCGTTTGTAAGTTGGTTTGATTTAACGTTTCCCCGCGTAACGTTGCGCAGTGCGCTATACGTCCAACGAAAACTCTCGCCGCAAGATACATATGACATAGAATATTAAACGGGATTATGAAAAGGACAACGCGGAAGCTCACATATGCATTTTAATTTTCTTCATCCTTTTCCAAATACTACCTCCTGAGCTACTGCTCAATTCAATCGTGGGACGTATAAAAACTTGTCGAAGATATACTTTCATCAAATTCGAATACATCGACTAAATGTTATAGGAAACGCACGGCGGCTGTCTGATCAGACTTCTTTTCACGTACTGATATGCATGAGACACGATGACATATTTACAGGCTGTATATGAGGTATTGACACAGTTGTCATAGCGCTAATTACGCCACGTGAAACTTGAATTTATATACGGAGATCTTTCGAAACGATATCGAAGTGATCGGTAAGGGGTCATCGACTGCGGCCGAAAGATTAGAGTCATCAATCGCTTATCTGTTCTAAAATAAGCCCGGGTCAAATACACTCGATTATATAATGGTACTTTTTGTATCCCTATAACTTATGTAAGGCCGAGCCTTATATGTATGATATAAAGATATACAGAACGATATTTCCGTCAGCAAAAAAATTGATTGAGTTCGATTTTTTTTATCTTCTCTTTTTCATTTGATTATCGCGTTACCTGCAAGGACGGGCAGCTTCTGTGTCTGTATTTTCTGGTAGCCAATTCCCACCACGGGATCACGTTGTCCGTGTTTCTTGGTTTGACTGGATCGCTGACGGCGTGTTCGTAGAGTGGTTCAAGAACCGGTAACGTTCCAGACAGGCGTTTAGGACAATCGTTGGACTCCTGTTCCGATTTGTTGGCATTGCCTCTTCTGCGTGGAAGAGTCGCGTAGCTCATTGTGTTTGTGGTGATCATCGATCCGTCGACGTCCAGTTCCAGAGAGTTGTGTCTCGTCCGAGATCTGGTGGATTTAGTGGCGTCCACGACTTCCGTCGAACTCGGAATATCGGGAATTTCGCCGCGAAATTGTGCCTGAAGTATTTTGTAATGGTCGACCGTATCGGTGGCGGTCTCTGCACTCTCTTCGACGTTTGTTTCAGCGTCGAGAAGTTCCCTGGAACGCTGAAGCTGACCGTTAAGAATAACGTCGGTCGCGTCCATGAGACAAACGGGTATAGCGTTTACCCAGGATCCCGGAGGCTGGGATACCGGGGATTTTTGGTACTTGGAATGATCGCTTACGTCCATCGTGCTTTTGTAAGCTCGTCCAAGGTCTCCAGTATCGATTCTCGAGTCTCTGACACCGTCCAAAACGTTCTCACTGGACTTGTGCAACGGCCTAGGAGACATCTTCGTCTTTCGATAGGGCAACGTGCCGTAGTTCGCTTCTACGGCGAAAGTATCGCAGAGGATATCCTCGTGAGAGCGGTTCACGGTGGCGACGATCTTCGAAGATAGGGAAACACTCGATTTTCTTGAGTTCGGAGAGTTACGATACGTATTCACGTCATCGGCAAATACGTCGTCGATCATGTCCTCTTCGAACATGTTTTTCCGCAGGTTTCGTTGATCGTGATTGCGGTCAAGGGTAGCGGACCGACGTACTCCACGTCTGGATTTTTCGGCCAAAACCTCATCCGACGATTTGACTTTATCCTTTCGATTTTTGAACGCCGATCGTTTTGCCGGAAGTGTATGATAGGCCTCTGCCAGCGGTTCGACTCTGCTGAAATTACTCTTGGAGATATTCGGCTCCTGAAAAGTCACCCTGCTCTTTGGCAATCCGGTCAGAGCCTCGCTTATAGCATAGAGAGACTCCGTCGACTTAGCCGAAGACGACGAACCGTTTGAATTTCTTGAAGGGGATGAGGGTCCTTCGATCGACGAAGACCTGGGAAGTACTTTGGGCGGTAATTTCCCGTATGAATTTGGTCTTGACTTGATCGTCAGTTTTGGCAAGCCGTTCGGCACTTTGAACTCAAATTCTCGTTCGTCGGACGGTTCGCCAAAATTCGGAGAAATTGGCAGCATCGGAGCCATGTCCCTCTTCCTGTGGGTACCGTAGAGATTCTTCGATGAATTCTCGACGTCACCTTTGGCGATTTTGTTTATTATACCGTAGGTCGAGTTCCTGTTGTTACCGGACCTCATTTCCGCGTAGTTCTTGTCAATTTTCGCAATGTTTCTGTTCAAGTCTTCGATATACCGCGCCGTACTACGGTACAAATCGCCACTTGGAACGTAGTTTCCATCGACACCCGGATCTCTGGGGAGTCGCGGAGGCTTGTTATTGAGTCTCGGGACGTTCGGAATCGCGTAGATCGGTTGCCTGGTTTTATTAGCCGGAGTTCTCCTATTATTCTTATTATCGAGATCGGCAGCATCCTCAGACTTGGCGGCCAAAGCTCGGCTCTTATTTTCGGAATTAGTTGCAATTCGCTTATCGGGCTCAAGCGGAACAGTGTCGTAGTGTCGCCTGGGGTTTTCGTCATTTTTTAAAACCGTCATAGAAGCCATTTCCTGGTCAGTTGAAGAAACGGCTTTCCCATTTTCCGACGTAACCGTGCCGCTCGATTGTCGCCTAGACTTCGTTTTACTGGCAAAACTGTTCAAGATCGGTACCTTGTCTTCTGGGGTTGACCCTCGACCCTCATCCAATGACACACCTCGCCTAGGGGTGGCTTTAAGGGTTCCGTAGTTTTCGGCAAAGGAATCTTTTCCCGCGTCGCACCACCTCGGTACTCGAGTTCCTACCTCTGGTAGGATGGAGGACATTTCAGGAGGCGCGTAAGGCCCGTTAGCCTCTTTGAGTAGCTCCTCCGAGTCTGACCTGTAGACGGCTCTTGGCCTGTTGCGACCCCGAGCTCGGATAGTCGCGTATCCATCGTGTACGCGTCTCGAGCAGACATTCAGCTCCATGGTTTTCAATTCTCTTAATTAAGAAGCGTCGAATGTTTCACCATATTTCTTATCCAACGTCAGAGTCTCCGATTAACAGTTGTATCGATGTATTGTAACGTTGTATTCTAGATACCAGGAATCATAGCGAATACCGCATTTCGAATCATCGCAGTCACGAGTGCGAAACAGTTGATTCACTTTTGTTTTGTTTATTCAGAACAAGTTCCTTTATTTGGTTTGTTTTTGGTTTGTATTTTTTGATTTTCGAAAACTGCGTATACCTGGAAGATTAATGCCACCGGTTACACGCACCTCACTTCTTTTATTTTTTTTTATTTTTTTTTTTCATTCACGAACGAGTTAGGCTGCACAAGCGGTGTTACATAGGCACATGATAAATTTACTCAGTTTCAGAACAAATAACAAAAATTTATAGCTCCATTGTGAAATCAAGCTGCCTGCTGCATCACCCCGCGTCTTTACAATCGTTGGGCTCTGCTCCTTCAATTAAGTGGGCCGTGACACGTGCGCTCTACTTGGTTGTTTTTTTCTTTCCTAATTTCCCACAACGTTGCTGAGTTCGAAATAAAAAAATGTATAAACATATACATTTTTTCATTTCGAACATATATATTATGATACACGTATAGTCGTTGCGAGCGTGCGGTTGTATATTGGATAATTTTAAGGAAAAACAAAAACAAAAACGAAAAAGAAAAAAAAAAACAAACAAAAACCAAACCCACGAAAGATCGGATGAATGGTTCCTAATACCGGCTTTTCGAATTCATGAAAATAAAAAAAGGAATGAAAAAAAAATAACAGCGACTGAATAAGGTTGTTCGAACGTAAGAAACGGGATTATACCATACTACTCTATCCGCGAACAATTATCAAAAGCGCGAGCGTTGGAAGCGAGGTATGAAATAATTGCGGTGTACTAATAAGGTAGGGAACCGTAAATATCAAATGGATTTCGCGACAGGCACCCGTTCATTTCACAATAATTTCGTATTCCCGAAGTTGGTGACATAGATTTTCCGTCTTATCAAATATCTTAGGGTTCCCGGGCGTGATACCCGGTCGAAAAAAAACGATTAAGATAAACTGGCTGTGGGATATAGGACTATGAGATATGTCTTAGTATTATAGAAAGAATGAGAAAATGAGGGGGAAGAAAAAGAGTTGATACGTTTAATGATTTATGGAGGAAACTAACAAGGCAGTCTTTTCATGACGTGCCCAGCTTTCATAAGTATCTCAACTATTAATTTATTTCCATTTACATCACTTATTTCCTTATACTTTTAAACAAGATCTTAAAAAAAAAAAAAAAAAGAAAAAAATCGCAAATCAGTAAAATACCAACGAGGCGAGAGAAGAAAAAGAAGGAAAAAAACAAAAAAAAATATATTATAATAAGAATAAAAATATCCATTCCACTTTGCTTCGGGTCAGTTGATTTAATAAGGTGAAGGCGAAGGCGAAAAATGGCAAGACGTGTAATAAAGTTGGTTTCGTGTTGGCTCTCCGTAGTCCGCGCTTAGCCTCCGAATATAACTATTCGTCATTCAAGTTGCATAACTAATTGTAAACCGCATATTATTATAGGAACGAATGTTTATATTCATCGATTACCTAATTTGTTTTCTCAGCTTGACTTATTCCGAATTGAACTCGTCCTCTTTCATATTCTCGGTATACACCGCGTCGCAACATCTTTACACATGTATTATTTCGCGTTAATTGTGTCACGCACGGAACAAGATCCGTAATACTAACAGAGAATTGATAGCTTTATGTCGATATCTAAAATAATCGAGTTTAGATGGTTAATAATATTCAGTTCACGCTTAAGCGACGTTTCCTGCTGCTGACATGGTTCGATTCTTTCGTTTTGTATTCCTCATCCTCCGCGCGTGTCTACCATCGAACCATCGATCTTGTTACAATCGTGTGTTATTTTCATTCGAGAATAGCGCATAAGGCGCGGACGTTTATGTGAAATAATGAACCCATTCCTCCAGGACCGCGGGCGATCGGATAGCAGAAATATACGCGTGTGAATATCGTAATATCGCAGTATCTCAATGCA
This sequence comes from Tenthredo scrophulariae, assembly GCA_963978835.1. NCBI lineage: Eukaryota > Metazoa > Arthropoda > Insecta > Hymenoptera > Tenthredinidae > Tenthredo > Tenthredo scrophulariae. The sequence continues at coordinate 24,173,321 of OZ022230.1, read as the reverse complement.
GAGATGAAAGATGAAAGAGGGACGCGAACTATCCGTGAAGATATCGACGACAGAAACCGATAACTTTCTTAACCTTACGAATTATTTACTTCAAGGGTCGGAATCCATGGTTTCTTTGACGGAATAAGAACATATAGATTGCGTTCGTCACGTGATATATTCCATTTTTACCCCACCATATACGTTATCTTGACTCTAGCCTAAAGTCTGCTACATCCACCCGATACTTCTAATGGAAAAGGAAAAAATATTATAGAAATTAAAGAGAAAAAGTATTCCCATATTCGAAGCACAATTCGTTAGAGTAAAATCGACGCAAATTATCACGTGCCAAAGAAGCGCTGTTATATTACTGACGTTTGTTCGCTATGATCATTGGAGCGATTGAACGTCCGTATTTATACATCGATGTAACCATATTGGCAGACTTATTACAATCTTCGATACCCGTAAATCAACATCTGTCCGACGCTTGTTAACTCGGTAAATAGAGATCTCAATTTGCTAAATTTCTGTCCGCGCGATCGAAGCTCGACGGTGATAAATAGGATCGGGTGAAGCGGAGGTGGAACAAAAAGCAGGAAATGAGAATGGCGAGCATCTATTCAAATTCTGGTTTCTTTTAGTCCTGCACTAAGCGAATTTCTTTTTTTCATTCCTCTATCCTAACTAAACGATTTTTATAATCAAGTTTTCACGAAACGAATCGATACCATCAGCGGGGAAAGGACGTGACTATATTTTTCGTGTCATATGGAATAACAATAACATAAAGTAATAGTTGGACAGGCGATGGCCTAGACTGCACGTTGCGCATTCAGGTTCTCGAATGTCAATGCTATCGTGTTTTGCATGTAAGTTGCATAAACGCGAATAGTATGTTACGTCCATATACATACATGGATACAAATGTAATACGGTATACCGGATAAGGAAACTCGAACCTGTGTCGAATGGGTCAGGCTAAGGTAAGCCTGCAGAACCTCAGAATATAAGATAGTTCATTTCCTGAATAGCCACTCCGCGAAGCGAGTGGTCAAAGACTCGATGAGATCGGTTACTATCAGCTCGTTTAACAGCCTCCTATAGTCCTATTAGTTCCACCAATCGTTTGCGTTATTTCTAATTGCATTTAGTCAACTACGTATATAAGAAGTTCTCTGCGGCTAGAGCCTTTCTCTTGTTAAATCGTTAATAAGTTAACGGATGACGATCTCAATATTATCAGCCTATTAAACTTGGAACTTTCTCACTTTTATTCACCCGTTTATTTTCTTTTCTTTTTTCTTTCTGTTCTATTGGTATTTTATGCAACGCAATTACACGGCTTATGGTTCACGGTTATACTAGTTTAGTACTGCATGAAAAATTTTCTTCGTTCGTGTTCTCTTCTCTATACTCTACTCTATCTATGCAGACTGCATACATAATGGTCAAGTAATTCTCGGATATCTCGGGCCCGACTTTCTGCGTCTTGAAATCTCCTCTCTGACCCCTAACCAAAAGCGAATATATGGTGTAGTATGACATGGAAGATAGCGAACGAGCTCAGCACCATATTACTATCTGTATATACTGCAATTTTATTTTTTGACGTCGTTATCGCGTTGCGTCATACCCACTAACGTCGCACAGTTAGGAACAAACGTATGCGATACACATTTGTCTGTATTTCGGAGCATAAAGTTAGGTATTTATTTAAAGTTGGCAACAGAGTCTTCTGTCTCCTTCTATCCTTCATGATTACATACAGAAGAAAAGAGACAGAAGACTGTGTTGCCAACTTCATGCCGGTCAGAATCAAACGCATTTGTGTACATCGAAATTAAATATCGACACACGTGTATAAAGTATGATAATGTCGGTGCGGTTGTTTCTCAATCTCTTTTATTTTCTATAAATTTTTTTATTTGTTTTTTTTAATTATAAAATTTAAAACGATTCCGTGGTATCGCAGAATCGTTGAAGGATTACGTGGCTGATATTTCCGATCGGTGGACCGATCGGACGTGACTCTAGCTCTGCGAATAGAAAGAAACGACGAATGACGGCAGAGAAGAGATATTCGATAATAACAACAACAACAATAATAATGGTAATTATGATTCAATACAGAGATCTCTATAGCTAGATTAAAAAAAAAAAAAAAAAAAAATAATGATAAAAAAAAAAAAAACCGCCCATAAATATTAATGTGGAAAGTCGAATGGTATGGACTCGGACATATAACGTATTTAATTATTCGCGATTCGACGTTCTTATGTCATTTATACTATACAGGTGCGTATAGACATACCATTTGAAATTATACTAATCGTAAAGTTATACTATATTCCCGATGTGGTTTTAATGGCTGAGACCGGTGGCTCTGCAGCAGTAACGCAACGCAACGCATAACGCTGTCGTTGTCGCACCGTTTGGTTTGTACCAAAGTTTATATTTACTGATGGGAATTCACGATAGTAGCTTATCGCACAGATAAAGATGGCACCTACGCTTTTTGCAGTGACATAATATTATACTCAGCGGAACTGTAGGTATAACTGCCTAGATTCATGGTGGGTGGGCCACTTAAATGTCGATTTCATAATTCGTTGAGTTTTATTTCCCTTTCACGCAGCTACTCCTCTATTTCATCGATTACCAAAAGTTCGATTGCATAAGAATTTTAGATATTTTTGAAAGTTACCGACTTCTCTTTCCGGTTTTTCAAAAGAGGGGCAATTCAATATGCGCAACTATACGGACCGCGAGGCTGGAATTTAGGGTAACGAGCGCATGCGCGTAAACGGCCAATAGAATTTCAAAGTGAGAGCGTAGAGTCCTCTGAATTGAATACAATATATTATAGTATTCTACTAGCATGTGGAAAGTTTTCGAATAAAAAGTAGACTGTATATACCTAGGTACTCATGTGTGTATGTAGTATATTAAAAATAAATCTCGATTCCCGCAAAAAGTGTTGTCGTGCAGGAAGGCGGCAGCTGTGCTCGGGGTATAAAGAGAGCCGGACAAACGAAGGGAGAGAAATATACTACTGCGGCTATCGCAAATACCTGTAGAATGGAGTGCATTGCATGGGATGAGAAAAAAAAAAAACTGGACGAGCAGACAACAAGACGCGCGACGTCCGCTACCGAGAACCGATTTCATATGGATTCCAATATGACGTAGCATGACATACATGCTTAGGCGTATATACAATATATCTATATATCTAATCTTACCCTCTATCAAAGATCTACTTCGTAGTTTGAACCGATCTGTTCCACTACCTATCGATATAGAAATCAATTCTGGCTCTGTATTCGTCATTTGAATAGCTAGGTTATTGTAGGGAACGTAATATTCAAGTCAGGTGTCCAGTTTGGTTTCAATGTTTTTTTATTCATTCGAAGTCCGTGTAAAGTTACCGATAACTATTTACAGTCATGGTAAGTCATGTTGAGTCTTAATGTCATGTTGATTCATGTGAAGTAATGATAAGTCAAGTCAGTTTTAGGCAACGTTGTCGAGTTAAGTCAACTAATTTGAAGTCACGTCAAGTTATGCCTATAATCGTGTTAAGTCATTTTAAATCATCTAAGTCGTGTAAAGTTTCGTTAAGTGGTCTTAAGCCACTTGAAGTCATGTGAAATTATATGGAAAGTTACATGTTGAGACGTGGCAAGTCGTCGTAAATCACATTAAGTGATTAATTTGGAGTAATTCAAGTCATGTTGAGTCATGTGAAGTAATTTCAAGTCATTCAAGTCATATCAAGATAATATGGAGACATGTGAAGCAATTCGAAGTCATTCGAGTCATATTAAGATCATATAGAGCCATGTGGACTCATTTGAAACAACTCGAGTCATGTTGAGTCATGTGAAGTAATTCGAAGTCATTCGAGTTATATCAAGATCATATAGAGTCATGTGGACTCATTTGAAACAACTCGAGTCATGTTGAGTTAAGTGAAGTAATCTGAAGTCATTCGAGTCATATTAAGATAATATAGAGTCATGTGAACTCATTTGAAATAACTCGAGTCATGTTGAGTCATGTGAAGTAATTTGAAGTCATTCGAGTCATATCAAGATCATATAGAGTCATGTGGACTCATTTGAAACAACTCGAGTCATGTTGAGTTAAGTGAAGTAATCTGAAGTCATTCGAGTCATATTAAGATAATATAGAGTCATGTGAACTCATTTAAAATAACTCGAGTCATGTTGAGTCATGTGAAGTAATTTGAAGTCATTCGAGTCATATCAAGATCATATAGAGTCATGTGGACTCATTTGAAACAACTCGAGTCATGTTGAGTTAAGTGAAGTAATTTGAAGTCATTCGAGTCATATCAAGATCATATAGAGTCATGTGGACTCATTTGAAACAACTCGAGTCATGTTGAGTTAAGTGAAGTAATCTGAAGTCATTCGAGTCACATTAAGATAATATAGAGTCATGTAAACTCATTTGAAATAACTCGAGTCATGTTGAGTCATGTGAAGTAATTTGGAGTCATTCGAGTCATATCAAGATCATATAGAGTCATGTGGACTCATTTGAAACAACTCGAGTCATGTTGAGTTAAGTGAAGTAATTTGAAGTCATTCGAGTCATATCAAGATCATATAGAGTCATGTGGACTCATTTGAAACAACTCGAGTCATGTTGAGTTAAGTGAAGTAATTTGAAGTCATTCGAGTCATATCAAGATCATATAGAGTCATGTGGACTCATTTGAAACAACTCGAGTCATGTTAAGTTAAGTGAAGTAATTTGAAGTCATTCGAGTCATATCAAGAACATATAGAGTCATGTGAACTCATTTGAAATAACTCGAGTCATGTTGAGTCGTGTGAAGTAACTCTGAGTCATGTGGAGTCAATAAAGTCATGTCAGGTTGTATAGAATCATGTAAATAAAGTAATCCGAAGTGATATAGTTACATATTGAGTAGCATTAGGTAATACGAAGTCATATGAAGTTAACTCGAGTACCTATTTTGGATGAATTTGACTGTCCATATTCTCTCGAAGTATTGCAATATCGAACTGTCGAAGAGATTTATCAAAATTCATGAAGATGATAGTTACCGCACTTACCCGGAAGTCGAACAAATTATTGAAATGAATCTACCGGATGTTTAATAAGCGTACAATCCTCAACGAGCGGCGCGGTAGTTGATTTCTTTCTAAATTTCTACGACGATTTATGGCGCACGACTGATCAGAGGTCTGATTATCCGTTCATGGACCGTTTAATTTTCACAATTTCCCCGCGAATTGACCGCGACGTGGCGTAGTCACGCGTCTGGTATTAAATGTAGGTTGGTAAGTTTAGTAGTCGCAAGTATGTAGCTGATTGTGAGTAGCGTAACGGCGCGGGGATATAATAAGTTAAGGAGAAGACAAAAGACAAAACAACTACGTCAGTTTTAATAAGCAAGAAACGGTCATTGGTCCACTAGTTGGCTTCAATAAAGACGGGGTCTTCGGCATCGCGAGAAGGGCTGACTTCAACCCCTCGCCTCACTCCCACAGAGCTGTACTCGCAGCACGAACAAACCGACTGTTTACTAATCAACGCGGCCCACTACTGACTACTATACTCGGATGTTCGAAGTACGGGCGTGAGTCTTATACATTAATATTCCACAAAAGTACTTCATCCGCTGCATGGTGTAAATTTATACATCCATCAACCGTAGATATATACTTCATTACCGAATGTTAATATCCTAACTCTTTCGGATTCCGCAAGGTGCGGACTTTTGTAAAAAGAACAACTAGTTTTCTCCTCTCTAAACTCCGACTACAGGTCATTTAATGGCGGACTATACTCGTCCCTCTTTTATCCCTAGCCCCGAAGACCGCGTCGAATTTATAAGGCGAGTGCAATCGCCTTGTATTATACTTTACCCTCGAACGACAGAGAGAGAGAGAGAGAGGGAGAGAGAGGCCCGTAGGCTCGTGCAGTCATAAAGACCGAGTCGTTTCAAACCGTGATGATAATAATTGGGGAGAAAATTGCGCCTGGTTAATTTTTAATGATTAAGAAAACTGAACGACGACGAAACTTTCGTAGCTAAAAACGTTTTTTCTTTTTTTGTTTTGCCCCAATAAGGTAACGCGATATCGAAAATAACGGCTCGTATTTTTCCGGCATAATGCGTAAAGCGAAGATATACTCGCAGGGCAACCAGGCAGGCAGCTCCAACTCGCGCTGTTCTATAGAAAAAGTTTGAACAGTGGACTGCGTGCGGAGTATGCGTTATGGAGCGAGTTACAGGATCCGGGCCCTCGCATTGGCTTAGACTCTTCAAAGAGTGTGTAATTCGATCTTAGATACGTACGAGAGATTTTATAATACGCTGCACGCGCGACGCCAATGCAATTTGTTAGAATGAGGAGCAGCCCGAGGAGGAGAGCATAGCCGGTCAATTGTCCTCGGAATATTAATAATTAGCTGAGGCGTCCACCGGCCATCGCGAGCGACGTACATATTATATGTATATACGTAGGCACGCAATAATTTTCAATAAATACCGATTACACCGATCTACGAGGCCTCGACATCTCTGTTAAACTATACACGGTTCCAATTACGGGTGATACTCTGTGTACACCGCACACTCGCCTAACCCTCTCGAGACGGGAGCACATCTGGTGAAGTCACCTTTCACGAGGATATACTTTGCGCGCGGTTTTTAATACACGAACTGAGGATTGGGAAATTATAAATTACGGATCTAAGCGATGGTGAAGGATGTCGAAAGTGATCGTATCTCAGATCCAAAAACAGGATTCATAACACTCAATTATCGTTGAAAGGTGAGGAATGACGATGGTAGTTTTGCCAAAAATCTTCTTAACCTTCGAGATTTTTAGATTCAATATAACTATATGAAACCCGTTACAATTTTTTTTTTTTTCTTTTTTTTTTTTTATTTTGAATTCAATCGCTGAAAACGCCCTAAAGGCTAGTAATCTTTACCAAAAAGTAACAAGTGCCTCAGTGGCGATCGTAGACCGAATATAAATGCATAGCCGTAGGGCCCTTTCTATCCATATACCCGGAAGGATCGTTGAGAAATAAGTTCTGGGTATAGAAGAATCCGAATAGAGTATCCCACCCGTTACACGATCTTGCAGCGTGACGATATCGTAGATCTGATCGAAAATCGATCGTCGTGATATTTTCGAATAAAGACTTATAGAAATTGACCCTAAGTCGAGAGTGAGAATGAGCCTAACGGTTTTGTACGAAATCGTTTCCTCCCCATTACACGCCACATTTCTCCGTTTCGAATAAATATCGCCTCGGGGTTGTGTAACTTGGAAAAAAAGGGGCATTTTCGAATGGGATTTTCCTTTCGCCCAATACCCGGAGTCACCGACCAATCAGCCAGCACGTAATGCTATATATGTTTAGCTCTTGGGTTTTCGGGTCTGTTTACACAGGCAGGCCCCGGAACGATTCTAGATATTTCACTGCCCAGACGCATTTTAGGTCCAAAGTTGTTCGTCCCGAACTGACATTATGAAGGATTCCGGATCCCAGGGCTACCCTAACGCTTTTGTTGAGCTCCCTTCGCCAGGATCGGTCACGAAGTCATAAATTTTTCAAGTTTTGCGAAAAAAAAAAAAAAAAAAAAGAAGAAAAGAAAAAGAGAAAACACAAAACTTTGTCACTTCAATTTTCTTATTTCACTCGAATGGTTCTACGCAAGGCAGCGGCTAAAAAGGAGGAGTAGAGGTATAAGAGCACGTGACGATCTTAATATTTGCTCTGTACACGTGTTTGCCTTAACCGCTAGCATCTGTGCCGGTCGAGAAGATATAATATTACGATTTAACGTGCGATCTCGTGGACCCCGAAGTTCGTCTTTCACAACGCGTATGGATATATATTTTTTTCATCAAATTTCGTATTGATTCATTTGTACTGCGTGAAAATTTTTCCAATGCGATGAAAAGTTGTTTGAACGGTTGTGTGCAATAGTTATAGACCGATATGAGAATAAGGAGTTGCAGAAGTTAAAAAGGATATATGTATAGGAATAAATGGGAATATGTTGCGAGTTTAGTAGAAGAGTAAACAAGAAGAATAAGAATAAGAATAAGAATAAGAAGAAAAAGAAGGAGCGCGGAGAAACGAAGAGGAAATAAAAGAAGAGGAGGTCGCGTGCGGAATGTTCAATGCGGGAAGTTGAAGCAAACTGCAGCAACGGTATACGGACGCAGAAGGATTCGCCTTATACGTCGAATCTATCGCTATATAAGATTCTGAGTTAGATCTCGAAGCGAGTCAAGTCTGATCTAAAGGGATGATGCGGTATAGTACGAGGGCCAGGGGGCAGTGATCTCGATCTCAATCAATAACGATAATGAAAGAATAAAATGAAGTAGGTTCGATGTTTCTGTACAAAATTATAAATCAAATGAAACGAACAAATTATCAAAATGTTATCCACAGAATTTACTGCAGGGCACGTCACGATAAAGGCATTCTCGTCGAACGAGATAGATATAAGAGAAAAAAAGAGAAAGAAAAAAAAAAATTACAAAATTAAAATCAATATAGATATCGATAAGCTATCAGAAAGGCCGTTATGAGTTAACGTACACCACACTCGACTGAAAAAAAAAAAGAAAAGAAAAAAAAAAAAAGAACCGCGGACGTAGAAGAGAAAAGAAATTTTATTTTACTTGACGATATCAAACATTGAGATGAAATATACAGTATTAATAACATACGAGAAGTTTTCATCGCACATCACTCGCATATACGTATATATGTGAAATAAGTAAGAAAAAAGAAAAAAACAAAAACAAATCCTATATTATTTTATTTCCGATTATCTTTTCTGTTTTTTTATTTTTATTATTATTTTTGTATTTATTTTACGCTTTTCTCTTTCCACTAGAAAAACTTTAGATATTAGTTCGAAACTTCGATCAGTGCCTGTCCGCGTTCACTGGCAACCTGTACGACTGTTGCTCGTACCGCGTCTCGACGCTTACTACTCCGCCTCCCCCACCGTCGACATCTCAGACACGACGAGGCGACGCCTTACGTTGATTGGCCGGGGCACAATGACCTTGCGACGTCGTAGCCCCCCCACCTATCCCGTAACATGGTTATAGCCTAAAGTGCAATAATTTAAAAATGCATTGTCGTTATTTAGCGCCAAAATTTATCCCCAATATAATATCTTCATTCGACGTATTTCAGTCTATACGTTCAAGCTAATGAATGGATGCTTTTTGTTTTTTCTTATTCTCCTTCTTTGACGTATTTTTGACGAATTTTATCGCGGACAATTCTCCGCGCAATTTGAACCGCGAATCATAATTATGATCACGAATGTAGAAAAGTGTTTAAAAGGTAAAATCAATTCCTATCGTGTGACGGTTGGCTATTTTTTGTCTATTTCCTCTATTTCTTCTTTTCTTTCTTTAATCCTACTTCATTATACTTCCAGCTTCATTTCCTGAACCAATATAGGTGAAACTGTTGTCTAAGGGTGCCTGAAATTGGAGACAATAATGAGCCGAAAAAGGAGAAAAAGGGGATAGAAATTCGTCGAAAAAACTACAAACACGCGTTTCCTTGAATTGAAACGATGACAAGTATGGTGAATTAACGAATTATTTAGGATAAAAATTTGATAACTATCATATTGTCGAGTGTCAGCGATAAAACGCGAGGCACGTTAATATATAATACCTGGTATATGCTGGAATTGGGTGAAACGATCGAGCCGCGGCTATAACCGATAATATTTCATATTTTATTACGTATTTTTTCAAATTTCAAATCTGGCTCCATATCCTTTGTCAGATAATTTCAAAGACGAGGTACGACGTGGGTGAAAAGCAGTTGTCGTTTAGTTTTACGACTCTATACCTGCGTCGCATCCATTTCACTATAAATGTCCCATAGAAGTCCATGGGTTAATCGATTCTGGCGGACAGTATCTCCACACGTCTAGATTCACAGATATACAGAAAAAAACCAGCTGGGACCGGACCAAAAACCAATTCAGACTGTAACAAAGTCCTTAGCTCCTCATTACTGATCCCAGCTACTATTTCGGCTGCAGGTGTGCAGTCTGATCATTAATTGCGAATCTGGACCGCATCACTGCGGTGTTTTTCCTCATCAATAAAGAGAGCAGAAAAATTCTCTGACCGGTCCGAGGTTTTTTTTTTTTTTTTTTTCGTAGTATTCGAAAATCCATTTTTTTTTTTTAAACTCGATTTTACCGTTGGACTTACACGTTAGAGATATAAAAGTGGACTTACATTGGTAGACAGTTGACTGGTAAGAGAATGGACCTTCTCCTGTGCGTCTAGTAGCTCACGTCTAAGTTTGCGCAATTCATGGGCCTGTTTTTCTTCCGCTGAGCTATAGAGGCTGCTGGCAGTTGATACCAGGGACACGGAGGACCCATGAACTGTGGGTGAATGAAAAAGGTCAAATTCTTTCCTCTCTTTTTCTCTATCTTAATATGGGATGAAAATAGCGGCAGATAAACAAGTCGATTAGAAAAATTCTAAAACAGTTTTATAGGATTTTAAATGCCTGGTAGTAATCGTGTATCGCCTTATCTCACTGCAGGCTTGAGTAGAATATTTAGAAACGAAACTAGTTTCTACGGTCAGTAAAAATTTCTCGTTGAATATACGAGAGAAGAAAGTATTTTTTGCAACACCTGGTTCGAAAGTTTGATTTTCGAGGCGTGTGTGGCGGGCGTGAAATACCTTATTTCCTAGGAGTGAAGAAAAGAAGAGTTAGCGCATGCGCACACCGCAAATACTCTACTTTACGCACTAGTCATTTTTTCGCGCACTGTGTCACGGCGGCGGGCAGTCGCGATGTGTGGTTATATCGATCAATCAATCTGTCTCTCAAATCAAACTTTTTTCGCAGGGAGTTACAAAGAATATCGCGTGATACACGTGCGGAAAGTGGGCAATAGCTAACCCGTGTAACTACGGCGCTCGTCGGATATTGCCTACTTTCTGCACTTGTATAACAATATGCTATTTTTTAATCGTCAGAGACCAAAGACACAATTATGTCTTATACTTACTGTCGTCATCTTTGTGAACGTGTTGATAAAGGTTCGGGGGTTGCCGAGGGGCATGAGTCGGTGTCGGCGAAGTAGGCTGGGACCAATGCTGTCCAGGACATCCCGCAGACCCTACAGGTACGCTGTAGTAAGGTTCGACCCCCACGCCAACCCCAACTCCAACCCCAACCTCTTCACCGACTGAGGAAGAGGCCCCACTTCCTCGAGCGAGCATGGACGGGTACATTTTTTCACTTTTCGTCGATCTATGTCAGTCAGAGAGAAATCCATACGTGGAGTGATGATGATCCGACATATTGATCAGGCTTTGTTATCTTAGTTATTGAATCTTTTAACGAGGTGTATAATTTTCGATTTTATTCACTGTTACGCTTTGAAGAATCATTACATTGACATTCGGATCTTTTTTTACACCTGATTACCAGAACCATTTCAGATTTTATGAACCTTACCCCTTCCCTTACACAGATTCGTTGCACCGAAGAAAGACCCATTAAAATTTTCAGGAAATATTATAGATTGATGTAATTTCGTGATAAACCGATGATCTTGGATTGAGTCAATCTTTGGATACGAAAATTCTTGACTTTGAGCAATTTTTGAAATCACATCGTTTTAGAATACTCCATCCAAATTTTGAAAAGCTTCGATGAACGATGGGACCTGTACCCTGCGACAACCACTTTTTCAGCGAAGTCCATAAAATCTCAAATCATTCCTAATTGTGTATTGAAATAGGACTAATCAGGTGTTAAAAAATTTGGTCAATGGAATATTTATTCAATACGTACCAGTGGTATGTTACCCTTTGAGTGACTATAATTTTGTACTGAATATGCGATTTACGCGGTGTGTCGAAATCTCAGAACATGTCGCTGATTCTATGCAGTAACACTTTTATACATTTTTTTTCTTTTTACGATTTCTTAATCAAATTTTCGAATCTTATTGAAATTGTAAAAAATAAAGAAATAAATATGAGTCATTAATGGTTTCATATCCGATCAACATGAGAGTTATCATGTACTGTGTGTTAAATAAGACACATATCAATTTGACGACAAATTTGATAAAGACAAGTCATTCAAGTTGGATGAACTCTAGAGATGTTAGCGGGTGATGTCTAACGATGAGAAGTACATGTAAAGAGGTTCCAAACGAAATCCATTATTCTATCAACGACCAGACTGATGATTTTATTTTCGAAATTTGGAACTCTTTTCCAAAAATTTGAGACCCCAGTTACTTTTCCATCGTAAAAAAATTCCCGGACTCTTTTTTCCTCCAAAATATTATCAGCATGGTAATAATCGTAAAAATAGATATGCACATCACTGTGTAGTATATCACAGTTTATTGATAATCATGTATTTATGACACACCGCGTAAATCATGAAGGATGAAAAATGTGTCGTTTTATTACAGGCACCGTGGAAGCAGTAAGAGGTACGCCAATTTAATACGTGGAGCCTATTCTCGATATAACGATGTTACAAACTTGTCGAGCTTAACTTTGGTCAAATTTACTTTCTGGGTTATTTGACGATAAGTTTTTTGTTTTTTGTACTACTTAACACCGCAGAGCACAGAGACTAGAAGTATTAGACGACATACGAAGTAAGTAAAATGAATTTGAAGTTATCGCCACGACTGCTGATACATTACTGTACAGCAATCGTGTAACAGAGTGTAAACGGTCAATTAACGCTTCTGAAGTTTTTTGCTGTCATTTTTATTTCTCCTTTTCGTTTCAAGTACACATATTTGTTTTATTCCTTTTTCTCGAGAATTTGAAGAATAGGCTCCTTGTTAGGCGATGTATAGGATGGACCGGAGAAATGTTAGCGAATGATGATACTGTTGATGATGATGATGACGATGATGATGATGTCAGCACTACAGTACAGGACCTATACTATAGGTATTTAGTAGAATAATAACGATAACAATAACGTCGAGTTTATAATTAATCAAAATCCGAAACCGGGGTATAAAGTTCGCTTCAGTTTCTTCGGGACCAGCCTCTACACCGATAAACTGCTACGCATGCGAAGGCGGTGTACAAAGACAAAAAATACCAGTGTGGGTACACAGTATTATAGTATAGTATAGTATAGTATAGTATAGAGTATAAGCTTGTATTAATAGTTGAGAGATGCAAGAAGCTATATGCGGCATCGAGCGAGTTGTTGTACACACGCCCGTGCTCGAATTACTTCGATTACTTTAATTACTCCAATTACCAAACGTGAACCACTCAGTACAGTGTCAAAATTTACGACCCCGATATACCGGGAATCTTTTGTCCCAGAATTCAAGCCCCGTTTTATTACACTGCGCATCATGCCCGACGCAACGCGCTTAACGCGATGTCGGAACGCGTGTTGGGTTGCATACCTACGGGGGAATATCGAAATTGTATTCCCTTTTGTACACATACACGATTATATCTATGAAGATATTCAAACTTCTGTGTCTCTGTCTGAAAAATCGGACTAATTTTTATTTTTATTTTTGTTTTTTCTTCGATTTTTCACTCAAGTAAGCATCGATTTTCAATATTTTATATTACTTTTCATAACCTTAGTGACAGATGTAACATTCAAATGATCGACATGAAAAATTGACTTATCTCGTTCAATCCAAACGTTCGTTTCTACCAGAACAGAAATACGAATTTCAATTCTTTACCACCAAACCATATTTTTATTGTTCTTCTTGTAAATGAAAGATCTGGTTTTTATCCCGAGTTGAAAACAGTAGTATTATGAGGGGCGTGTATTGATACACGCTCTGATCACCTCGAAAATGCGATTCGTAGTTTCTCCTATACCACACAACCGATCGAAATGAAACTTTGGGGTTTACTGCTCCATCTCAGCAAAAGGTCGTCGAGTATTTCGTTTTTTAAAAATTTTCAATTTTTTTCTACAGATTCAGTTATCATCGGAGAAATTGTGGATTTGTTCACATATGAAATCGATTTATCCCACTTTTAAAATACTTAGCCACTCGGCGGTGGCAAACCACACATTTTTACCACTATCGCATCTCATTTGATGAAGAAATGTCTGAAGAACTACGATTTTGCGTATCATTAAGAAAAAAAAAAAAAATACCGAAATCTCACGGAGGCGACACTTTGTAGCAACATAATCACGCGGCAAAATTTACGAATTCGAATTCGCTACACGATCTCGCGGAACCGGATTGATATAAAGATCTGAAATTTGATTACCGGATTTTATATTCAAATGATGGGCTAAGAATTGCCATGTTCTGTTTAATTTAAACGTTCGTTTCTACGAGAAGATAAAACGACTTTCAATCTTTGACTTTGATCACATGGGTTTCTAAGGCGATGAAAAGTACATTGTGATAAAATACTACTTATACATCTTGTTTTCATTTGTTTGTATTTTTCATTTAGATGTAAAAAAAAAAGACAAAAGAAAAAGGAAAAAAAAAAAGAAAAACCAATCAAACGTGCTAAAAATCTTTGTATAATTTCTATATAATTTTGAAAACTCATGCATCTGATTGACAAGCAGCCCAACACGGTTTTCTCTGCTGTTTTCAGATAATCCATTAGGAAAAAAATCGAGGTATAAATAATGGGATATATATGTATGGTTTCAAAAGATTCGTTCGATAGATCGTGTCGCGTACATGTCGTGTGTGTAGATTTTTTTTTCTACCTTGGGAATGTCCTGTCCCGCAGATGGCTAAAACGGTACCAAATCGCTTTGTTATTTCTACGAAAAAATTGGGTATCTTTTCATAAAGTCTTTTTAGTTCGAAAAGAAAAATTATCACTAGATTTAATAAGATCTAAAGAATCTTTGGTAACTGTTCTAAATATTGGTGCTTTTGGATGTTTTGTAGGTATAGTGAGAGATAATGAAAATTCGATTCTGGTCCTTACGATTAAATATTCAGGACTTTTGAGGGATTGTACTTCTTCTCACCTGATAGAATTGCTTCTGTTCAATCGAGGCGGAGCTGGAGATCCAGTGGAATCCCTTTGGTGCATCAAAAGTCGTGCGTGGGTCAAACTGGCCCGATGGGAGCCGAGGGACTCGACACTGTCTGCCTCGCAAAGGCCCATTCCTGAGAGAGAGAGCGAGAGAAAGAAAAAAAGATTCTGTACACTCCACCATTGTGTGAATTCATGGATATGAAATAATATGTTGCTCAATTTCGATCTCGATTTCACAATTGCTTACGTTCAATTAAAATCAGTGATAAATTCCCTGATGCACGTCAGAGTCTCCCATTTCTCATTATATAATTATTCATATCTAATAGTCACGACGATAACCAGAAATACATTTTTATAGTTACAACAACTATGTGTATACTGACCCTGACTGCGACCGCTGGGTGTGTAAGTATTGCTGTGTCGCATCCACGAGGTAGTGGTATAAGGGCTGTTGCCAGTATAATACCCCTGAACATCAGGTGCTGCATAATTGCTGCAAGTATCACTGAGGCTGCCATCGGACGGTTTTAGTACTCTAGGAGTAAAGGAAGACGTTGCACCACCGCGATGATGTGCAGCGGCGAATAGGGCAGTAAATTCGGGACTTCCAGGTTTTGGCAAACTCTGGGAACCAAGCATCAAACGGTCCCGTACAGACTGTGATAATTGGCTAGCGCTCGCCCCGGTCAGACTGTAACTCTTGTAGTGATGGCCTTGGCCCTGTCCCTGACCCTGGCCTTGATTCTGGCCCGAGTTTGCTTGCAGTTCTGTTGTACAGGTCTGCGTACCGCCGGAAACCTTCACCTTGAACGGATGAATTAACAATTTGTTCAGTAATGAGCGTGTGAAAGAATTCTTCCGTTCAAAATCTTTGGCTCGATGAAATCAATCATTTGATGAAATTCCTTTCTAACATTTACCTTCGTGCGAGGGACGGCGCTGACTTGTGCCGTTCTCGTAGGATCTTTACTTCCGTTTTGTGTCCCATTAGCGTTGCTTGTACCCGCGCTGTGCCTTTTCACATATCCGAAACTTTGGGGAACCCCCCTAACTTTGCTGCTGCTACTACTGCCGCTTGTCGACGTGCCGGAAGATACCTTTTGTGGTTTTTCACCATTCGCGTATTCCGCCATTGCCTGTTTCCGATGCTTGTCCTGTAAGAGCGTGTATACGTCATTGAGAGGGACTCACATTCACACGTGGCAAACGTGGTGTATGCGTATGCGTGTAGAAAATGAAAGCGTGAAAGGAAGAGGATGACTAACGACGCCTATTTTCGTGTTAGGCTTAGTCTCCTGCACTTAGCTCTGCTACGTCGCGTACGTCTACTCGCAAGTCGTCTTATACCTCGCGAAAACATATCCTCGCAAATTGATTGCAACGGTCATTCGAACAAATGTTTTCCTGTCCTCAAACTCCGTATAACACTTTAGCCAAAATCTAACGCTGTCAACTCAACCCACGTGTATGGTAGGTTACAAGCTATTCTCAACACCCGCATCTACTGATCCCAAACAAACACACAAACCCAAATTATCAGAACTTAGAAAGACGGTATCATAGCTATTCCCGAACTTTTTTCTATATTTGTAGTTTTTTCTCATGCCCAAAAATTTCCCAACTTTATCCCTTTCGAATAGTTTCAACAGTTTTATTTCAACTTCTATATACCTCTCCCCTTAAAAACCGAAAAAAAAAACAAACAAAAAACTGACCTGCGATCGCCTGGATGGACTAGGACTCGGTGGGCCGGGATGACCAGTGGTGTCCCTGTCCCTGGCAGCTCCAGCTTCTATGTACATTTTCCATTGTTGGCTATTCGAGTTAGAGTTCGAACTGTTGCTATTCTGCTGCTGGGGTTGTTGCTTAAATGCTGAGGTATCAGTCTGCTGTGAACTGTCCGACTTTTTCACGTGGTGATGGCTATTTGGATGTCGTGAACTCACTACCCTGTGTACCACGTTGTTACCACCGGGGTGACCCTGCTGTTGCTGTTGCTGTTGCTGTTGCTGTTGTTGCTGTTGCTGTTGTATACCTGGTCCTTGGGGGGTGGCACTACCGCCAACAACGCCACCCCCCACAACCACACTACTGCCTCCAGGCACCCTCTGTAAAAAGTGAATAATTTGCTAAATTATTTTAATCAAGAACAGGAAGAAACGAGAATATAGAGTAGAGAATACGAGAATTGTTTTCAGACGTTTCTTTGATGTATATAATTACGTTCTTTGGAATACGTTGGGTAATTTTTTGGATAAATTTCACCCCGAATGAAAGCCTGCCATAATAATAATAATAATAATAATAATAATAATAATAATAATAATAATAATAATAATAATAATAATAATAATAATAATAATAATAATAATAATAATAATAATAATAATAATAATAATAATAATAATAATAATAATAATAATAATAATAATAATAATAATAATAATAATAATAATAATAATAATAATAATAATAATAATAATAATAATAATGATGATGATGGTGTAACTTTTGATAAGTTCTTTTAATAAAAAGATTTTAACGAACGTAGTGATATAAATGAGTCGGTAATAAGAGTTGACCTGCAGGTGGTGAATGGGGGAGATCGTTACGACGACTAGGGTATAATAACGGGGTAATACGTCGGCAAAAATTTAGGAACGTGACTAAAATGTGTAAAAAAAAAAAAAAAACTAAATTGCGTAATAAAATTCACCTCGAAATTGAATAATATTTCCACGACCTACGCCAAGCACCTACTTTTACCTCCTACCAATTTCATTCTATCGATTTCCCTCGGGACTCTATCATCGAAACTTTCTCTCCCTCTCTAGCTCTTTCGGTACGTGAATCACAGAGTCTGTAGGGGTCTTTGCAACCTTCAATACCTACATAGGGCCTCTTTCTCTCTTTTTCTCTTTTTCTCTATCTCCCTCCCTCCCTCCCTCCCTCATTCTCTCTCCCTCTCTCCCTCTCAGCTCTTCACACCGTGACTATACCAACGCAAACTCGATCTATGGCCACGATGAGTCATTGGGGTTTGAGGGTGAAATGTGAACAATGCCGAGTCACAGTTTGGGCCAAATTTCAAGTCAACTAACGCAAGGTTCGATTCAATATTTGTAACCTACCCCCGTAGGAACATTCGATATTGAGAGAGACCGCATGTTTTTCTTTTCTTTCCTTTTCTTTTCAACAAACCACACGTGCTGCTGGATGTCAGAAGCAGTTGACACCCATCAGATGCAGACGTGGACGTATTATGGTTATAGGACCCCGTAGAAACAATAAATATTTCCCCATAACGCTTTGAACTTCCTTTTTTTTCTTTTCTTCTTCTTTATTTCGTTTTCTGTCTGTCTTTCCGTATGGTAGGTACTATGCTTCGCAGTTCTAACCGCATGAACTTCTTCGTATACAGATATAGGTAGGTCTAGCTGCACGTATACACACATGCGTATATAGCTAGTTATGGAAATGAATTTTCTATTTCCGAACAAAGAGGTGCCTTAAAACTCACCATCGATTAACGAACTCTGCACTGCAATTAGCGACGTGTAACATTAATTTTCGATCTTATATGAAAGAAAAATAAAACAAAATGAAAAAGAAAAAAAAAAAAAACACCCACTCTTTCATTGACCCGTGCACGCGTTTGGTTCGGTTTCTTTTCTGTTTTTTTTTTTTTTTTTGCTCTCCTCTGGTTTGACTGTTTTCAAAAAAAATTTCAATCAAGTCGCGTAACACACGTACAGGGTTGATTCGCGGTACCGATATAGTTATGATAATCGTAGGTTTTTATTAAATTCGATTACTAAATTTTTATTACAAAACGAAATTATAATAATTTATTTTTCATCTTACCACTTCAGGATTTCTAATTAACAGCATAATTATCAAGCGACGAAAAGAATGAAAAAAAAGATTACGATTTTCAGAAAACAGATATGATTTACAGTATTTATATATATACGATGTCCACTTATTTCTTTATCTTTGCTTTTCTTTTTTTTCTTTTTCGTTTTTCACATTTTTCTTTTTTTTTTTTTTTAAACATATAAGTTAATTCATTTGGGTCACGAGATTGGTTACGAATAATTGGCACGAAGGTCCGCGTCGTTTTTGTCTTCTGTTTTTCCCTTTCTTCCCTTCTTTCTTCCAGTTCGTCACATAATTTTGATATGTGGAAAAAGAAGAAAAAAAAAAAAACACCAAGAAAAAAAGTAGGTAATTGCGGGGGTGGAAAAAGTTTCACGGAACCGTTGCAGCAGGGCACTGGCGTGCACGCACTTCTAGGCATACGCGTATACTGGCCAGAAACGGGATCCCGACCACCCTCTGTTATGACGATACCTATATGTATGGCACACAAATACACACAAACACCCTTAGGCACGTCTACGTCTGTGACTAACCCAACGTATACACGCAACGTTACGCACGCAAGGCTTTAACGAAAAGGGTATAAACTCGTGTGCGTGTATACGCTTACAAAAGGTTCTATTCAAGCTTGTGTAAGTGACCAGGCGACATGCTGCGTACGCCCTAACTCCGATTGTTCTTAGTTATGGTACATAGTTCGTGATATCGATTGCAGAACTCGACCTTACGTGACCCGGCTGCATAATTCAATCGAAAAGCCTAATACTAGCTCATAGTACAGAGATCAGTTTTATCAGTTCAATTTTTTAGTCATATTAGTTGAATAATCGATTTTTCGAGGGTGTAACCACTTTGTTTTTGTTTTTTTTCTTTCAGATTATTTACCACCATTCTTGATTTATCAGCCTCTCTCTTTTAACAATCGAGAATGGTTTATAATAGATTTATCGATGAGTGGGAATAATGCAGATGCGAAATAATTAATCCTTCAAAATATGTTTCATAAAACTTTTGAATCTATTGTTTATCACATTCTACTTTCTACACATTATTCAACTCGAACCAAGCCAGCAGTTCAGTAACTTGAAGGCCGTATGAGTATCTGGCTAGTGAATGTTGATGCGAGCGTAACCGGACGCGGGTTGTAGTAAGTTGGCATATTTCTACTATCGAGAGACTCGCGCGCCGATCTTGCGCCTAGCGGCGAACGCGAAACTATTCCGTGAGTAGAGCGACCCTTTCTGCAATGCTTGCGTTACGTGTTATCCTGCGATATAATTTCGTAAGTATACATTTCGTAAATATAATTGCAACAAGTAACTGAAACTGAAACTGAACTTTTTCAAGATAAGGAAAGGTTTCGTGCTGCGTGGCTTAGGTACCTGAGTATTATCACTGAGGGAAAGAAGGAGCGATAACGAAAAGTGATTAAAAATATGTCGGTAATGTGTTTTTGGCGAAGTTTACGGGTCTCGCCACTCTGTCGCTATTCCTTTTGTTTTTATTCCGACCTTTTCTGATGAGGAATTCCACTAGATCCCCGAGTCGAGTTCGGCGAGTGCAGTCGAGGAGCTGAGAAGCCGTCTTAAGAAATACCTATAAGTGGCTTGCACTCTCGGCTTGTGAATAGACGGTTAGTAAAAGGGGTCAAATGTTTAAACTATAGACCAGGCTTAACCCCGTCTACTTGTTTGCCAGCTTTGGACCGTCGTGACAAAACAAGATTCTGTACTGGTTTTCCACCGGAGAATCAGCGAGAGAGGAGGGGACTTTTTAGGTACAACTTTGGTAAATCGAAGACCCTCTCTTTCCGTTGGGTTAATTTTCGAAAATTAATGAACGACGCATAAATTATCGAACATTGCGTGTTTATCGCTCGCTATAACCGCGGAGAAAGGAGTGCCCGTTGCTCTACATCCGTTATAAACGAACCTGAATAAAGATAAGGGACAAAGACTTTTGGAGGCACGATTAAACCGAGATTATAATAATAATTTGTGGTAATTGCCCCTTTAGAATCTGAGACGGCAATAGAGAAGGAGAGAGAGAGAGAGAAAGAGAAAGAGAGCCCAGGCTTTGTGTCCAGCCAATAGAATGTGCCCCTAGGTTAGTCTGTACTATAAAAAAGGGTTTAGCCTGCGCTTAAACCACTTAGGTCTGTTATATAACAAGAGACGAAAAATTTTCAAAATTTAATGTGAAAATTGATTTAACTGCGTCCATAAAATCATTTTGTTTCATAAATAATAATCCGCGAAATATGAATTCGGATATGGAGTCAGTTATGAGGTACAGGAGGCACAGGCTTTATTGCAGCTGCCCTTAACCGTCGTCAGCTGCGTCAGCTGACCTTAAATGTATACACATAGGTATATACCTCATTCTTGATAACTGAACTGTAAGACTTCTTCCTCTTATAGTAAACGATATTTCAACACCTCTCTACGTCTCAAGATGAATGGATTCCTTTATTTCTTGTATAAATTTCGAAATTTTTAGGAAATCTAGAATTTTATTATCGGCATAATTATAGCCGTATGCATATACCGTGAGGTTTCCTACCTGCGGAACGATCCGTGCGCCTATGGGCAGGCAATTGGAAAACCATAATCTTCAAGTGATCACCGTGTCTCTCTACGGCCACCCCCAACCTCAACGATTGTTTGTAAAAACACCCCTAATGTTAGGTTACCTTTACAAACAATCGTTGATGTTGGGGGTGGCCGTGGAGAGATACGGTGGTCAGTTGGAAATTATGTAATTCTAATTGCCAGCCCATAAACGCACGGGTCGTTCCGTCGTTAGGAGAACTCACGGTAGGTATTATTTCAGTATAACTATTTACACCCCCTCGTCCCACTGGAAGAAATTGAGAAACGAAAGGAAAAAGAATAAAAAATAAAAAAAAACGGGGAAATAAATATATAAAAAAAAAGGTGATAAATTTGAAAGGTTTGAAATTTGTTAATTGCAGGAAAACTTTCGTCGCTTATAGTCGTTAACAAACCAGGGTCTCTTTATCGCCGGAGTTAATTACCCTTTGTCAATCAGGGTATGAAGCGCGTAATACGTTTAGGCGCAGAGAAACGTAATTACGGTATTCGTCCTCTTGACGAAGGGCTCGTCTCGTTAGTCGATAGAGATTAATGGATGACGTGGCACAGTTACCAGCGGGTGCAGTCTATTCAACGACAAACATCTCAATTAACGGCAGACCTTGGAAATAATATTTTTTCTTTGTTTTTTCTTCCCGTTTTTTCTTCGTATCGATGAATCGTGTGGTAATGAAAATTTACCTTGTGATGCGAACTGGAATGTCCGGCGTGGTTGGACGAGGTATGATTTGCGGCGGGTATGGAGGCCAGTTCCTCGATGGTGAGTTCGGCCAGGGCGTCGTTCCCGCCGCTACACCCTCCTAGAAGACCACCGCCATCTGATCTTCCGGCTCCCGATGGCCTCTTCTGCACCCTACGCGACGAAACCAGTTCCTTAACTCCAGACAATTCTCGCCTGGAACCACTCAACAGTCTGAAATTTCGGGGAAAAAATACAGTTTTTAGTTAAAACTCTTCGAAAGTAGAAAACAAGTTCAACGATTATTAATTCATGAATATACATACCGGGGGTATTCGAGTATTCGTGGAAACGCTTCATAAGGAAGTTGAGCGATTAGGTTTTGTTTCGTATATTGCGTGCCCATTGGCTACGTGGGAACAGAACCTAATCGCATGATGCTTAAGTTGCCTGTATGCAGGCGTCGTATGAAGCGTTTCCACGAATACTTCCGGTATATGTGTATAGAAATTTTATTGCGAAATGGCGAATCATTATTTCCCGGGCTTGATGATGCCAACTATAAGATTTGAGACTCAAAATCCGAGGATTGTTACTTTTATTCTCGATTGAAATAGAAATTTCAATCTCTCGTGCCCGAGAACGTGTTTCACTTCAAACAGCAAATTTTTTTTCGACCTGATGAACTCTGTCGAATTTTTAGCACTCAGAGTGAATTTTGTTTGAATTCGTTCTCTGTCTGGTGGAACACAAAAATTTTATCAAGTTAATGAAAAATTTCGTTGATTCCACGAAACACAATGAACGTATTTGTTCCCTTCAAAAAGAGTGTTCAATTGAATTAGATAAATATTTTGTTTATTCAATCAAGTCCATCAATG
Source organism: Tenthredo scrophulariae (assembly GCA_963978835.1). NCBI lineage: Eukaryota > Metazoa > Arthropoda > Insecta > Hymenoptera > Tenthredinidae > Tenthredo > Tenthredo scrophulariae. The sequence goes on along the minus strand of OZ022230.1, from coordinate 24,150,193 downwards.
TTGAATTGATCTAATATTGAACGAACCAAATAGTTCCATTTGCTTTTAACGATATTTTTGTTTTAAAAAAACCGGGCCTATTTAACCGATAAACTATTGATTAGCGAAAACAAACATTATCGTTTCATTCAAATGAAAAGAAATAGACGTGAAGAATTACTTTGAATGTAACTAGCGTTTGTTCGATCGAAATAAAATTTCCCAGTGTGGACCGGCTTTCCTAATCATCAACAAACACATATTATTCTGATTAGGTAATCGTACATTTTTCATCGATTATTCTATGATAAAACGGAAGTCTGAAGTCTTAAGGGGGTATGCACACCTTTTTATAGGAGTTGAAATTTCCAAAAAGAAATTGATTTTTTGCTGCGACTCGAGGAGTCTGACGAAATCCAAAAAAATCATCATGATGTCTAAGGAGGGCTCGACCCTCATAACGCATATTTTACATCATGTATTACTTTCAGTCTGATAGTGGCTATGCTGAAGATAAGAGAATACAAAATGACTCGGTTGTCGTAAAGAAACAGGACTACCGTTCGATCAATCTTGAATTGTTTGGTCCTCAATTGTTCATAGGAGATGCCGCTATGGTATGAACGTGGGATTTTTTGATGAACCCATTTTTGATCGAGATACTGGGAAAAAAGTAAGAAGAATTTGAAAATTGAAAAAAAAAATTCTTTAAATTGAATAACTCAAATAATTCTTGCAATATCAAAAATCCCTACGTTCGTACCATAGATGCATCTCCTATGAACAATTGAAGACCAAACATTCCAAGATTGATCGAACGGTGGTCCAGATTCTCAGCTACGACAACCGAGTCATTTTGTATTTTCTTATCTTCAGCGTAGCCACTATCAGACTGAAAGCGATAGATGATGTAAAATATGCGTAATGAGGGACGAACCCTCCTCAGACGTAATAATTCTTTCGGACTTTGTCAGACTCCTCAAGTCGCAGAAAAAAATCAATTCCTTTTTGGAAATTCCAACTCCTCAAAAAGGTGTAGATACCCCCTTAAAGCAATCTAGTATAAGGGGTACCGATCGGTCTCGGTCTTCCTTATAGTTCCTTTCCTGTGTTGGAAAGACGATCGTTGATTAACCTAGTTTTCAAATTTTCAACTTCATAGAGACCGCGATGTGCATGTATAACGCGGGAGTGCTAAATCACCATCAAAGAGGTCTGGGTTCAGGTGGAAAAGAAGAAGGTCCTACGGGAGGTTAACTTCCCTTATCACAAGTCCGCTGCTCGCTAGTTGAATCCTAATCGAGTGGTTGCGAATAACCACCCCATAACTCATGGCTCTTATTTCATAGTAATGCAATATTTCGTATGGGGTTCCATCGACCCCGAGATAATGCAGAGCCGTTCATACCTACGAAGCGAATTTACAACCCCCACAGAATCAGGAAGAATGGAAATTTGAGTAAAAAATGTGGATCGCATGAAGGAGCTGCGGTATTGAATGTGGAATAATTATTTGTATTTTGTATTTAAGGGTCTTTCTTATATCTATATATATGGACGAGTACAGGGGATCTCAGGGCAATATCTTTTGTCTGCGACGACACGCCGTTGATACGCAGGCGTGTCGACCTCTCTTCTCAGACTCCGGATTTTTATTATGCTTCTCTTTATAGATTCAGATTCGGGCTGGGTACGCGGTTAATTTTTTCTCAAATCGGGAGAAATATGGAACGTGACGATATTTTTCTAAAAAAAATTCACAAAGGATTTGAGTTCTTGAACGAGCTTCTATATGTTTCCGATCGATTGGAGCAGACCTTTTTACTCGTCGGAATAATTAGGTATGATAATAGCGTCGATACTTCCGTTGTGTTTAACAACAACGAGGTGACGCCTTGAAGAAGCTTCGACCTTTTTGAATATTAAGGTTACGGTTATGACGAGCAGTTAACACTTGATGGCTTGCTAGTGTTTTAGCACCACGTAGACGAGTCGAGGGCGGTGAACCATGTCGCTGTCAGCTCCCATCCAGTACAGAGATACGTGGTAAGGCTATTATACTTAATATCGGTATTTCGAAGGTCTTTGTGCCTCAGGGCTCTTAACCAATTCCTAGACGACATTCACCGCTAGTTGATGCGAGATGCCTCCGCTTCCTCAAGCGGCAGTTATCTCCAGGAGGAGAAATAGCTCTATTAGCGAGATTGGACCTTCTTCTCGGTCCAATCTATTCCACGGTATAATACACCGCCCCATATAGTGACCGGTCCAATCCAACGGCATCCCTCTGCCCTCATCCCCTTCATTTTATTTACAATGAAATTCGCAATGCGAAGAAATCCACGCATATATATCTAACGAATGTACCACCAAACTGAACCCTCCGACAAAATGCGACACTAAGTGATTGGAATTCGCAATTATACCCATACGTTTCATACCGATGCGATCTTCAAAAGCCTTTTTGTCGTCGTGGGATACAGGTCGCATCGTTGATCGAAACTCGTTCAAATTTCGCGGGAATATTCCATACATTGATATCATTTCGGGAAAACCTAGCGATATTCGATGGATTCCATTTTTTTGTCGACCGTTGTTAAGAGAGAAAAAAAGAAGAAGTATGTTACGTGCTTATTGGTTTGCCCCGAAATTTGAAAAAAAAAGTTTTCGAACAACCACTTGTTCTTCGGTAGACTCGCAGTCTATGCGTAAGGCGGAGTCGATGAAATCTAAAATACATTTCTGATAATGGCTTAAACGACGAGTCATCTCTGGGTGAAAGTAGGTATAATCTGCTAATTTGTACTCGATCAGATGCGTAACTTTGATATTGTATAAATTACGATGTAAGAGACCGAGGAGATGTAAGAAATGAAAGCCTGCGATTTTTTATGCAAATTTAAGACGCGATCCAATTAGGTATAATGATAAGAAAATACGAAAATCACATTCCGAGATGGTTAGGGTATATCACATCAAAACTAAGCAGCCACTCGATCTCCTCTGGCATTCTGCACAATATGTAATACCGAAGATTCGGCAAATTGACAATGGCCCGGTTTTACCACTCGTTGTTCCGTTAAATTTGAACAATTCTATAATGGCTGGAAAAAATATCAATCAGGTAATAGCAAACAATGGTGTAGTACAACGCTCACTTTATTCCCCATATGCGTGTACCTATGTATATAGAATTTGGTCGAAAACTCGAATACACGAATCTACCCATATACCTAATACAAATTTGCGGTCTCTGGACACACATACATCCCACAGTGTAGTAAATCTCTATAATTAGTCTATTACACATCGTGCTGCTCTCCGTAGTTTCGATTCGAGTTTACATCCTTCCGAAAATTTCTCCAACCATTTACTTTTCGTTAAATTCCCTGCAATCCTGAAGTATAATTTGAAGAAATTTCGGCTATTCCCATACCGCGGACGTGTATGGTTTTCTATTTACGGTGGTGGAAACCGCGCCGCACTTAGAGCTACAAGATTAATTGCAAAATTTTTCGGCTTTTCATTATTTTTTTATTTTTTTTTTGCCCGCGAAATTTTCAAGCTTTACTAATTCATGGATAGGAAAAACAGTGTGGTGCGGTTAGCTACAGATAGTGAGTTAGATAAATGTGGTTTACCTTTTCGGCTAGCTTCGCGCTGCAGTTTTATATTAAGGACCTGACAAAATCCAAGATAATAAATAATTCGCGGCGGAGCGGGGGGAAATATATCGCTAAAATATGAACGTAAACTTATTTTTTTCCTTTCTTTGCTTTCGTTTTTTTTTTCTTTTTCGTTTTTGTTACTCTTTTTGTACACGGGTTTAAATATACCGCGAATATTTTTGACCACCCCGTCGATCCCCGACGGATCACCTTCGTGGACGGGGCCGGGCCAGGAACATCACTGTCAGTAGCTACCAGCAGGCGCCGCGACGCCGGTAGGTCGCGCCACCGCGCGATGAGCCGCAAATCGATAGCTCTGACGTCATACGACGCCCTAGACGCAAGCGTCGCTTTGTACTACGGCTAAAAGCTCTAGGTAAAGGTTCTGGACGCTTCAGCTTCAGCTCGTTCGTATAGGATCCTCGATCTTTATACCGGCAAGAAAAAAAACTGTCGTGGTATATACTTTTACGAGTTTGAAGAAAAAAATAAAGAAAAAAAGAATTTCAACGAAATCGATGATATATTTGAGGAAAAAAAAAAAAAAAAAAACAAACAAACTCGAACGGGTATATGATGCGTTGATATGAACGTTTCTTTGACTCTCAAATTTATTCGGAATATTGTTGCTATCCATCGTAATTATAGTTCGATCTGAAACGACGAAAAATATAACGAAATCGAAATATTGTCGGAAAAGAAATAATCCGAATTTTTTTATTTTTCTTCTTCTTCTTCTTCTTCTTCTCATCGATTCCAGGTCTTTTCTCATGATAAAGCACCGATTTGGATAATTTTCTGGTAGAAATCTGATCGCGTTTATATACCACCCGATTATTTCGATATGTGAGAGAGGAATTCTTGACATAATTAGGAAAAGTCGAAGAACGGAAGATTTTTAATCGCCGATTTAATAATGGGATAGATTTTCTGATCGAGATTCAGATTTAGGTGTAGCAAAATCTTGCCCGGTAAGCTAATTATATTATAGATTACGTTGTATCGATAAAAGATTAAGCGTTAGTGATTTCGCGAGAGTCCCGGCCGTTACGGTTGCGGATGCTAACGGTATAATCTATAAGGCAGCTGTTAAAGCCGAGAAAAAGATTCCGAGTCCCAATAAAATTTGAATTATTTTTAATCATATTTTATAGAATTTTTTTTTCAACTCAACAATTTTCGTCGAAAATATTCTTTGGTCACTTTTTTTCAACGAGATTAAAAATGAAGAAACCCCAATTATGTGTTAATCACTTTCACGGTTTTTGACCTCTTAGTAATCGAAGAATTGGCTCGCCCGAATCGAAGTATTGAGCTTTGCCCGAAGAAACTCGACAAGTCATTCCAGAAGCTGATGCGATATGAAAAAAAAAAAAAAGAAATAAGTCACAAATTCATAGGATTTTTGTTTATGATTTAACAGAGGAAAAAACAAAAAGAAAAAAATAAAATTTACAGGCGATATAAAACCAAGTCTCGACGACGATGAGGTACAGCTCTCTCCGTTCATGCTAAATGGTATTTGCCCCACGTAGCTGCGCTCCACCCTCGTCCAGAAATTCTTGCCTTATATGTATATACCAACACAACGTGAGATAATAGATAGATATTATATTCTATTCCGGCAGGCTCAAGGCTCCGCTCCTCAACAAAGGACTTCCTTCAGAACCAACAATGCCAGCATTCAGCTGAGAGATAGCATTCATTAAATGCACCCGCCATCATCACGTGACGCACCAACGCGCCGCACAGTCGTTTCTGCTCATTGTTCATAACGATTCTCCGCCACTTTAAACCGCAGAATAAATTTAGCTATTTTTTTTTTTATTTTATTGCACTTATATATATACATATATATAGGTATATATATATATACATACCTATATACATTTGCGGTATTCTCGATTTTCGAAAATCGGTGAACAATCAACGTAAATTCTCATCGCTTTTTATTATACCTGTATACTAATTGAGAAATTGGATTGCAACAAGGGCTCCCCTGATTGCATTTGTCTGATGGATGAGTCGCGAGAACGAAGAATATTGTGAAACGAGCCTTGACTACGATATTCGCGCGAATAGGGCATACAATTAACACTAAGTCAGACTAATGACCCAATAAAAATTTATAGTCGGTATACATTTATTTTTTAGACCTGTGTAGCGTATGCGTAAGGTATAAGTGCTTTGCGATACAAGTGTGAGAAAGCGATCATTACACGCACTATACGATCATTGTACGTTGGTCGCTCTCTCGCGCGGGTATCACTTAATACTCTTCGTTATAAATGCATGAGAATTGCTACTTCTCGTGCCTGCCGAGAGGCGTGCGATAAGAAAGCACCAGTGTGAGAAGTAAAATCAGGCCGATTCGCGCATGCGCAGGATTTTTATTGTATCCCTGGCTGCAAAGCGCCACTTACACCACTCTCTGCAGGCATGAGAAGTAGCACTTCTCATGCATGCGTTGGAAAAATGTACCTCATTTCCAAAGAGTGGAGAAAAGAAGAGTCAGCGCATGCGCACATCGCAAATACTCTAATTTAAGCACTAGTGTTTTTTTTCTGCGCATGCGCACTTCAAAATAATTCTATTTTACGCAACATACGGATATTGCCTGTCTTCCGCACTTGTATTACAGTATACTATTATTCCGCACCGATCATTTCTGAGCTTTATTACCGCACCCACTATGCGAGTTTCTGGATTTGTGATACACTATTCTTCACGAATATGAAAGAAAGATGGAAATAAGAAGAAAAAAAAATTCCGTCATGCAGGTAACCACGACCGCGACAACGAGCGCGTTTCGAGTATCGTGTCCTCTTGATATTCGAAGGAGCACATCCTGGCGATTCGATCGGGAAAATATCTGACAACTCTGTCAGATTTCCATTCCTTAAACCCCACGCAGCCTTCAGGAGCCACGGAACGGGAGAGGGAAGGCAGACACAGCAAGAACCCGAGGAACGCGGCTACACCCTCAACACACTATCTGGTGGTGGTAACGGAAGACGCGAGGGTGTCGAGACCGGGGCGGAAGTGGGCCAAAACGGATAATCCCGATTAAATCCTGCGGATTGAATTCGGGAACGTTAAGCCTACTCGAGCTAGGGGAAGAGAGAGGGCTCTGGACTATTCCGTTGTTTTCGTTCCGCTGCTGCAGAATGTACCTACCAACCATAATATCTGAACGATTTCGGCGAAATTTTATGCTGCAGATATCCGGCGTGATTGATATTCCCGGGATATCCGGGCTTCAATGTATGTACGTGCAGCACTGTGGTCCAAGAACACAAACTTTACGATTTCCGCAGTGCTATACAACGCGTACGTCCCATTCGGTTAAAAACAAGCTGACCTCGATGGTCCGGGACGAGAACTTACCGCGCGGAGTTTTCGAGCTCGAACTAAATTCTGCGATTAATGAAGTGTGATAATCGAAAGAAAAATAAATTATGTATCATGAGTGGAACGATGATTGTTTTTTTTTCTTTCCTTTTTTTGTTCCAGTTCTGAAAAATAATGAATCAATTCATTTTTACGAAAATTTCAATCAGATTTGTGTTGGATCAATCCTATCGGTTTGAATAAAAAAAAATGATCAAAATCCGTAATCCGTCCTCGAGTTATTATGATTGATTGAAAAATCAATTTTCGAATTTTATTTCGTTGATAATTCAAAAACGACTGCACCGATTGAATTTCGAATTTTATCAGTTCTGAGATACGTGAAACTGCATTGATCGAGATATCGAAAATCAAAATCCGATCATTCGTTCTCCAGATATCGTCGGACGAACAATTGACTGCATGACACCCAGACCTTCGTCTAAAAATGATCGGAGGTGTTTCTTCGGACATTGAGACGCGGGGATCTAGTTAAGAGTCAATTTTTGAATAAATTTCGAAACAGCTTGAAGAATTATAAATGTTTAAAGATCGCTAATTCTCACTGAAATATGATCATTCGTACTGATCGAAGACCCTTAAAATAATCGGGACTTTAAGATCGCCGAATATATCGAAAGTGACGGCTAATTTGATAACTGGCGTATCCCGCGGACACCGGCTACATCATCGATATTCGGTTTAAAAAATCCGCAAAGAGAGTATGGATACGGACTTGTTGAAGCAAATGAAATTCGTTTAGCTGAGTGGAACAACTTCGTGATTCAATCAAATGAAAGTTGATTCAAATAACGACTATGTCCGGTTCGGAGTACAATCGATGTTGTTTAGTCAAACGCGATTTATTCGAATCAGATGAGAAATACTTTATGATGCAAATACGAAATACAACTGCAACTCAATTTCTCGGCTAAATGGATTTTAGTCATTGGACAAATCCTCTATGTTCGTTTCTCTTTCTCCCCGCGATGGACATTTACTGCGATATAATCCATGAAAAACTATACAAGGCCCATAAAATGCCCGATGAACTTGTTAGACTCTAGAATTTCGAGTCTAGAGTGAAGTAAAGTAAACGCGAGGTTCTCTCAAATTTCCTGTATATTATTCGCTTGAAACCGGATAGAGTTTCCGGAAATTTAATCCCACCTCTCTTTAGGCTACGGATCGATCTCGCTATTCTGTGTGGGATATCCCATAGCTCGTATAACGGAGCTAAGAGGGAACCCGGGCGGCCCGCGTTTTCTGGTAATTGCATGCCGTACCCGAAAGAATTTATGGACTTGTAACGAAAACGAAACTTTCCACCAAAACCTAGACAGCCAATTACCCGGGTTAAGGAATCAGCTTAAATACAAGCCTGACGAGTCTCTCAACCCTCGGAAATGATCGAGAAAAGAAACGTTCATCTTTCTTTCAATTACGCTTTTCACTCATACCGTCACCGTTGGTCGAGCCCGAAAAAATCCGTGCGTAAGTTTTGGGAGAGGCCAATCGATGTGAGCCCAATTACTCGCTGTTCTTTTCAATTTTTCCATCGTTTTATTCATGCAATAAAAAAACAAAAAAAAAAAAAAAAAAACAACGTGGCTAGCTGAGTTATCTGCTATAATATGATGGGCGAGATATCATATACCTGTCCTCATAGCTCTGAGCGTATACCGCGGTAATGCAAGAACTCGCCTGGGATGCGAGTTGTAAAACAGTTGTTAACTGAGGCACGCGGCACGTAGCCTGGGTATTAATTATTCGCCTGGAGTTTGGTTAATTTAATTCAATTAATTCCAACCCGGGTTGTAATTGGTGGATGAAACGCGGTAAAATTAGCGTCCAAAATTTTCATCTAATTAAACGAAATTAGAATGAAAGCGGCACTCTTACACCTATTACAACCATATACAGAGCGAATCTGTGAGAAGTGGGTTTCCTAATGGGTATTGGCGCAGTTCGTTTTCTTTCACGAATTGCCTGCCCATCAGGAAACCCACTTTCCACAGATTCACTCTACCGTTCGCTTCACCTGTATATCTTCAATCTCTGCAGAGTGAAAATAAAGTGTAGACGAAATGATGAACTGTATTTGTATACCGTATACGTTGCATGTATTTGCACACGTACGTAGAACATACGTGTAGGTATTATCCGCGGTACGCCACGCGTTAATACATACCGGGTACTCCTTGATCCCATGTATCCAACCGCACCGCGTACACACGATGTAAAATTCTGAGGTATTGATTAACACAAACTCGCGGCTGTGGTACATCTTCACTCGCGTACTATACGTATATATTCATATGCGTGTGCCGAGCGCGTTTCAGGGATGCTCAATCTGTTGTTTTCGCATATTCTTGGTAATAAAAATAGAAAGAGGCTTAGGATTTCGTACACCCTTTAAAGTTTTCATATAATTAATAATATAATAATCTATTTAGGGGTTTTGGTAGTCGGGTCGTGGGGAAAGTTCGACGCGGGCCACTGTTACCGCGTGATTATGTTTGCTACAAAGTGTCGCCTGCGTAAGATGTCGGTATTTTTTTTTTTTTTTTCCTAATAATACGCGAAATTATAGTTCCTTGGGCATTTCCTTATCAAAGTAGATGAGATAGTGCTGAAAATGTGCGATTTACCACCGCCGAGTCGCCAAGTATTTCAAAAGTGCGATAAATCGATTTCATCTGTAAACAAATTCACGATTTCTCCGATGATAACTGAATCTTTAAAAAAAAATTTTTAATTAAAAAAAAACGAAATGTTCGGGCACTTTTTGCCGAAGTTGAGCATTACTTCCCAAAGTTTCGTTTCGATCGGTTGTATGGTATAGGAGAAACTACGAATCGCGTTTTCGAGGTGATGAGAGCGTGTGTCAAGGGCCCCATTACAGTGTGCGAAAAAAAAAACGATATTTTCCTTTAGCCTCTATCGCGAAAAATCTCTAGATTCACGTCAAATTACTAAAAGGACAACGTCGCGACTAAAGTCTAGGCGGTGGCTAAATCGAGAAGAAGGTTTTCCATATTTTGATGAACACGCGAGTACACAACGTTTTGACGTTTAGTCATTTTTTACAACCTATACTATTATGTTTCCTTGGTTTGAAGGTATCGCCAGTTTTATGGTTTCGGTTTTTTTTTTCTTTTTCTTTATTTACGAGGGTTTCTAAAATAATATTTCCCTCTTTTTAACGACCCTCCCCCCTACGCGGAATTCCGGGACGAATTTCATTCTGTCTGAAAAAAGAATTTCGGTATTTTTCTTACAAGTATATTATACTAATATACTTTATAGGTGGACGAAAGTTGGTTACAATTTCCGACAGAATATAGAAGAAGTAACAAGAATAAGAAACAGAATTTTTGGCTGTCATTTAGAATTTCAGATCGAAAGATTCCGAATTCGATTAAAATCTAGAAAATGTGTCCTGATAGCTGAGAGCTGTAGAATTACGAAGTTCATCGAGTCGTCATAAGAAGTCTGAAAGTCTAGAATTGTTTTCCAAAGTTTAGACGTCCGCCACTTTCGAACCCGAAGTGGTCAGGGTCTGCAAATCTTAATGGCAGCCTGGCACTGCAAAACAGAATTTTTCAATAAAATTGTGGCTGCGAAGCGGTAAAGCGGTTTGTCTACAATTCTGGGTAGAAAGAAATCAGCGTGAATGAAAAACCGTGGAAACCGTTCGAAATTCAATCAATAAATTTCGATTAATCCAACGTTTTCGCAATATGAAACGTGAAAAAATTCACTGAATTCTGATCTCTGGACTCTTTTTCCCATCTGACTAAACTTTTACGATCAAGATCGCCTTCCGCAGAAATGACCGCAAAAGATGGCGGTTTCAAATTAGATTCGATACCGGACGCGACCGAGGCCCCTAACTCCGCAATGAAAAATCCGATTCAAGTTTCGGACGATTGGTTTTAAATCTTCCTCGAGATTGGATAGACACTTATACCTAGGTACCTAGGTACCCACTTCTTCTTGGGGATGAACGATAAAAAATAATACATACAAACAGTGTTTTTCGCCCTTTGCTTTCCATCGCCTTAAAAAACAAAAGCCAAAAAATTACCGGAGAGTGAAAATACTATCAAGTATGTCAAGAACAGGTATTTAATAATTGTTAATTTTCCATCTTACCGATCGTCGTGGGTGTAATCAGGGATGATTCTACGAGCATAGAGGGGAGCACCACCCTCAGATATGTATCCGTCACAGAGATCGGACAAGGTCCTACTCCCGACCCCGGGACCACCACCAACGCCGATTCCTCCGCGAAGAACTTCTCTGTCGCTTAGATAACCGGAGGCAATATCGGTGTCCGCGTAGTCATGACCCACGTGACCGACGTGGTGATGAGACGAGGAATGAAGCACCGTGTACTGTCTCGTCGTTGTTCTGCTTGGCAGAGTTTGAAGACCTCGGGCGCCCGGAGTATAACCACGAAGCAGAGGCTGCATCGGTTTGACGGTCATCTCTGTATCCTCTTCGGCTACAGGGACCACCCCACAATTTGGGACTTCCGATAAAACCTGGAGGAACAATTCGGGGGTCGTAGATCTATTTCGCAATATTTTAGAAAATTTATATGACCTCAAGAAATCAACAAATGTAACCAGTTTCGTTGGGTTTTCGGAGATTCAACATTATTTTATAGGAGTTTTGAAAAACCGAAAGATTTCACCCGATTTCAACAACTTCCATAAATATTCATGGTTTTTCACTCAAGTCATATACAGGTAGTAAAGAATCCAGAAAAAATTAAATGAGAACAATTGTAGCAACAAGAATATGGATTACTATAAACCTGATTACTGGTAACTAACCGTTCATTATTTTTTCTGTCCAGCATAAAATCTACCGTATATATAGATTCCGAAATTTCACCAGATATAAGTTGCGAAAAATCGCATCGATTGAAATCAAATTCATCAAAATCCGTCCATGATTTCTCGAGATATCATCAACTGAAATTATATTCGAATATTTTTTTTCTTTGTATAACTCGAAAACTACTCGACCGATCAAATCCAAAATCAAATAAGTTCTGAGTTAGGAAGAACCACATCGATTGATACAAGGAAGGATGAAAGGATGAATTCCGTTCATTCGTTCTCGAGATATCGTCGGACGCAAAACTGATCACACACACACACACACACCTAGTCGCCGATTCTCTGGACCTCAAAATACGCGGAGATCTGGTGAAAACTCAACTTTCCATTTTCGGAGTGAAACAGCCACAGAAGAATAGGGAGATAAAAGAAATACTAAAAGATAGAATAGGAGGAAAGAATACACGTCTTCCACTTGACTGACCTTTTCCATTTGTTCAAACGTCGTTTCAATCTTCCTGTTCGGAATGGTCTTGATGTCACTTCCGCTCTCGCTGCTTGGTCTGTATATAACGCTGCTATCACTGGAGTTACTTTGTCCAGTGCTGTTCGAATTACTATGAGAGCTTTCCGACATAAGATCAGAAATACTAGGCATCGGAGACACCATAGCGACGGTATTGGGATCAAGTTTTCTGTGCAAGTTATCTGTCTTGTACTTTGCGGGTGTACTCAGAGTCCCATGAGTACACGGATCCTTAGGCGGCTTCGAGGTCCCCTTGACCAATGCAGTAGGCTTAGGAATGCTCGAACCGGGTGCCAGGTTCTGCGTCGAAGTGCCCAAATGCTGACCCGAATTATTACCAAGGGGTTCCAAACCCTGGGGCGAAGTCACGTCCGGTTTTACTTTGTTTTGGCACGAGGTGTTGTCGCCTTGCCCAGAATTGTAATTGTCGGTATGAGGAGAGACTGGCGATGAAACGGACGTTTTTGTCGAACACTCGTTATGGTTTTGTGTACGAGGACTCGACTCACTCCTCGATTTGTGGTGTTCATTATGAGGTGAGGGCGCACCGGTTGTACTTTGAAGAAAACGTTGCTGTTTATCGCCCTCCTCAATATCATCCTGTTCGTTTATTTCCGAACTTTGATTCTGCAGGGCGTCCGCAATGTTCGACTGATTCATAGTTATTGTCTTATCAAATTGCGATACCTGTCCATGGCTCGGGGACATCGAAGACTCCGTGTAATTGCGATCGTTGGCATTCGGCTTTATGTAGCCATTGCTGTTCGGGGTCAAACCCTTCTGAGCTATGATATCTTTGTTCAGTCCATTCGGCGGGCCCTTCAGTCCCTGCAGGTGCATCCTGGGGTCCGATATCTTCGCAGGAAGTTCCATTTTCGGTCGCTGCCCGTGCTTCGTGTCCGTCTTAAGATTGGCCACGATCTTTGTGTCCTGAGGCGCGATTACCTTCGGCGTAGTCGGTGCAGCATTCGATTTTTGTACCTGGCTATTCGGCTTGAGAAAATCTATATTGCTCACCTTTTTTTCGGCGCCGATTTTCGGCGCTATATTAGCTATCTTGCTAGCCTTTGCATCGTCGATAGGCGGCGTGTAAGCGAGACCTTTTTCCGGGCCTTTCGTTCTCGCTATCTTACTCTGGGCCTTGGCTTGCTCTTTTCTTCCGGCTTTTGGGCTCGCCTGTTTCGCGGGCTTCGCCTGCAGCTTCGACTTCAAGGCACGGGTCTTCGGAGATTCAACCTGGACTTTGCTCTGATCACAGAGAGAGGTCGAGCTGTCCGAGTGCTCGGATCTAGCCGATGAGAAGCCCGAGGAACTTGAGGTGCGTTTCGATACACCGGAAGAGGCTTTACTCCGTTCTTGATTCTTCTCCTTGTTGTTAAACAGCTTGAATTTATCAAGCACAGAGTTTTTGCCCTGCTGAGGTGCCGCAGGCTGTGGTGCAGCATACGGAGAAGCCTGGGGTGCTCTTAGACCTCCGGGTCGACCGACGGTCGAAGCCCGTGGGCTGAAAATACGATTGAAATTATCTCCATATAAAAATGAAGTGAGAATCTGAGACAGAGGGTCGGGAGGCAATAACCGGAAGGGTGAAATCCCTCGGGTGTTAAACTGCCACATGTTAGGGAACTTCCGAGTGGATAGTAAGGAGGGTCAACACCTGCTGAGTGGAACGAGAAACCGGTGTTTAGAATTAAGGGAGGAACTGGGAGAGGAAGAGAAATCTTTATTTATCGGATTATTTTTGGACTTCACGATGATGGGCTTCACTTCGGAGAAAAGTTTTCCAAAGAAAAGTTCAGTCGTGCACGAAAACCAGTGTGCTTTACACTTAGACCTTGGTCGACACATCTAATTCGATCATGTGCTCAACGGGGTAGCCAGTCGATTTCAATTTAAAAATTCCTTGACTCAAGGTTTCTAACCGTTGCGTTGAAATTCAGTTATCATTTCAGAAACGTAACGATTACATGTTTGTTGCGTTTCAGAGATACATCCAACGAGTCAAAATGTCCGCCTTCATAACAAATTAGATTTGAAACGTGTCCGGAATATAACCGTGAAACGTATCTGTGACGTTTCACGCGTCTCGGTAACATCTCATCTCATATATATTCCAGTCATGTTTTGTAAAACTGACTTGACGAGATCTGGAATAATACTTTTTGAATCTGTAATTTCCGATATTTTACTCGTTATCCACTTAAGTTCGTGGGTAAAGGCGACCATTTTTGAATTGAATATTTCTGCTACGTCTCTTGAAGTATGATTCCATAAAATTTCCGTTACATTTCGGAACGGTGGCCGTCTGCAAGGTTTCATAACGGTAACGGGCGCAATATACTGACCGGAACGTAACTTATCGAAAATGAAAATGGTCGAAGTATACAGATGAATTACTGGCATTATTCCCGGGTCTTGGTGGTCACCCCGATTAAAATTACGCACGATTTCCGAATCCCAGTTGCTGGGACGCTTGTTGAATAAAAATTTTATGATGGTAGGGATTATGAAGGTAGAGACACACTCGGCATAGGAGAGGATTAATGTCCGTCACGTAACCGGGCAACAATTAATATTCGAAAAAGACTCGCGAACGAGAGAAACGGACAAAGGCTGAGCAGCGCGTTCATTTTTCCGCTCTTTTCTTCTGAAAAGCGTGAAATTGAAAGATGTACTGTTAAACACTACTACAGTGGTTCTTCTTTCCCTTACGATACGTGCTCCGGGTACAAACTCTTTCTTTACATTTCTCGGCAAAGCGACGCTACGCGACGTTAGGAAAAGGATTGAAGGGCCAGAAGCACCTCTCGCATTAATTTTTCGGTACGTTTTCTGTGCTTACCTTGGAGTAGTAGCTGGTGGATGTCTGTTCGCAGAATTCTGACTTCTTGGCTGAGGTATAAAGGACAGCCCACCCTGAGGGGGCTGTTGTTGACTCGGACTGGTACTCCTGGAACTGCTCGCACTGCCTATTCCCCCGTTTCCATGCTTCAACCCTCCTGAAATAAGGACCGAATTATTTTTCACCGATTTCTCGAAAAGAATCTCGAGATAAATTGATTAAAAATCGGATACATTGGGCTGACCGAATGTTGGAATCGCATGAATACCGAGAGGTCAGATATACACGCCGACGTTTATACACCTCGTATATGTTTAGTTTAACTCTCATGTATTCCACGAGCTGATGATAATGTCTCTCGGGAGATGAGGCGAGACCAACGCTAGATTACGGAAGGAGAAAGATTTACCCTCGAGGAAAAGAGAATGCATATACTACACACCGTTCAGACGCATGGGTCCACGAGGAAACAGAGTTCTCAACAGCTTTTCGAGGTGGCGCCACTCGTGGAAAATTTGAAGGTGTATACCTACTCGAAAGCTTAAATTATTGTCGAGGATTTGTCAGGCCAGCTCCTTCACTGGGCAGAAATGATAGATTTTTATAACGCGTAACAAGTGGCGAGGACAAATCTTCAAAATTGTCCATTTTTCTGGCAGAGTCGAGGGAATGGATTCGACTAAAGTGCATAAAGTGCATAAAGCATAGCAGTGCTTTGAAAACCACTTTTGGTCCGATTAGCAAATCGCATTGAAGTATAAGCGACCAGCTAATGAGAAGAGCTATTCGCCATTCGCTGTTGTTGAATAAAAATTTTCATTGACTTCGCAGTCAAATTAATATGGCTGGTGCAGTGCAGCCTCGGGTAGCACATGTGTCTTTGATATTTAATATATTTGACGTACTGCAAGGAGCTGAGCCCCGCTCGATGCCTGCCGAGTGCAGACGAAATATTACACCGTGCCAAACACTAAACTATGCATAACATGCTTTTGTTTATGTTTTGCCACGGGATACTCCTCCCTTAACTTGCACCAGACGTTTACCGAAAATTATTCGCACATGTAGGAATGTTGCATGTATGTGCCATGAAGCGATTTCGGATACCTACCATGTGGCTTGTAGTTGAGGTTATATAATCTTAACGAATGCAGAAGGCGGGATGAATTTTTCGAAATTATCAACAATATCAACTTGTGAATATGGAAAGAGGCGAGGTTTAATAATGATTTGTCATTTTCCGGAAATCATATAGAGGTATCGGTCATGATAGAAACGATATAAAAACCATCTGGCATATCTCGGTGCGGTGCAGGGAGTAAATATAAAAATCGAATTTAGTCAGGCATGTCAAACTCGAGTCCCTGCAATCCGAATTTTATGACATTTTTTTACGACTTCTAGAAAGGGCGGAGGGCAGCGTCGAAACCGTAATATAGGGTGTCGGAATAATATATTCTAAACACGTTGCTAGAGAGGTGGTTGGCTCTAGTGTCGATAATAAAAGAGAAGAGAAGGCTTTAAACGTGACTAGGCATAGGCTAGGTGAGGTTTAGCCAGAACAGATGATTCATTCGGTATTGTATGCAAGAACAGTTATGCCGCGGAGATCGATCTATCGTTAAATTAATAGCCCCCCTATTTGGTGTCCACGATGCGCTTGAGGCTCCGAACATGCACGTTGGTCAACTAGTTCGACCTCAGGTTTAGGAATTAGGTCTTATTTTATAATTGCTATAGGTAATATGAGATCACGGTGAGTGAAGGAAAATTTCGCGCCACAATGACCGTCTTAGATATTACCGCATAAGATGAAAGTGACAGCCCGCAGAAATGTATACGCCGCGGGAGTTTTTCCCGTATCGGTGAGCAAAGGAATGCTTCAGTGATCCTATCAGCCATCCCCCATAGGTTGAGGAAAATTTACGCTGTTCGATCGCTATACGTCAAAAACAAAGCGGTGAACAAAAGCTCAGAGAAATACGCAGCTCTTGGTTCTCTGTGAGATTTTCGTTCGACGATTTACGGGTCACTGTGATCAGCAACTTTCCTTATTCCCCGCCGAAACACGATCCTGTATTTCAAGATGAAAGGCATTCAAGATTTTTCTTCAATTCCCCGCTATAACGGTGCACAATGCAATTTTTCCACAACATCCAATACTCATTTCCACAATGCAATCGAAATCAATTCTGACCGTTTAGAGATTTTCGCAGATTCTTTCTTTCCCAAATTGCACCTCGCTTTGACTTTCCACCACTTTTTGGGGGGACGATTTCATTCGTTCGTTTGGAACAAATGATTGATAAAAAAAAAAAAGCTCCCCCACAAAATCCAACGGTAATCATTTCGATTTGAAAGGAAAGAAGACTGCGGGTTCGAGATTCAGATAAATCATTCGAAGACGATGTTCTAGTCGAATGGACAGAAAATACCCAAAGTTCGAAAAGCCCATCGTTACCGAATACATGATTTTCTGTTGTAATCGATTTTCACAAAAACTTCGGTCTCAAGTGTATTTCAGGGAAAAAATAATTACTCACGTCCGCTATGAGAAAGAAATGTTCATAGGATTCTCGGCGACCGGAATGTGGTCGGGAAGGGACCCTGAAGTGAGAAGTCTGATCCTTGGTGTCGATTGAAAAGTTTGGTAGTTGTACAGCTGGCGCGAACAGAAACCTGGAAATCTTCTCGTCCATAAGCTGCTGCACTACGTATCTGAGACTGAGTATGTAACGCGTTGGACAGACGGACAGGCGACTCTGCACGATCAGGGGCCAGGGCGATGCATTCACCATGCACGGGTGTTTCTCCGCTCCACGACGAATGCATACATGCATACATGCGCACATACTTACACACATTAAACCGACTTGGCAATGGACGCGCCGATTGACGGGCCAAGGAGATTAACTTCAGAGATTGTCAACTTAGCGATCATAGTGCACGAGTCAAATACTCGGCCCCAATCTTGCGTCTCAATGGGAACCACGTTGAAATTATGCGCTGAGTTGTTAGACTCCATTACACGACGGCACATGTATCTGTACCGCGACGCTATGTGGGGAGCTAAGCCCTATCTGGTTATTCCTTCTACCAAGCGATGGGACTGTTTATCTTAATTGCCAGCTTCTTCTTTCGCAAATTTTTATCCATCTTCAGAGAGTGAACCGCGTAGTTCCATCGTCAGACACCAACTTAAGTAGGCGGAGTTTACTGATATACTTCAACTTTTTCAAGGGTTGTGCTTGCGAAAATACATTTTCGGATTTTCCTGTGAAGAAAGGGAAGTTTCCTAATCACCCCAAAAATAAACCACGAATATCCACGCTTTGAAGTCCAGAGAACCACCTCCGATCATTTTTACGACATCTCGAGAACGGACGAGTGGATTTCATCCTTTCTTGTATCAATCGACGCGATACTCCCTAACTAAGAACCGATTAGATTTTAGATACGATCGGTCCAGTGGCTTTCGAGTTATTCAAAGAACACAGTTCTGATGAAAAATAATTAAATTGATGACATCTCGAGAGCCGATCAACAGATTTTCATCATTTTGGTCTCAATCGATGGGATTCATCCCGGCTCAAATCTGTTCAGTTAAAATTTGCCTTCTTATGGTAAATACGATGTACTATTTCAGAGCCCTAATTCGATGAGAGATAAGTCGTCCCGTCTCCTTCGGACCTTAACGGCATTTGGGCTGACGTCATAACGGGATAAGGCTCGGAGTGTCTGGAGAGTCTCTTACCGTTTGACAACGGTTATCCGATAATCAGGGTTTCGGTAGAAGCGAATAGTTAGTCACACGGGACCATGGGACTACCGTTCGTTGTGTGCCATGCCGGTCGAACAGTCTCGGCTATTCATAGAACAGGCTTGTTGCTTCTCACGATCAGAGTTTCAGGGTAACTCAAGATTCGACATTTTCTAAGGGCTTCGCTTTACGGCAACAAGGGTGGCCTTTACGTCTGGCAATTAGCTCTAGAGTCTAGAGCGTGCAGCCTGCTCCATTAATTATATACAATCTTGCTGCAGCTCGTGACATCAAGGATTTATTCATATACATGTCCAAGTAAAACCATACCCATGGGAAATCGTGAACTTCATTCACGCGGAATGAATATGGAAAATGTAATTAAATCGGGTTGCAAGCGAAGAGTGCCAAAAAAGTTTTCGAGATAAACTATTCCACTGTAGAAAATCTGCTGAGGATTTGCTCTGGCAATAACGTCAGAGTCGTTCATGAGCCATGATGTACTTCCTGTGGGCTACCGCCAGGTTAACATCGACGGTCGATGTCGACGTACCCTTGGGACTCGACTAATACGACCAAGTGTTTCAGCTCAGTCTCTCCGTACGAACCCTCCTGAGTCCAGGATGTCGGGAGGCGATCTTGCCGGCGTAGGGAGACTCTGCGACAATATTTACCAATGTGCATAAATGTGGACTGTATACACGTTTGCATTAACAGGGTGAATAACAATCGCCTTCAGAAACTGCGGCGGTCTGTTACGCTATCTTCAGCGCTGGTGTATATTATCTATTAGGTTGTTTAGTTTATACTGCTAACGGTATTCTGCGGTCCTCACTGCATGACAGGGGATGTGCTGATGCGCACGCGGTTATAACGTGGTATGAGGATGTGTCAGTCAGGCTCAACAGACCCGAAGTTTTTGGGGGAAGATAAGAGGGGGCTGAATGTGAGTCATGGGACAGCTTTGGCCTACTGATTGAATATTTGTAGATCTATATCACTGGCAAAACCCTCTGATATATTGCACATCCATTGTACTATACGCGAGCATAATAGGGTGATTAAATGAAGGTCCGAAATTGTATAGCTCGATTTTTTTAAACAACAGCGATCTCGAAGGGTTTCCTTTTCCGCGAGACAATGAATCATCAAGAAGAGTTCGAATCTCAGACATTATTGAACTTCCAACCAATCCTTGAACGCTTTTCTCTGTGTTTTGGAAACACACGGATATCCATAAGGCACCCTCGGGCAGAGGGATGTCTTTCGACGAAGTTGAAAACGGGCTTACCGAATCGATCGGGTACCGGGTTAGGTGAGAGAGCACGATTTATATTGAGACATCGGATAAAGAATTGCCGACATGTGTCCTAGACAGCCCGGCTGGAGTTCTAGGAGGCGCCCCTTCAGGCACACCGTGACACACGTCGGGTAACCCCATGTCGCGATAGGTATATACATAGTACAACATTGCTAGGTATAGGTATACGAAGTAGGAGAAAAAGAGGAAAGGAGAGAAGGAAGAGCTGAAGAAGAAAAATAACCAGAGGAAATCAGAAAAAAATTTTACGAGACTGGGGAAATAAGACAAGGAACTGACAGGGAACTGAGGGTGCTGGAACCGAAGGCTCTTCTCGTACGTATAGGGGTAAACTATTGACCCGTAGTGTATATCCTACGGCAGAAGACTAAACACGGACAATATATTGCCGACGGATTAACCGCACGTAGTTACGCGATCAAGGTGTAGGAGCTTATCGAATTTAATCATCTTTTCCTCGAAGACTTAATAAACTTCACGGTAAGCCTCTTACGTATGAAAATTTTATACGGGACCTCGAATTGAACGCAACCCTACACCCTGCAGACGTCAATGCAACGGAAAATGAAGAAAGACAAAAGGATATGAAGAAAAGTCTTCTGATCGGGATGGACAAAAGCTCAGAAAGAAAACATACACGCGTGCATGTAGAATAAAGAGGTGAAGACAAAAAACACGCACATCACATGGCTTTTCTCATCCCCCACTCCTCAGATATTCGTAACGTCTTCTTTTCAGTTCATGATCGAACTCCAGAACATGTTTTAGGCTTGGAAAATAATGTTGGAGATTTGTATCAACGGATTTTCACAAAGTTTTTTCATTTGATGATTTTTAAATATCGAGGTGTTCTTTCGTATTTTTTTTTTTTTTTTTTTCTTTTTCCTTATATTTTTCGTTCGAAGACTTTGCTATTCATAGGCGAATATAGACGAGACGCGAATAGTGCATACTCACTTATGTACCTATGTGAAAAATTCACGGATTATTTTCCCGGTGTTGCGAGATGTGGGGATGAAAAAGGCGCGTCACACGTCGGACGTGAATAAAAAATGTAACTCTGTATATCCCAAATTGGCTTCGTCCCCCGAATCAACCCCTAATCCAATATCCTATCGAAATCTAAGCCGGGTCTATCTCACTGGGTGGCGAAAAAAGAGGAAGAAAAAGAGACTAACACACTATATACGGTTAGTATAAACGCGGAGAGTAGAGTAGGCATGAGCTCTGTTCTCCCTTATATTATTCTGGGGTGGTTTTCAAAAAAGTATTGTCTCCATCGTCCCGGCCCTTTCAAGCTTCTCACTCCACCTTTTCGTATTTCGCTTAGTTTTCGTTTATCTGACTGCAGAAAGACCTTACGATGATACAGAGAAACTATACATGTGTGTACCTATATACTCCGTTGCCGCAGTAGATACGACGTAGGTAGAAATGCGTGAAAATGAAATCGGCTCCGGGTCCAGCAACAGAAATGGGGAAGAAGAAGAAGAGAAAAAAAAAAGTAACAGCTGTCGCCGCCAGTCATTCGCGGAGTTTTTTCGTCCTCCAATTTCCGAGTCATATAGCTCCATTCATACATATACCTAATACCTTTGTAAATTAAGCAGCGTTTCTTGTCCGCTATATACGTATATATATATACACATACTATAGCTGAGAGTAAAAAGGTCTGAAGCACTTTTAATTAAGATTTTTTTACGACGGCGTACATGCGTAATGGTAGGTATACATGTTACATACCTATAGGTACTTTCATTAAAACCGTTATTGCGCCGAACGAACTTGCTGCAGGAGTTGTGCGGGAATGAGAAAAGCACTAAAGTATCGGGTGGTGATTATGAGCCACGCAAATTCCTCCAAGGTCCCGTTATCCCTTACAATTACGACCTGAAACGAACCTCTTGAAACACCTACCCACCTCGGTATCTCACGTTGTATATGAACGTGAAAATATTTCTTTTCTTTCAATATTCTTTCTCCAATTGAATACCACGAACACTGTTCATCATACCTCTGAAAATTTCTTGTACGAAAAAAAAAAAAAAAAAAAAAAATGATGACCGAAGAAATGAAAGTTTTTCAAACCATGACTTCTACGCTGCGTGAAGAAATATTCTAAGGACTAAGCCTCTCATAACTGCAGATCAATCGTCGATCGAAACTTTTTTCAAATTTTGAAGAAATTTTCTAGACAGATGTGATTCCGGGGCAAATCAAGGGCATTAATTTTTTTTTTTTTTTTTACGGCGTTGACGGTAGAAACCGTAAACTCTAATGAATTTTCAAACCCCAACCCTTGTTTCGATCGTGAGGAACAAGCCTGGCTCTCGGAGTCCCGTAGCGAACCGAGAGTACTGAAAGAGTTATGAAAGTTTCCTTCACTTCAGAGAAGAGCACATGACTGCGGTATTTCCTTCTCTATGTGTGCATAAGCGGAACCCTGTCTACTTTGAATTTACCAACTGCACTACCTCGACCTCACTGCCCGACTATATCTACGCGCTTTTACCATATTACATATTCATCTTGCACTCGTTCAGCAAACAGTACATAAAAATATATGTATATTAGATAAAGAAATGGGGATGGTGGTGCAGGTCGTAGTCGCATGCGGTGAATAGACGATGTCGCACATGCTCGCATACATGTGTGTGTCTGTGAGAATATACTCAAGTTACGTATTTTATGTATTCATATACATATACAGGGTGAGTCTTTTGAAAGGTCCAAAATGGGCGTGGCTTAGCTCTGCTAAGATGTACTTTTTCGGCTGATTGAGAGACTTAGGGCTGGAAAATCATATACGTAACTTCTACACTGTTTATGCCCGAGTCCTGTGAATCCAACTTTCACAGTAGGGTAGATGTAACATTTGTGGCCACTGTACCGTTTGTGGCCATGCTTTCCTCCTTTCTGGCACTATAAATCTATTCAATCATTGAATTAATTGGACATACCCTAAAGCAAATATTAGATCCAACTTTTCCAGTACTTGATTGTTTGAAAGTGAAGTTTTTTATAATTAAGGCGGTTGAAATAGTTTTGTACCGTTTGTGGCCAGGCCTTGATTCACATGGTAATTGGTATGGCCACAAATGAAGCAAGTGATGACCACAAACGGTACTTAGGTGGCCAAAAACGGTACGTCTACCCAGTCCCGGTCTCTTATTTTCCAGAAATCATGTTTCTATAGCAACTGAGGCTGGACCTTTGATAAGACTCGCGTGGTATATGTGCATTGAACGTGTGGCACATGTACAGAAATTCTCTCGAGTATGACTCGAGAGGAGCAAATGCTTTCTCAGAATTTTTTGTGCCATTTTCCTTTGGCTCCTTTCACCACCTTTTTGGCTGTAGAGATTTTGCAAAAGTTTTCCAAAAATTTCGACAGCGGAAGAGAAGAGAAAAAAATTGGATTGCTCTGTTGAATCCATTCGCATATGCCAGGCATGCTTCGTATTGGACCAATAAATTCTATCCTCGATTTGGAAATCCCATCAATTTTCGTAGGACACATGTATGCGTGTTTATCTGTATCGTCCGATTTCGATCGCAATCAGATGGTATGATAATACTATAAAATATGTAGGGTTGATAATGTATCTATTTTATTCGTTAGAAAACAACCGACCTGGTGGAGTATATTTTTACCGCAGGTTTTCATCGACCTCCACTATCTACACGAATTAGGCTAATTGGCCAGAGCTATGAATAAAAGAAATTCACGAGGACAATTTTCGTGACCGACTTTTACCCAAAGCCTAAAATTTACGACATCACAGCCCCCACTAATACTATTATGATCAACGCCTGCATGAATTGACGGTTTATCACAAATTGGCCAAATTTACTGATGTGAAACCGGAGATTCCACGACCTTCTTTAGGCTTAGAAACTGCGAGACCCGGAATCAATTTCAGAGGAAATTTTGAGCTTGAAGAATTTTTTTTCGACCATTCTCTTCTAGATACGACCGAACGAATTCAAATTTGTTTACCAAAAAGAAGGAGCAATAACGTGCTGGAATATATTATTATGAGCTTTTCAGAGAAGATCTACATATCCTGTTTTCGTATAAATTTTTCCTCAAGAGGCTGGATTTGCTGATTTCATCAAGATTTCAATGAGCCAACCTACTTTAAAATCGATTACGATCATCTTCAATCACAGCCGGAATAAGAAACCACAAAAATATCACAAAATCGTCGAATCTCGACTCTTCTTTGACATGAGTGTCTCAGAAGAACTCTGATAGGACCCAGAAATCGGAGCTTCTCAAAGCGGATAAAAACAGCTCAGCGCCAAGTGTCTGGAATACTGTTGGTCGAGAATATTTTGTCACAAAAAAATGTCGATCGCCTAGGATCTTGGATAGAGAAGCTTTTTGGAATCCAAAAAGGTCGTTGTTTGAGGAGGTATGGTCTGAATCCCGTCACTGATTCCTTACGAAATTATTTCACATTTTATGAGCTTCGCCTTACACAGATTCAGTCTACCGAAGATAATGTGATTTTTACGGGCTACAGGTCGCATCGTCGATCGAAACATTTTTAAATTTGGAGAAAATATTTGAAAATCATGTCATTTCAGGGCAAAGTAATAACATACATGGATAAGGTCAGTCTCCCATCGGTGTGAGCATGTAAGATACTTGAAATGAAAAATTTTCGAATCTAGAAATGATTTGAAAAAAAACAAAAAAAAAATGAAATGTGAAAGTCCAGTATAAACTATACGGGCACTGAACTCACCCTCGTCACTACACCTGCGACTGATCACGTCGGTTCCGTGTAAATCATCGTGTTACCGTATCGCGAGTATGATTCGATTCTAACAAGGTAGAGCTTTGATTGTGCGCGGTATCGGTGATTGATTAGATTTATAAAATAAATAAAACCGCAGCACCCTGCACCACCTTTCCGCGCAGCCTCCCTCGAGAAACTGATTTTTATTTCCGACATTTCCTTCAGCGAGTATACCGACTGCCGTGTTCGCGGTCTCGGGTCTATGTCTCGTTGTTTGAGACCGCCCGAGCGCGCTCACGGTGTTGGTGTGCTTTTATCACCGAGGTGTGTGCGTTTTGTGGATCATGAGACCTCGGCCTGCCTGCCTGCCTGCTTACGCCTGGGTCTTCAACTCTGGAGTACCTGCGCCTGCCAGGAGCTCAATACCAGTTCGCAGAAGTTTGTATACGTATGAAAAACAAAAAAAAAAAAAAAAAAAAAAATAGATGTATAGTGAAACGGCGAACACCTCGGTGTGTATACGTTCTCGTGTACACATACACATGTACATATAGATGAAGAGGAAAACCGTGGGCTGAGAATCAGTCGGGCAAGCCCTGAGGCGCGGGAGGGGAAACTCCGCACAATATTTCTGTGTAATTGCTGCAACGGCGCGGAAACTCACATGAACAAGGGTACATACAGCGACGCATACACGCATACACGCATATACGCACACGACTCTCGCACGGCTCTCCCTTTCGACGTGGCGTCCAATTAGATTCAAGTCTTGCTTTCATTAATCTTCTATTGATTCGCGATTCATAACCAAACGCATATATATATATACATACCATATACCTATACATGCAGCTGGTGGTTCGCGGACCGAATCGAATAATCTAGATTCTATTAATTTTGAAAATAATTTGGCCGTCACTCCGAAAATTTTTTCCCACGGTATTTTCAATCTGAAAAGCTAGCATCATACAAGTGAAAGGTTTAATTGAAATAATTGAAAATGTAGGACGAGCTGAAATTTCATTTGAAAATTATTGAACCGATTCATACTAAAATCAGAAAAAATCCTTGATCTGTTCTCGAGATATCATGAATCGAATTTGTTTACTTTTTCTTAAAAATTTTTGTTTCTTGAATAACTCGAAAACTACCACACCGATAAAATTGAAAATCAAATCAGCTCTGAGCTACATAATTTGATTAGTATTACATTGATTTCTCGCAGTCGAATATAAGCGATATAAGTCTTCGTAGTCATGTTTTTAGCGATTACCACAAATAAAAGTGCGGTATTCATTTGAAGATAAGACAACTTCGAATTGTTGTCGAAACATTTCGAGGCAAAATTCAAGTAGAACTTGAATTAAATCCCAGTTAAGTGAAAACTCGATGACGCACGTCTTTCGTCCGTTTTTATAAAAGTTCCGACAACCTGATTGAACAATTTTCGTGAATTAATTTTTGGTGGAAATGAAGTGGGCAGCGAACTTTATTACCAGAGAGAAAAGAGTCTCGGTCCTAATTCGTGTTGTGTTGTTTAAAATCCGTTGATATATTTATAGTACTTAAAATCTCTATCTGGATGATGGGTACGTATATTGTAACGGAGAAATGGTATTCCACCGCACACGATCGCGTACGCATATGGTAACGGTGCGGCAAGATATATACCTTTACTCCCTCCGCAGTCCGCAGTCCGCAGTCCGCAGTGAGTAAAAAATAGTAACTAACTCGAAGGGTCGTATTTTTAACCCGGTAGATTTAAAGGCCCGCAAATGTAACAGGACAGTAATTCTCAGTCTTAGGACCTCGGCGGTCTAAATATTTGACATATAGTTCGACAGGGAGTCATTTTTCGCAGTTTTTTATCACACAGAGCACCTCTGGCCTAGTCATACCCAGCGGGTTAAGGACCGGTCCTAAACTTCTCGCTTTCGTTTCGACTCCCCTTCTAATTTTTTTCTTTTCTCTTCTTTCCCCCAGATTTCAGTTTAGTCCATCTTACTCGAGACTCGCGTCTCCCCTTTCCACCTTTCTCTTCTTTTCTTTGTTTTTCGTTTTTTTTTTTCCTCCTTTTTTTCTTTTCTTCATTCTCGTTAGTTCTTAACGTCGGATCGTTAGAGCTGAGCAGAATAAGATAGAGTCGCTATTTTATATCGGTGCTGACGAATATTTTCCACCCCCTCATCGACTGACTCTGGTATTATGTAGACCATTAGGTTCACCCTCGGCCGTCTCCCTTCTCTCCTAATGTCCAAGGCCCAAAACTACTCAAGAGATCGCGAGATTTTCTCGGATTAGATCGACAGACTCCAACAAAAAGTCCGAGAAAATGATCATCTGGCTTACCGATACGTCTGACTTCGATGCGCTAATTAGTCACTGCAGAAGAACATTGCCCCGAACCAGACTTGGCATATCGAGTTTTGGTCCTGGAAGAGATGATATTTATACAAGAGAACCCATAACACGGTTATATGGAAACGGTTGAACCTACAGAGTTTAGATTCAGTGTACTTGCTTAGTACATATTTCCGCACGGTGCGAACTACGTATATTAAAATAAGTCGAGAAACTTTTTTAATATAACGTGACGATCATGAAAAGTGTAGTGAAAGTTGAGAAAAAAAAAAGAAAAAGAAAAAGAATACATTCGTGTAAAATTTGGTTGGAACAGTTGGCATGATCAGTGCCAGCGTGATCCTACAGAAATCAATCAATTGTGAGTTTGAAAGCTGCAAAAGCTCGCTAGATGGATCATTCCAATACGTCATAACGGTTATTGGTAGACAAATAGCTGATGAAAAACATGATTGGAAATCGAATCAATCCCAGCTTCCATCATCTCATATAATCAACTCGAATATTATGGGTCTAAAAATCTGATGTCAAAGTGTATTTTGATGTGTGATGTTAAAGATGGCTTTGCCAATGGCGTAAGATGATTACTCTCCGATTTGTGCATAGGCTCGATAACATATATGATGCAGAATAATTTCAAGATAAAATTAGCGTGATTTCGGAGTTTCGCGAACGTATCTACCTATATAGACGTTTATCGCAGGATTGCCGATCAGACACTCATTGCATAAAAACAGGTGGCTGAAGCCTTAAGCGACTTGCGAATTTGAAAAAAAAAATATTCGGAAGATGCTGGCGGATAGATATATAAGATATTTGCAACGTGGTAGGGAGAATTATCTCCTGTACAACCCTCGGGGGAAATCTTTGGGCAAAAATGATCATTTTCATAACACTTGTGCCGTGTATACCCCACTGCACCAACTGCAGTATAAGCTTAACTTCCGCCACCCCATAAACCTGATAAATTTCATGGGAAACCCCCTCGACCCTCGACCCTCGACTCTCGACTCTCGACTCTCTATCTACCGCAGCCTAACGCGGCTGCTGCATCTCTTCTTGCAATATCACGAGCCCGGACCATGACTCCAGCATCCTTACTGCCTCGTAAGCGTTAAGTGCTGAGGAGGTAAGGATTCGGTTCAATCCCGGGAGGAGAATCTGCGCCGAGGGATACACGCACATATACGTATAAAATTTTTGAGTTGTCAATTTTTGGCTCGCAACTCCATTCTCATAATTCCGCATACGCATACTAGGATATGTTTCCCTTTCTCAGCCCTTTTCAGTGGCACTTTTAAAGCTGCAGCGATCCGCCATGGTGTCTCCCGCCTCTCGACCCTTATTCAGAAACATTGTGAACGTGGTCTGGAGGCCCGAGGGGCAGAACGACGACAGAGACAATAATTGTGGATATCAAGTCGGTTAAATTAGTACTGTATGTTATTCCTTTGGTAAAACAGCCGTAAAGAAAAATCCTGACCTAGGCCTTATATTCCCAAAGTCTAAGCCTAAGCCTAAGCTACGACTGGGACAGGGGTGGGTCTAGTCTAGCCTGAAAGAAGCAATAAATAAGAACGGCACGAGCCTAGGCGTGGAAGAAAAAAGAGAAGGAAAAAAAAAAAAAAAAATACCGCCTTAAAACTGTATCATAAAATGGGGAAGCGCGTCTATTTCTAACGGGCGTCCTCAGCTCGGCTCAACGCACGTTGGCGTCGGCGTCGGCGTCCGTATCCAGGGCGACACGCGCTTTGATGTAGGGTTTGTACCAACGCAGTACGCTGCATCCCCTAAACGAAAACGGTGGTTCTCAACTGGTATCAAGCCTCCTCTAAACTTCATTTCTGTTCAAGATTTTCGGTTGTTTGCAGTTCAAACGGATACTACGTTCTATTCTCACATTTGAATACGTGATCGAATATACCAATCATCATAAACGGTACAGTGATATTTGAAATCAGTGAAATTCGGCATCCCGGAAAATCGAATAGAACCGTTTCATGGTTTGGACAGTGTCTTTCCACTTACTAATCATATCTTCACGCTTCGACGATATCCGTTTTTGTCTTCTCTCTCTTCTCAGTCGCTTCGTATTATCGAACACTTTAAACTTTCAAATATTCGGTGTCGTTTTATTGGAAATTCATTGGATGGTCTTAGTTCATAGATCATAGAACTAGAAACACATTGCGATTAGTCTTAGAAATTGGTAGCAAAATTACGACCGTAGACGGCGCCACGGTCGCCTATTTATCACAGTACCGAGTTTGTACATGTATACACGATGGCTAAATTTTTTTTGCATATATATCTATACGATTCCAGAATTTTTCGTATTTGTTGATAATTGTGTACACCCGAATGTAACATATTTCAATAACGTTATAGGGGAATAGGAATAGTAATAATTCCGTTGAGAACCTTCGGGAATCAGCGTGCACATCTGGTCAGTAACATTGCAGCAGGGAGCCCTAGGCGTACAGGAGTTGGAATTATAGGAGCAAAGTATAAACTATGGGGTGCAACCCCATAGGCATAGGAGTTTCACCGTTGCAGATGTAGATGTGAATATAGGTAATATGGGTGCCAGTTAGAAATACACGTCTGCACGCACACGTGGACACAGATAGACGTACAAACGCTATGCTTGAGCGCGCCCCTGTACGAAGGAGGCTGTGCCACAGCCATATCTCTCAAAACGCTCGAAAATGCGCAAAGGGTTGCTAAAAGGCGGAAGGCTTCACAGGCTAATGGGGTTTTCCGTGTTAAACCAAAACCCCTTCGAAGCCGAATTTAATTTTCCCTCATCCCCTTTCCGGAAAGATTTTGACTAACAGAGTGTTTCGGTGCACGTGAGAGAGGTGAGGGTAAGAGAGGAGAGCTGTCGTCATTTAGTTTTTCTCTTTTGTCTTTCGAGAGACGGGAGATTATACAGAGCGAGGAAAATGGGATTTTATCTTATCCGCGATTAGGTGCGTCCCGGAGTTTGATAAAATGTCGATTTTTCAAACAGTGGTAAGATAATCAGACCGTAAACACTTAATCGTCTCCAAATAATTTATTAGTATATCGATCCTGGTGACTAACCGAGTTGGGTTTGGTGGGCGGGCGACGGTGCAGGCCTCACTTTGTCCGGAGGGCATCTTCTGGTTGCGGCCACCGTTGCTGGCAAGGGGATGCTGGTTCCGCCCTGTCCTCCCGGGCCTCCACCACCCGTCTGCTTGTTGTAGGGTGAAGGCAGTCTGTGATCAAATGAAAATAAATTATTTAACCATGTTGACGGTGTATTCGAAGAGAGATTATGAACAAATACCTATTAGAAAATTTATTGCCCGAGACTTAAATGACATCTGCAGATATACACACATATATTTCCATCTCTGTATACCGTCAATATTTGCAGTCTGATGTTCGCCGAGCATCTGCCAGTCGGAAAATTATCTTTCAAGGGTCCATACCTCTATGCTACGGTACACGTGTGTCGGGTACTTTGTTATACAGGATAGGTGTACGAAGGGGTACTAAAATAGTAAAACTTCGGCGGACCTATCCGAGGGGTGTAACCTTATTTCGGTTTTGTCTTGGGGTAACCGGAAAAGGTATGCTATTGTATAGGTATGTGATGTAAAAGATCGAGCGAAATAGAAACCGGATGAGATGCTAGTGGAGACTGGAGTTATAGTTTAATCGATGATTTACAGTCTTCTACTTCGACTGCAGTAACTTTCGACAGGTTAACTTATCGCCGACGTCGCATACTACGCACTAGCACGCACTTGCACGAGGCCGGGACGCCGGAACGCAGATATAATTTGTCGGTAAATTTATGTCAAAATAACATGTTCGCTCGCGCCGGAACACTAGCCGAAGAAACACGCGGATGCCGGGCATTCCGCTGTCTACTATGCGGCTTTGCAACTTTAGTATACCACCTATAGGTATGCATTACGGAACGCAGAAACAAAACACTCGAGTACGCTGCGCTAGGAGCAACTCGTGGCAGACCAATAATACCTCGAGATGAGGTCTGTTATCGACTATCGACTGTCGTCGAGATCACTTGACGCGTTTTTTTTCTCTCGACGTTTACAAAAAAAAAAAAAAAAAAAAAAAAAGATTTCCAAAGTCAACAATTTTCGTATCCAAAAATTGAATTCTTTTCATATCATCGGTCTACCCTGAAATTACATCAATTACATCAATGTAGAGTACTCCCTTCTAATTTGAAGACGTTTCGATTACCGATGCGACCTGTTCCCTAACGACAGTCAATTTCCCTTTGGGGCGATATGTATCTATGCAAATCTGAGTCCATAAAATCTGAAGATATTCTTGAGATATGGAAAAGTCTAAGGTGTCCCCTTAACTTCTTCGGAATGAGTTTTTTGTGGGGTACATTTCGGCCACTGTAATCTATATATGGGGTATTGGTACTTATTTTTCATGGCCTACAAGGATAAAATTTCTTCAGATTTAATATCCTCGAATTCTATACGTAAAGACTGAGTTTTGAGTATTTTTTTTTTCATGGGATTCTAACCTTTTTTTACGGGATCTTTAATTTTCAAGATTTTTTTTAAGCCAAGTATCTCTGCACGTAACTTTCCGACAATTCCGATTCCCAATTCCCATAAATAGGGGTTTCTCTGAAATTCTGGTTCGTATCTTGAGCTCGACAAGAAAATAGGCAGTGCTGATAGCATGTGTCCTGCTTATCAACATTCAATATTCATAAAAAAAATAAGAAATCCCGTAAAAAAATTCAAATCCCATGAAAATAAAAATACTCAAAACTCAGTATTTCCATGAGAAGATGTTCATTGGGTTATCATAGGAAATGAAAAATCAACGATCATAATTGTACAGCTCAAATCCCCGTCATTTTTAAATTCAATTACTGGAAGAGATGAAGGTCTATGACTAGACGATTCTTTTCTGTATAATTTTTCGCACACCAACGTATGAATACTATTTTCCAACACGTTCATTACCGATTCTTTGTCGGCAGTGATGGAATTTTTTGAATTTTACACACACACACCCTCTCTCTCTCTCTCTCTCGAAAAAAAAAAAAACAATTTCGCGTCATCAAACACTAGTCATAATATATAAAATTAATAGAATCGATTATGATGTTTGTCTGAATCGTCTGCAGTTAATCGGGTGTGTAATTAATAACTAATGTATGCGGTTCCATTCGATTCAACGTTGTGAACGGAAATGTAATTTGCAGTTTAGAGCAACGAGCACTAGACTGTGACGCTGGGTATGTGTCCGCAGGTATATGTATCTACATATTTCGCATAAAATTGAGCCCGCAGGCAGGTATATAGTATATCATATATTACTATACGTGTATATAATATATTATACTATATATACCCGCATACACCATGCATCGTGTTAAAACAAAAAAAAATCAAAGAAATAAGAAAAGGGAAAAATCAACGAGCTTCGAAAACCCGTTAGATACGTGAAGCGTGAGAAGACGAAATGACACGTGGTGTGGAAGAGCCCGTAGACCGACACCACGAAAACGAGAAAATTACAAGATAAGGCAGAGGGTCTTGAAGTGTGAAAATACGATCACAGTTTTTGACCTCCTCTGAATAAAGGTACGACATCGAGGGATCAAAGCCATTGTGAATGATGATTTTGCAGGAAGGGATATACGTGAGATCGATTGTGATATATCCCAAACAGGCAAATATCTCCTGCATAGTATAGATAGCTTGAAGAACCGTACAACGCGCGGCATACGCTACTGTCAATGATTCGTAAACCGTGATCGCCGGTTGGCTTTAAAACCCGGTTAAGTTATACACGTCAGGGTAAATATTTAGTCTAAGAACGGGCGGCCTCGTCCCAAAGGCGGGACGAACCCGGCTAACCTAACCTAACCCTAACCCGAGAGAAGATGGTGCGGGTAAGTTGGCGACTAAGTTTAATAGAATTTTCGAGGCGGTGAAACGGCTTCAACGAGATTGCTTTCTTGCCTTTCAACGGGATACGTAGTACAAACGTATTGTATTGTGCACTGCGCGGTATAAGGACCGCGGCAAATCTCATTCGAGACTTATTAAATCTTGGAATTGGAGACCATGCACAGCCAGCAAAGTGCCTGCCTGCCTTCCTGCCTTCCTGCTTGCCTGCCTGCCTGCCTGCCTGGCTGCCTGGCCCTGCAGAGTGTAGACATCAAAGTTAGTTTCATTCCATGTCTGGGCTTCGTGACTTTATAACTATATTTCCTTCGGAGAAATACAACGCAACTCCATAGCCGCGAGTTCAAGCCAGAAAGAAAAAGAAGAGAGATAAGAGGAGTATAAGAAAAACGAGGAAGAGAAAAGGCACCGCTGAAATGGATTCGAATACGAATTGCATTTATCGTATTCTCGAAACTTGTACAATTGTATAATAACCATGAGGTATGAATTGTAATACACGTTTAAGCCGTGAATAACCTCACGGTATATTGATCTGCTTTCACACTCGCAAACATTTTATGTATGCATCACCGTTATAATTCACTATCAGAGCCTGATTACGCCCTGTGTACGTTATCCTGAATTTTCGAGTCGCGACAAGCGTGAATAACACCTCAAGGATGAGATAATTTAAGTTGAACCTGACGTTCGTCGTTCAAACTTCAGGACCCAGGAGGGTGTCGCTGGCACGCCATTTCGTGGCTAATACTCAGTGTCAAGTGGGACTGCTATTTTGTGAAAACACGAGCTTGACATAAATATTTATAAATATCTTATTGCCTCAGTTTTTTTTCATACCTGATTGACACCAGTATTTTTTTGACAATTCATCAAAAATTATTTCAATTTGGAAAGAATATTCTACATCGATATTGGAACGAATCAATGGTATTCGATGGATTACATTTTTGGACATGAAAATTTTGAATTTCAAGTAATTTTTTTCTTTTTTTATTCTGTAAATATTGAAGAAAAAAAAAATGCGTTGCGTGCTCACTACAATAGATAATTGAGCTTATCTTTATACATGATTGGTTCGCCTCGGAATGACATGATTTTCGAATATTCAATCGAAATTTCAAAAAGTCTTGATCAACGATGTGACCTGTGCCTCGCGACAACGACTTTTTCTTGATGGACACAACCTGTGTAAAGCGAAGCTTTATAAAATGTAAAATAATTTCGAGATGAATATCGAAGTCTTGTATGATTCATGATCAGAAGACCATTCCAAGACCAGGAGCCATTCTGTATTCCGTTTGAACCTTATATATCGCCCCATAGGTCCATAATGGTAAGATAATAACCAATTTCTCTTAAATAACTCCGAGGGTGGATGTTGATGACGTGGTTTAATCATCCCCTGTAGTATGTGCAGTCTACGGTCCGGTGGTTTTGCACAAATCTACTGCAGGATATATCCACACAAAAGTACAAACGACAATTCCAAAGGGGGTTGGCTGCCTCGTTTTCGTGTTGTAGCTGTACCATATAGTGAAAAGTCCGCGTGTCTAGCAGCACGGGGCTTTTCGAGGTGGGTCCGACGTTCGGTTCGGTACGGTTCGTTCGTTCGTTCGTTCATCCGTTCACCGGTATATATACCTATATATATATATATATAGTATATAGGATGTGTATATGAAAAAGGGAGAAGAAGAGAGGAAGGTAATTAGTCGGGCCCCTATGCCGATCTCACATGTGCTCCTGCAGCACGCATTCGACAAAGTGCGTTGGCTTGGCTCGCTTTCATTGTCCATTTACCTACTGTCAGTCGCACGTACGTGTGCATGTATCCTGGAGATATAGGTACACATGTACGTACCTACATTGAATGGAAATTCGCGGTGCGCATGCACGTGGGCAGAAAAAGCACGGAGAACGAGGATGAATAATTCGAGAGATGAAGAGAGAAAAAAGAAATGGGAAATATTCCAATTTGGTAGAGCATTGTCGTCGTGTGAGATGGGTGGAAGATCTACCAGGTCAAAAACACGACTGAATGCATGGTTTCAGCTCGATCCCTCCCTCCATCCCTTGTCGTTTGATAATTCGATTGATCTGATAATACGGGGGTTGCGGACGTAAAAGTTACGCAGTATCCTATCGACGGTGCACATACCTATATATAATATATATCCCGTTCGAGAGTAACCGAAGCGAGAAAAGAATAAGTGGAAAAGGCCTGCCGCAGAAGAAGGACATGAAAGCTTTCCTTCGTCTTTTTTCCTGATGACCAGCGCCTGAGGTCCAGGATGTTATATTGTGAATATATCAACGAGATGAACCTTTGGCGTATATATTAAACCGAATGAACTGTATTTGGAAATTGAATGGCGACGCATTATGCAATTGCACAAAAGGATATGGATGGAATATGGAGATAGAGAGACGTTTGGGTATCGTGCATATTGTAACCCATGTGCTACGTATCCATGATTGGTTTTGTTACAAGTGGGAAGACGCTCTGTAGGGATAGAGTAGGAATAGGAATAGAAAAAAGAGAAGCTGAAAAGAGACTCTGGGACAAGAATTCTGAAGGTGTGCCCCGAAAAGGCGGGGGCGTCGCATCTGATATCGTAAATATGTCCGGCGTTGCACTTTCTGTTGGATTCTTATTCTAGCTGTGCATACACGTCGTTCAGAGAGGAGACCAGTCTGGCGTAGGTAGATATACCTGCCCAAGCGGGACCAGGACCTGCTGCTGCTGATGCTGCTGGTGGTGGTGGTGGCGTTGCACATGCATTTCCACATACTACATATACATACATATATACGTAGATATATCACCTTCACTGGGACCGGGGAGCAAGTATTTACGAGTACGTTCACGACGAAGATATTGCGTCTAGAATCAGGTTCCTGCTACAGGAATGGGATATAAGAATATAATGCTGCATTTGGTTTGAAAAAAAAAAAAAAAAAAACGAGTGAAAAGAATGTCGTTAAATCTGAACTAAGGAGTTGATTACATGATATGATTCGGGATGAACCAGCGACGTGGAAACAAAAAGAGCCCATTGAATAGGACAATTGATCGCTGCCGTTCCCAGGTGAACGTGTATGAAATGCCTGCAATGGCGCACCTAGATTCGACTAATGACATATGTGGAAACTAGATTATTTTCGAATGATTCTAAATTGGAGTGAAAATTGATCACCGACAGGATCCGTTGGTTTTTGAAAGTTCGTGACCTATGTTCAGAGTGTGTCCCGGTATCGAAAGATCTGACAATGATAATGCAGCGTACGGTATACTGATGTGTATAGCACCTACCATCCCGAGGCTTTGCTGCCGAAGGAAGAAAATACCCCTTCTAAATATACCTCGTGAGTAGTACCCAGTCCACACTTTACTGCGTTCATTCCTTGGTTAGGCAGACGGACATACGGCCTGAGAACTGGCCTTAGGGTATGACACGCAATTACCCCTAATTGCCGGAATGAATTACGGACGCAAGCCTATCCATCGTCTACGTGGGTATACCTACTATATGCGAGTAAAAGCTATGATAACTATGTATGTACACTGCAGCAGGCATTCAAACGCTAAACATACATCCGACATACCCATTTGCTTTGTGTGTGCGTATATTACACAGATTTTTGTATTTTTGTATTTTTGTATATTTTTTTTTTTTTTTTTACGAAGTATGAACGGGGATCTGATTTTCGACAAACGAGGACAGCATCATAGCTGAGAAGACTCTTGTACTCTAACAGATGGGATTTTGGGAATTATATACGTTCAGGGTGTAGAAATTAGAGTCACCTCAGTTAGGACGATTCTCGAAGATGTGCTTTATTTTGACATCCTGAAGATGTGCATGTGTATCCGCTCAAAGAATGGTGATATAAATTTTTCGATGTATCTAATCGAAGACGATCCAGAGAGACTAATCGATGACTTGTTTCATTGGATTGGAATGAACGATCGAACCAAATGATAAAAGGTTCGAAAAACCAGCTGTGAATTATTCGTCGAAGAAGGAAGGGAAAATTTCTGAAAGATGAAAGGAGGGAGGAGAGATTGTTTACAACGTGCGTCTGCAGGCGAAATTCGTAACTGAGATTGTAAACAGGAGAAAATCCCGAAGCGAAATGTTGGAGTGTACAAAGTAGGATGAAACGAATATCGAGAAGGGTTCCACGAATTGACAAGGGGGCTTGCGTTCTTCATGTATTCGTAGATGTGCGAGAAACATGTGTGCATAAGACGTGCCTCGTCGATTTCGATTTCGTCAACCCCTGGAGGCTGCGGAGGTTCCTTGTTAAACAAAAGAATGAGTTATGAGCTACCAGATTTAAGTAATATTGATAGGAGCATCCTAGGATAGGTATATGGGATGAAGCGTATTTCTTCCCTCGAAATCTAATTAAAATCCTAAGAAATCCCTGCGCGCAAAGCAGAGCACGTCTTCGTACACGTTTCCGAAGTATCGCACGGCACACAAGTATGAAAGTGCGTTGAGAAATGATAACGGATTTAATCTGCCGCTATAATTTATCATCATTTGCGTCATGCCATACGAGACGCATTCGACCATAAAAAAGAATTTAAAACTCGTCAATTTAATTGAAACAAATTAAACGCTCCGTAATTATCTCACTCTTGATTATTAGAGAAGCAGATATCTTAGTCCTGCATATGAGGTCTTCTCATCTCCATGTACGAATTAAAATTTTTTTTCCCCTAGCTCATGGGTCAAAGGTCCATCTAGCCTCCTTTCGGGTGAAGCGTTTTATTCGGTTCCTCATAATATGACACTACATTCTTATACAGAAATATTGAAAACTGAGTTCGGGATCCAAGTTGAAATATACGACACAAAAAAATCATTTTTTGATGTTCAAATGCGTTAATGAATTGACAATGAATTTCAAAAAATTAGACCTGAAGATCTGTTCGAAAGAATTTGTAAAACTTATGGAGGTAGACGTGTATTTTTCAGATCTTCGGAATATAGATTTATTATAGGTATACACCACAATATCTCAAAATTTTCTTTTTCTGACGAACAAATTTGCATTATTTTTACAACGTCGTTGGTCATGAAATAAAATTTTGTTGAATTGGCCTCATTTTATTGTCGGATGTTGTAAAACCTCGTGATCTTCAGTCAGCATTGCCGTTTTATGGAAAATTAAGGGTCTACAAATCTTTCGATTCATTCACTATATTATAGCTTGTTAAACAAACAAGCAGAAACGTCGGCTGATCTCTATATACCAGCCTTAGAACTTCCCACTCGGAATTTTTCGAGCTCAAAAAATAGCATTTTATTAGTCAAGAGTTGAAATAAAAATAAGTAATGAATTACGAGCGAGAGTTAACTTTTCTTTTAACCAACACAATGATTACTGAGTTGGAACAATTAATACCGATTGAGATCAAGAACAATAAAATCCGTTCATCGGTTCTCGATAAATCAGGAACTGAATTTTTGATGCACTTTCTAAATGTCCTGCGAAGAACCCGAGAACTACTAGACCTATCAAGTCCAAAATCCAGACAGTGTTACGTGAAGGAAAAACCGCGGCGATTGATGCAGGGAAGTGTGAAATCCGTTCATTCATTCCGGAGAATATCTTCGGACAAAAAATTGATCACACATCTGCATCCAGACGTCCATCTGAAAATGGTTGGAGGTGATTCTCTGGACCCCAAAACGGGGAGATCTGGTGAAAACCGAAGTTTTCTTTGTCGAAAAAAATGGTTGAAAGATTGTCAACTGACTTTTGCACCCAATGCAACGATTTGAAGGAGTTTTTGTCAATACGTTGATTGGACTTGTGGGCCCTGTTTCTCGAAAATTGAATCAAGGTGATTACAGAGTTGGGGAACGTACGTAGATAGATGGGTAGGTGTATACATAGGGGGGTTTTGTACAGTGAGAGAAATCTATTTCTGTGGTCATTCACATCGAAAACATTGAGTCACTTGCCGATGTCTTTGAACTCGTTCGCTAAATAAAGATATACCGAATGAGATAAAAACGGTCGAGCGTAATAATAAATATATGAGTTGCTCTTAGAGGAGGAGGAGGAGGAGGAGGAGGAGATGAAGAGGAAGAGAAGAAAGGAAAGGAGTGTATGGCACCGTATAAACCCGAGTAACTGAGATACGGATACACGAATAGCAGAGAAGAGAAGAGGATGAAAAAAGTAAGAGAAAGTGCAGCATCAGTCAGCTCCACGTGCTCTCGATGAACCACGACATGCCCTCATCGCAACATATCCAAGCGAGAATAATCCAGCCTCTGGACCGCGGAATTTATCTTGACCGCGAGAGGCTTTGAATTCGTTGCTATTCCTTAGTTTTCAGGGGAATACCTGAATACAAAGAAAACGCTTCGGTACATACATAATTATATGCAGATTTGTACCGCAGCTCTTTGTCGATCTGTACACAGGGTGACTCTCTCGCAACTCATGTATCGTCCCAACTTTCAGATATTTGGAGGGAAATAGACGTGCAGAGGCACGGGACTTCGATTGAGAAATGACTTTCGATCGATTCGGGACTCGGCGGGATGAAAAAATCTGAAATCTACAGGGTTTTTACATTATAAAGATGAGCACGAAGAAGACCCAAGATCCTGTTATCGCGTGGGTTTCTATAAAAATTCAGGGAAAGTGGCGTGGAAAATCCCGATTTCACGACTTGTTGTGTTTTCAAATGAATTGGGTGTTTGCGACTGTGAAGGTATGGCGCTTGTCTTGTCAATTGATATTCAAACTCGAGCTTCTTTCTTCTCCAGTTTATCAGAAGCGACTCTGATTCCCGCAGGTGCACCCTGTATAATCCATCCATTGTATGCACATACATATACGAATATACGTGTACGCACATAAACGTGTTCCGAGTCCAAAACCCCGTTAATTTCTTTTTTCTTATGTTGGTTTCAGCAACCCATCCCGGCATTCCCTACCGGTACGTGGCCTCCCATGCACAGAGACACGAACTTCTTCTCTCTTCTTCTCTCCTCTCATTTTCAACGTATACCATATACGTAATTTATACATGCATTCGTGTTCAAAGGCCGGTCCGCCCACGCGTTTCGCCTGCGACCATTGATATAAACAATTTCTGATCGAAACTTCATACGTTTATACCTATAAAATGTTATAGAAATTTTAGTTTAATGTTCTTTGATCCTTTATCGCTCGAAGGACATTTAGAAATCGTACCTTTAGGTCGTGATTTACTTATCGATCACGCCCGGCGTGGGGCTCGTTATATAGAGACCGTTCGATACCGTAATAATAAACAGTCCAGATTTCAAGCCAAAGACCAAGGATTGATACCCTGAGCTTGAAATCGATTCTGAGAATATCGGGCCGCGTGTCGCACCGGTTATTTTCAAATCTAGAAGGCAAAAGGTGTTAAAAGACACCCGTGCAGGGTAACCGGTCTCAGAGGGCTCGACTCAGACTTTCCTGCGGATCTGGTTTTCAATTTTTTTTCAATCTTAATATAGACTGCGTTTGTATGCACCTACCTACCTACCTACCTACCTACCTAGCTACCCCGGCTGCAGATCGCGGCAGGGAAATTTTAATCGATCGCAATCAGCCCCGAGATATCGGCAATCGATATCCTCGTCTTGTGTATGCGTCCGTTAGCATGGAACATGCATAAAATTAGATATATTTAATTTCAGTACCTATGAGCTTCCGGAGAATTCGGGAGACTTCTAGCCTTTCTGCTGCTGCTGTTGTTGCTGTTACTGTTTCCCATTTTGATTTCCGGTTGTTATTTTTTGTATATATTTTTTTTTCTATCTTTTAAACACTTATATGGAAGACGCGGCTTTTATTTATCACTTTATAATTATATATTTAAGACCTCGATTGATGAGATGTGCTTGAATTACAATCTCCGAAGAAATGATATTGCTATAATCTACGTTAGATTAAACCGTGTAATTATATAGGGCTAATGATTATGTACACAAATATTTATATCACCATTTTTTTACTAGTAAATAAAACTACGTCACGATATGTCGATAATATTATATGTATATCGCCCTTGGAAGCAAAATAATTTTCAAGTATATCGCATCATAGAATCGGGTGTATGAGAAAAAAAAAAAAAAAAAAAAAAAAAATGAAAAACAAAAAAAGAAAAGATTCTCTATAAAACGATAAGATAATTTCTCTCTCCCGATTTCTTGTCTTCTGGCATGCAAAACAGAGTATCAACTTCCATCCGGTCTCTAACACCACGTCCTGAAGAAATATTATGTTCCTTATATTTGACAGCTAACGTCAAACAGTCAGTTTATTATATTTAGCCATTTGTCTTTGACTCTTCTATGATTTTAGCGCGTTGATTGATTAACCCCGAATTAAATAATTCACTGTAATATTCTTCTGGGGATTAGAAAAAGTCTTATCTAATTCACTCTCTAATTTCGTGTGATGATAATCACACACGCAAAATTAAACAGAGAATAGTGAAACAAAAGGCAACGACTACGAGGTTTTTAAAAATGTCAAACGAGAGAGAGAGAGAGAGAGAGAGAGGGAGAAGAAAAACTAAAAGTAAACAACACCAGCACTTAAATTTTGGAAATACTATTTCCGAGGTTTGATATTATGCACTTTAGGTCCACGCGCACGTTTCATCCTCGTAAACAACATCCTCACATCTCTATATATTCGATTACTTTATCCTATCGAAAACGGAGTCCAGCCCCATGACGTCCCCATGGTGTAGGCATCGCTGATGATGGTCTGTTTCAAACTGAGGGCACCAGCCCATTCCCATAGCACATGCGGCCTCTCTCTCTCACACGTCTCTGCAGCCTCCTCTCCGCCCCTTTATCAACGGCAACCAATAACGTCGCGACTTTCTCCTGGCGCTAACCAAGTTCGGATAATACTGAACCAAAACTGTACGTATTATATCTATACCTACAGCGCATCCCCTACTCTGTGCATTTATATTTGAAAAATGTTCAACGCATGTGTGCAGATGGAAATTATACAAATTTCTTTTCTTCTTTTATCTCGAACAAAATTTCCATAGTTTTCAATATTTCTAGTAGCCTCTTTACTCACAATTTCACCGCGATCGAGAGTTTGGAAAATGTTTAGATTTAGGATGACGCGATTTTTTCAAATTTTTCAATTTTTTTTTTCCTTTTTTTTCTTCCAATTTTTACGACTTTCATAGTATGTGAAAAATATTCATTTTTCGGGCTCGACCAGGCATTTTCAAGATTTGTCGAAAAATAATTTTTAGTCTTTGAAATATTGAATTTATTCTTTAAATTAATCATCATTTTTCTGATAATTTATATTCATATTTGTTCCTTTGCTACATAGGTGTGAAAGTACGCAAGAAATGTCAAAGCTTAATTTAAATATTTAAAGTTTAGAGAGCTTGAAAAGTTATAGAATATACTCTTTTTTTTCTTTATTCTTATCTTTAGAAATTCTGTAACGTTCACTGTAAGTATTATAAATTGAACTCAAAATTACGCCAACTTCTATATGGACATTGATAATGAAGACATATTGCAGGGGAGTAGGGGGATCGTGCGACAAAGAAAAAAAAAAATTAATAAGTAAATACAAAAACAAAAAAAACAAAAAAAAACAACGATTTTTTAATCTTAAAATTTCAATTTTATTATCATTCATTATAACGATCTTTGAGAGATTTTCCACATACCTTCCTGAATATTGGGACGCTATTCCAGAGATTAGATGACGCACGATTTTGAGGCGAGAACGAAAAATTTGAAATAATTTCGAGGTCGAAAATTTGTCACCCTAATCTGT
This sequence comes from Tenthredo scrophulariae, assembly GCA_963978835.1. NCBI lineage: Eukaryota > Metazoa > Arthropoda > Insecta > Hymenoptera > Tenthredinidae > Tenthredo > Tenthredo scrophulariae. The sequence continues at coordinate 24,106,969 of OZ022230.1, read as the reverse complement.
ATGCACGATACTATAACGTTGTTCCACTTCTACACACGCGTGTGGGTAGGTAGTGGTGAGGTACCATTACCGGAGGACGTGACTGATTGTGATACATGTTCCTTACTTTTTTTTTTATTCTATTTTATTTTTTTCATTTTTTGTTCACCCCTCAGGTAGGTAACCACCTAGTGGATAATCGTGCATAATCGTGCATACGTATGCAGCTGCAGTGCATTGTTGATATTTTATTACAAGAGAGCTTAGGATGTAATAATGACAGACGAAGGGTTCAGTGATATTGATATACTCACTGTGTCTGATATGTATTAAAATGAGTACGTATGTATACGGTCGAGTGCTCTTAGCTATCCACGTATTGAATTTTGATAACGGCATGATTTTCGTACTCATATATCTTCAAATTCGGAGAATACAAGATACTTGAAGCTTTTTACTCTCTACGAATTATGTAGTCAAATAGCTATGAAATAGATAATTTTTACTTTTCGGAACATCCGAATTCGAAATAGTCTGTGGAAGTAAAAAATTCAAAGCACACTGAATGTCTGGTCAGAAAAATCTGGTTAAATTTCGTACTTTTCACCATTTTTTCCAGCTTCCTGTTGGGTTCACTGCACCGCTATATGGTCTGATTAAAAATTCTAAAGAAGTCAAGTTCTCCCCTTACCGAATAAGATTATGGTCTCAGTTCCCACCAAAAACAAGGGATAACAAGGACCACACGTATAGGTATAGAAATAGTGCGGTCATGTGTTATGCCCGGAAAAGAGGCACTCCTTCTCTCGCTTAAGATTTAACCCTTAAAGCAGTTTGCCATTAAGAATTAACTGCGCCTGGAGTAATTAAAATATTTCAAGTAGCCCCGCGTTTATGAGGCTGCCATGAGCTGTGCTGCGCAGTATATGGACTGGCGTGCGCACATTTTATACACAAGTTATAATATGTTTTATTACTCTTTGGATTTGTTAATTAAGAAGTAAATCTAAGCGAAATTAATATACCGAAAAAATTACCTCGACGTTGGCCGCAAAGGCAGTAAAAGTATAATTTTACAACGTGACTCACTTATTATACTCGTTTATACAGCGAAATCAAAGCGCTGGTTTACACTCAGTCAAAGCCAACTCGGCACACTCCAGGTTTTTCGTCTGTTTATCGCAGGCCAACCATCTGCACTTTTTCTCTGGTTGGGTTGATTTGCTTTCGGAAGACAACGATTCGAAAAAAAAAAGAAAAAAAGAAAAGTGGATGGCCAGCCTGCAATAGCTACCTCTTTTCTCCTAAAATTCTCCAATAACACCTATATACTTCTATAAAGTGTTAAAATTTCAATCAGAAATTCTTTCCTGGTTTTTGGAAATTCTCTACATAATTCTTCGAAGTAATGAAAAAAATGCTTGTCGTTAGACAGCAACCCGTTATACAGGTATATCGATCAGGGGAAAGACATTGTGCATACAAATCATACCCCAATGTAAAATTTTCCATTAAGATCCTAACAATTGTTATCACCAACGGTAAGTTCTTGGTGGGTCGCATTGTTTCGCAAAATATATGCTTCTCTCCTCCTGCCCAGCACACAATGAACTCGTAGCCATAAGTTTATTCCGTTCGTGTATAGGTAAGTATCGCGGCGTCTACATGGTTACTTTATACGGTTACACATAAACCTATATACCATACCATACACTACGCTCGAGTAGCGTGCAATGCTGTTAAGGATCTTGATTCAAGTAACCAGATATCCGGCGCATTTCGGTGCACTTAGCCTATCTTTCTCCAGTATCTATGGTATACTTTATCGCCCGGACTTCGTTGAGAGTTAAAAACTGTAGGGTACCAGTTTCTTGTTGCCGCCAGGGTGCCGAACGAGCTGCTCCAATGCACGATCCTTTTTTACAACGGTTTTATTACTTCGTACCTACCCGCGGGTCGACGTTACGGGACATATATATTATTTATTAACGATATTTCAGTTTCGGAGGATAGGAGTCGTTGAGTAATGAGAAATGATTTGTCTTACTACTATAAAAAAAAAAAACATTCATTTTTTTCCTCCCGCACAGATTCATTATAGACGATGAATTTATTCTCCACGTTCGAGCCAATTAATTAGGACACTAGACCCGTGTACATGTATGTGGCACTAGGAAACTCTGCAACTTGAATCTGGCTACCTTTTTTACATGATTTGTTATTAATTGTAACAGCTGACAATGAGAGATGCGTAGGTAATGTGTGTTGATGTAAACTTTCGGCATGTTACTTAGTCGATTATCCAATCGTAACTACAGACGTTTGTCGTGGGACTCTCGATGACTTAATAATATGAAGGAAAATAATAGAAGAAAATTTATACAATTACAATGATTCAACACGACTTATCGTGTGCTAAATTACCGCCGTTACTGAACAGATAACACGGAGAATTTCGGAGTCGGTAACTTACCGACGTGAGGTTGAGCATGCTGTTGTTCTTCTACCGATAACCAGGAACCTACCGACAGATTGAACGAGGTTCCTACTATATCGCGAGAAGGTAAGTTTCCATCGGTAATTACCAACGAAGGGATAACAAAATGATGTTAGGGTTCTGAATTAGCCGCCAAGATCTTCAGCTCAGACCCAAGGTTAAGAAAAGATAAAGAAAATCTGTATAATTGATCCTAGACTTATATAAGAAAAAAACCAAATGTATATCTCCGAAAAAAAAAATCACTGAATAATGTGAGAAAACGATTTAGGCAGTGTTATGAAAGGTAACACTGTTCAATTAATCGTTATGATGTACAGAATGACGATATAAACTATTAAGAATATGAACCAAGAATAACTCTGTAATCAGCTTCCACTTTGAGCCAAAGTAGATAATAAGTTTCTAACGATTTTAAAAGACGATGAGTAATTTTCTTCTTACATAGAACTGTTTCGTTCTTTTTTGATATGTCGAAACAACAACCTGAAGCTGTTTCATATTAAGTCATGATTCCAAGATCGGATAATTGCTCGTTGTAGTTGGCAAGAAGGAGTAGTAAATGAGGAGGAAGCGTTGGAGTAGGAGGTTCGGGAAACAGCTTGAACTTAAACAAAAGCATGACTCACCGAGGCATGTCTTGAAGTTGTTTAGCTCGTTGCTTGTGTCGCGACAAGGCGAATAAGAGGGCCAGTACGGGGCGCAGGGTGGACCCAGAGGCGAGCTCCCCAGGATTCACCGCCCCGACGTCAGCTCCAAGTGCGCGGAGTGCCCCGACGCACAAACTCACGTTCTCCACCTACGCATTAAATATTAAAGTAACGCATTAGTAAAGAGTAGACATTAGGAAAAGAGACGAAAGATCTCTTTCGCTAAGAAGAAAGAACAAATCATTTACTTTTTTTCGCTCGTTCTTAACTCACGTAAGAATGAATTGACTTACATATTATACCTATGTAAAATATATATATTATGTATGTATAAACGAGGCAACCTTACGTATATATCGCACGAAGTTATAACACGTGCACATAGATGCATGGTTTTGGCATATGGGTATACCCCACCTTCGCGAGCGCCATTCTTTTGTGTCTATTGTTCTTAGCTTCAGCTCTTATAGCCATGGGTTGGCTTAGACAGAAAGCAAGCCTTCCTCGCATGGTGCAGAGGACTTTGTTGACTGTGAGTCACCAAACAATACGTGCAAAAGCCGTTGCAATTTAACGCTGACCACTACCATCTGCAGAAATCGCGTGACAGGGATTCTCCTCCGTAAGACAATCATGAATTCAGGCGTAGAAGAATTTCAGTATGGGTGGTGGTGAGGTATATTATAGGCACACCTAAAAGCAACCTGGTGGTGACGATCGTGCTACCGCACTGAGAGTATATAGTGCCTCACTCTCGCTCTGATTACGAGTGACAACTGACACCGCGAGGCATGATTACATAGCAGAGAAGGTCACAGGCCTCGGGTATTTCCACGTAAACTGGACCGCAAATGGAGCGCTTTTACCTTCAAACGCGTCGCAACGTTCAGAGCTGTGTAAGACGAGTTATGCTCTCAGTATCACAGGTAGGCATGCGCAGGCCCTGGTGTAATGACAATATGTGTAAGCGAAGGTACAGACCCTTCGTCTAACGAGATAACAAAGGGTTCCTGGTCTGATTTTCGAGTCCTATGTCCCGCACTTTCATCCAAATTTCATCTTTTTGATGCACAACGGCAGTGGATAGGGGAATGCACGCTACTAGGTGGGTACGATTCAATCCGTGCACTCCCTTGGCCCTAGCTATTTGTGAGTACCGAGGACATTGTGGACGTATGCATAGTTTATGGTCCACAGAGGATCGTCATAGTGGTTGCATGATAATAGGGAGAGAGAAGGACAGGATTGTCACTCGAGGTTGTTCCTTTTTGAGTGATGATCAATTTCCGAGCTCTCCCCACGCTTCCACACATTTACCTAATTAGCGCGTGGACCTGTTCAGTCTACTGCACCCTGGCTCCGGTTGGTTGACTAGCGTGATACTAGACCACGGAACCAGATGGAAGGTAATAATGAACGAGGAAATGCTGTACTGGTATCATACATGCATATACCACCGCCACATCTACAAAAACGAAATACGAGAGAGGCCATGGGCCATCCTTACGCAACCTATTATTCTCTTTCTCTTGGCACAAGGTTCGACTGTGCCTCGTGTAACACTCTTACCTACGCGTACGCGAGGGAGCAAGAAAGGGTGGGGGAGGGGAGTGGGGCTGGACTTTATTTTTATTTTTATTCTTATTTTTTATTCTGGAGAAGCTGCAGGCGAAGCGCTACCATAAGAGGACATCTCTGGCGAGTGGCGCGGGACTCGCGGCGTAGCTGTAGCCTTCAGGTTGGGGACTCTGTGAGAAGAGCAACAGCCACGACTCACGAGTAGCCATGAAGCCAAGAGGTAACGTACTGAGTTAGAGAAGGAGTATAGCCTTTAGGTGCATGGGTATCGACGGTAGGAAGCCTGCTGGGTTCAGTACCATGCCGAGTTACATCTTCTTGCGGACCCGTGGGACCGGTGTCCTCTTTTACCAGGACTGTCCCGATGCGATGCGATGCTATGCTTCTGACTTCTCGCTTCTGGCTTCTAAGGCCAAGGCAACGAAGAAAGTGATCACTACAAACCACCGGATCCCGGAACGAGGCACGCGCTCAAAAACTCTTCAACCTTTAAGGAGATCCTTAATGCGAGCCGGTTTAAACCTCGGGAGAATCAAGGCGTGACTAAAATTGTTAAAGTTTGAATCAATCATCGGACGAACTAGCGAACTGCAGGTATATACGACGGCCTTTTTTCTTTAAAATAAAAAACTGATAAATCATGGATAATGTGAGTTGATATTTGTGTATAGGTTCATTTAATAAAGTTCGTACTGCCTTTTGATATCTCTTCATTCTACAGACCTGAGAATTTTCAACTTTAAGAAATTTCCAGGATTAAAAAATTCACGTTTCCGAAATGATAGAAACGAACCAACTGAGGAATGAAATCCACCTATCATGGTTTGAGAAAATAATCATTTGATCCAGACGCCAACTCTGGTAGTGCGGGTTTTACCTCTAGAGGTGAAGGTCTGCACAAGCGAAACGTAGTCGTCTAATATCCGAGAATCTATATGCTGAGTAGACAGTGTCCGCCTGGGATATAGACATTTCTTAGACAAACGAACAGATCCAATACAAATAGCCGCATGAAGGTTGTCTATTTGGTTTAGACCCATTTTCACCGTCAGAACTATCGTGACGTGTATATATTTTATGGAATTTAGAATCCTAAATGCCTGCACAAAAAATGTCCAGGCTTGAAGACGGCTGGATCGGTTTTTTCTCTTCTTTTTTTTTTGTTTTTTTTTTTTTTTCCGATTCTGTTTCCATTTTAGTGGATACGACGCAAGTACTGGGTCGGTTCGATGATTTTTTTTTCCAAAATCTCTCACCCATATAGGTACTTTATCAGTTTCCGAAATTAAAATTCGAATGATTGTCCAGCTGTGAGAAAGAAGAAGTGATATGATTTTGTCCGAAGAATCTGACTCACAGAATGTTGAAAAAATGTTTCTACTCGATTTAAAAGAAAAAAATGTCCCTGCGCCGGTCGAAGAAAAAGCAGAAGTTCGATAATAATTATCGCAAGTGGATCCGGGAGTTCAAGCGAAAGAACTTCTTTGAAATCTTGTAAATATTTATGGACGTGTCGCGTCGTGTACCAAGTTTTCTCTCGTTTCTGCTCGATAAGGTAATTCACGTGCCGCCTCAGCCTCGCATCGCGTCGAGTCGCGTCGGTTTTAATTGTCGTATATAAAAGACCGAACATCTCCCCTTATTTTTTCACGAGTGCGAGATTAATTAACTTGATTTTGCAACACGTATAGGTAAAATAATACGTACGTCGTATATTGAATAAGCCTCGGCAAAAATAACCATGAATATATTACGCAACTCGATCTCAGCTTTTCAATTTTTTTTTTTATTTTTTAAAATCCTGCCGCAGAAGATCATTCCGCAAGGCGATCGCGGCCTCAATTTATATATCTTCATTTATTTTTCTCGTCAATTATTCACCTGCTTACTTTTTCCATTTATAAATTCATCTTTTCAACGCGATGCTGTATCGACCATAACGCAAATTTTCATGCGTTATCCTAATAACGGCGATATATTGATGCCCTGTTCTTACCGTGCCATACTACACACCGAAACGCACACAGAAAATCACATATCGCAAGATTTCCTTACAGATTGGAATAGGGGAAACCGGGGAATCGGATTGATCACACTATCGCGTTAACGCAACATAATAATAATTCGGCGTAAAAACATCGCCGAGGCGCGTTTTCGAGCATCAAAATTTAATCGTGATTCGGCATAGCCGAATTGCATAACGGGACTCTGGTATTATGTATGTACATATATACCTCTATCTATACCACCGTCGATTGATTATTTTTAGGCCTCAGGGCTATACATTATACAGTCTATTCTACAGCTAACCGCGAGATAAATAGACTAAATCTATTCTTCACTGTTTGGATCCAATTCTTTTTGTTTAGCTGTGGCTTTGGTACTGCGGCGTTAGAAACGATCCTCATCCGTTATAGGAGATGACTTTAATCACGCATTAAATTTTCCAATGGTTCTTTAGATTTTTAACATTTTTCTTTGCAACAGTTTCGGTCACAGATTTGTGAAATTCTTTACAACACGCCGGAATCGATATTCGGTTAGTTTTTCGTTCGGATTCCGTACCAATTGAGTCACAGTGTAACAAGGACGACAAAAGTTCGGATTCCGCGGCCCCATAAGATCGGCAAAAATACGGATTCCAAAGTATTATTGTAAACTGGGTCTCGTCCGACTCATATACCTGATACGACCGAATTTTACGGTCGAAAAATAATCCTCCAGTACCAGACTCGGTTCGTTCGTTGGCTATATTTCATACGCTCCCTTTGGACGCAGACAGCTGACGCCTCGTCTCAGGGTGACGAAAATAACTTATCCTAATTAAGCGCTACTTAGGTCTAGATATTTCCTCACCCATGTTTTCCGCAACGAGTCCTTAACACCTCGACGATGAAAGTTCGCCAACTAGACCACTGCAGTGAAGCATCGAACATGCGATGTAAGATATCGTTTTTTTTTTTTTTTTTTTTACATTTTGTCGATTTTTAACTTCGCCTTTTATTCTCATCGTAAATGATTCGTTTGGTTTGTCATAGAAAATGCGTACCTTATACCCTACCCCTCGCAGGGCTAAGTTATGTATATATTTAGATAGAGCGAGGTCTCGAAGCGGCGGAGCACATGGCCCGCAGGAAACTGCGCTGCGCCCGTCTTCCTGATAAAAATAATGATAGTTTTGCTTCCGGAAAACCAGTGGCTGTATCACTAAATATAATTCTCTCGTAGGCGAGAATTGGTCGTTAAATAACTGCAGTGGCAGAAATAAACTACATGGAGTAATATAATTGTTACGTAAACGCCCGTGCCGATGCATTCAGGAAATACTGATGTGAAAACATCTTTTCGGGGAAGCTCTTTATGTATTAGAAACGTGATATCTATTATATCATGTGTAGAACGCAGGTTTTTTGCCCTAGCGGATCAGAGTTCAACCAAAGAGAAGTTGCTACAGGTAGGTGAGAGCAGGATATAATAGGAGACTATATAATTATACATGAGAAAGTACGAAAATTTACAATTGTTATGGAAAACTATGAAATGATCAAATTTCCGTAAAAATTCGTAGAAATGTTTAAAAGTCGAAATTTCTATTGGGGAAGTCTTCCGCAAGAATCCTCAATCCTTGTCGACCTACAATCGTGGCCAATCCGTTGGTATCCTTCCGCCATGCCCTTGTCAGAGTGACCGTAGGTATATCGTTGGATACTTGTGTAGTTGGATACCGCGCGCGCGTACGAAGTGGACTTGAATAAGGATGCAAATGCGAGGGCACGATGAGGTCTGTGGGCCAGCAGGTGAGCGCAGATGAGTCGACGAGCGAGCGCGGGAACGCGGGAACAGCAACAAACAGCCTGGCACTCAAGGCAGGGGTAACGGGCCGCGGAATGTAACGGTGATGCGGTAATATCTTCGCGAAAAAATCGACAAGCAAAATAAAAGAAACAGAAAAAAAAAAATTTAGCCTACGTAATTATGCGAGCAGCGTAAAATTCCAGGATCTCGTACACCGCGGGGAAAAAGAGTGAGGAGTTTCCGAAATTCGGTATTCCGTATTATAGCCACGCATAATTTATCATTACAGATTCCAGCTTGAACCTTATATAATATTGTTAATTATTTTCAACCGTATACTGCACGTCAGTCATTTTCCTGATATTTAATGTTTCTTTCCATTTCCTAATCACATATGTTCACGCATGTTCCGATATTCCGGCATGTTGTTCATTACCGAATGTAGATAATCTCTTGGTCATTAGACAGGTTTGCTACAGAGAAATACACTGCAATCGATTCTACTTTGAAATTAGTCGGGAATTGCCGTCAAAGATGGCGCTATACTGTCGCATCTTTCTCACAAGTGGCTGACGCAGGACGAGTTCATACATAAGCCGGTCACTGTATTGAGTATGGAAGGACTGATACAGCTCTTGCACCAGCGGTTGCGTACGATTAGTAACCTGTCCAGTAATGATCAGTAGTCCAACCATAAAATAAGTTGTAGTGGTTACAATAAACAAACAAACAAAGTGGTTATTGGTAACTATTTCTGTCAAATCTCGATGGCACAATATGATTTGAGAACATTCCCTTCAAATTTCAACTTTTTCCTAGGTAGATCCTTTGCCTGATACAAAAGAAAAAAAAAATAGTCTATTCGGAGACAAATTTCTTATATGAGATTCCATACGATCCTGACATAGTTGTCTCAACGAGCAATGTACATAATAGAGAATCTAGTCGTCGCGTCGAGGCAGTAAAATAAGTAAACGCGGGGTGGGCTTGGTAATTGCGTCGAAAACATGACAAAATAAAGAAATAACAAGGAAAATAAATGAAAAGTGGTTCAGCCGGACGTCTATAGCTGAAGGATACTTTTGTCCGGTTGTTTAACTTCCGTTTAGCTGCGATTGAGGGATTGAAAAATGTTGAAGACCTGCTTGTATCCTCGGGGTCATGTGTTATACATTAATCATGCATACGAATTGATATCATACCGAGGGGAAATCTTGAGACCATACAGTCAACCGTGCATGCGCCAAATGATTCAATTTTATAGGTCGGTAAGACCGTCGCGCGGTAAAATTTCAACCTGGGAGGCACGGGTGCCAACTTGCAAGAAATGAAGCGGGAGCTATCAAACTCTCCCGCGTGAAGTAGTCAATCGAGGCTATGTTGTTTTTCAATTTTATTTCATTTCTACTGTCTGAAATTAACGCGATTGAATAAACTGTTCCCACCTATAGCTGCTTCGTTTCTTCCAAGCGCCCATCATTTACTATTAGACCCACTGGTATTCAATTGTAATTGGACGAAACAAAATCCTCTATGAATAAACCGATACATTGAATCGAAGCAAGTAATCACCTGTTTTTCGGAATAAATTTCGACAGTTTTCTCAAGAGATCAAGTCTTAATCGCGAAAATAAAAGCTTTTCCAGCCTTTCCGAATCAATTGAGACCTTACCCTCAAAAATTCGTATCAATTACATCACCGTCAAAAACAAAGTTCGACAGCTAAAACTCGGGACGGCCAGCCTGCTTTAGCAGACGACGAAAATGGCGCATGCGCAGTCGACTGTATGGTTTCCAGATTTTCTCTCGGTAGGTATGTGTTTTATATCTTCAATACTAATACCTCCACACTAAATTTTTAATATTATTGCTGCGTGTTTGATATGCTGTCACGTATTTCTGAATCGGCATATAGGTACCTATATGTATCTCGGAAGGACCGAGTACCGAATGTATACAATTAAGTCAGATGATAACGTCTTAACGAGACCGCATAAGGCTTGGCTTAAAGCGCTGCAGTTACATTCGCGATCGCATTAAAGTTATATGCCGCAACTAACCTCGAGCCATAAGCTGCAGGATTATTAAATAACACGATTGGTTTCCTCGGTCTCTCGCCTTCTGGATTTAAATTTCGATTCAATTTGCGTTCCGCAAAGGATGAAAAAAGAAAAGAAAAAATACATCGCCTTTATAGTTGAACCGAAGGCATTATACTACACCTACGGTTTCTGGCGAAAATTCTCACGAGTTTTTCCGCTAATAATTTGTTTCATTTTTATCCTCGCTCTCTCTCGCTTGCTTCACTTTGCTTTTTTTCCATTCTACGGAAACGCTAACCGCGGCGACAGCCTGCAGTCATAACAATACGTGATTTGCGCCAAGGACTTAGAGGCTAAATAAAAATTACGTAAAACACCGAGAGTCAGTCGGAGTATATACCGACATACATACATGCTTACGGCTGACGGTTATTATTTCTGAAAGAGAAATCAACGCCACTGCAGTAAAGACGAACTTGAAACATGAATCAAGACATATGCAAATATTTTCTAAAACTATGCATGTATGGATACTGAAAAAAAAAAAAAAAAAAATCCTCACAAATTCACAACAAATCGGGCTATATATGATACGAACAAATTCACGAGATTTCAAATTTTCGAAATCTTTCTGGACGGAATATTCAAGTTTTTTTCAATTTTCATTTAAACAGTATGATATCTCGATGGCGGTTAATGAATTCGTAACGACAATGTTCAAAACCGCAAATCTGCGGTTTTTCAAGTCCTATAAGAATAAAATTTGTTGAAATTCAACTGAGCAATTCTAACTCACATTTTACGACATCATCGAATTTTTATTTTTTTTTTTCAAAAGAACGACGCTTGATTTCAAGGCCGACATAAATAGCCGAATTTGAGTGACCCATATTTTTTTATTTTGCTTTGAAGAATTTGTGTCTCCCTGTATGGATTTTACAACTTTTTTTTGCAAAAATCCGTTTTCACAGATTTCGCCACTCTATTTTTTTTTCAAAAAGTGCTACAACTTCCGAACCAATCGACCGATTTGGATCATCTTGGTCTCAAAATAAGCGTATTTTATTCGAATTTCGGGAAATTTTGAGTTCACGTAGATCGATTCATAATTGACATAGTTATTCAATATAATGTGAAATAAGGCGAAGAAATTCAAGCACACTTTTCGGCAATTGCATATATTTTTTTTTTTTTGCAACACCTGCTTCCAAAGTTTGAATTTGGAGGCCTGTGTAGTAAGCGTAAAATACCTTATTTCCGAGGAGTGAAGAAAAGAAAAGTTAGCGCATGCGCACACCGCAAATACTCTACTTTATGTACTAGTGCTTTTTTCGCACACTGTGCCATTGCGGCAGGAAGTCACGATGTGCGGCTATATTGATTAATTAATCTGTCTCTCAAATCAGACTTTCTTCGCAGGGAGTGCCTACTTTCCGCACTTGTATCACAATATACTATTGTAGCAGAAAATGCGAGCTGTTTGACATTAGCGAAAATTCGTGATATTGAAAAATTCATTAATAACTCCTTGAAAAAAGGTTGGCCGCTGATGAAACTTGCGCGAAAAGTTAGAATTTTTCAAATACTATTTGTGAAAAAATCGGAAAAAACAACAAAAAATATAAATGCAGTTACCGAAAAATACGCTTCAATTTCTTCGCCTTATTGCACATTATATTGGATAATCATGGCAAGTATAAATCGATCTACGTGAACTTGAAATTGCCGGAAAGTTGAATGAAGAATACGCACATTTTGAGACCAAGATGATCCAAATCCGTTGATTGGTTCGAAAGTTATAGCACTTTTGGAAAAAAGTAGATTTGAGAAATCTGTGAAAACGGGTTTTTGAAAAAAAAAAAAAATTATAAGATCCGTACGGGGAAACACATCTTTTTAAGCAAAGTAAAAAAAAACGGGTCACTCAAATTCATCGTTTGAGTTTTTCGTTCTGACCTTGCTGGGTGATCTGAGATGGAACCAGCCTTGAACACTTTTTCTTTTAATTTTTGAATAGAACCTAGAAATATGGTTAATCTCGCCCATAAAGTAGATCCTTGATAATATGAGATCGATAGGTATACATCTACATTGGTATAGTTGCGGATGCGAGCTTACTCCTGGCGATCAGCCAAATTATTTCTACAGTTCATAACATGGTAGTAATTATACGAGAGCGCGAGCGAAGAGAGAAATAAAAAACTAGCTACATAGTGGAATTACGGCTAGATATATGAACGTAATCATCATCAGAATTGTGAAAAAAAAAAATGAATACAAGAAAAAACTTCATCCATATGAATATATATGATATGGGCATGTTTGGCGTTACCAATTCATTTCGATGGAAATCATGCTATTATCTACTACACCATATTTAGGAACGACATGTATGAATCACGTACGTATAGACCTGCTCGGTAAAATACTATATCATCACGCTACCAGCGTGTGTGTTTCTCGCGCATGCGCGTATACGACCGTCAGCGCCACCTAATTGCGTTCCAGGCACTGATCTCTATACTACACTGGATGGCGTATCCCGTGCAAAATTCTTGTGCCGAATTGACGCTGTGTGGCAGCCATATTGCTTATAGTAGATTTGTCAATTTGAACGGCAGATTCAAATAATGATGTATAAATTTCTGTTGAAAGTGATGTATCTTGGGTGAAAATCAAATATTATTATAAGAATTCTATACTGCAAACGTTTAGGTGAAGCTGTAATTCCATTTTGAGTAAATAACATGTGTATTGAAAATAATCTTCACACGAAAACTGCATAATAAACATAAATATGACAGAGTATTCGATGAAATCGTTGTATTAACAAAAATAACATCACAAAATAGTGAAATTTCTTAAAAATTTATATATCCTGAGAAGAATCGATAAATATTCAGAAGTTCCAATAAAATATTGATTGAGTCGATTACGATCATGTGACGTATTGATGCATAACAAAAAAAGGTATTCACCGCATGCAGGTCGTTGGAGGGGATAGATGAAACTATGACAGCGCCCATGGTGGCAGTAAATAGCGTTTACAGCGGACAAATCCGGCACTCGCATTGACTAGTTTCGAATTGCGTATACGCGTCACGAAATTATACCCAATCAGACCAAATTCCACCGCCAAAATTTTTTGGCCATTTTTCGTCACTTGTGGCGCTACATGTCAACATGCACATAGCGAATAAAAGGTGGTGTGTAATATATTATGTACAATCGTAAATAGATTTTTTGTACATGATGTCTTTTTTATCGAGGCATTTCTGTCTGAAATGCTCTGAACAGATTCTGCTGCTGTTCGTTGGGGTGAAAGAAGATCCTAAATTGATTTGTTGCAGCCACACTTCGAGAATTTTAGCATCTTTCAAAGGAAACCTAAATGAAGAGGATAAAATTGATCATTTTCTATGAAGAAGGCATCTGAATACATATCTAGGATGTCAATTCCAAATGAATTGTAGGCAAAAATAAAGTAAACATAACCTCTCAGCTGTACACATAGAGCTCAGTATAATACTTATTTATGAAGTGTCCTGCCTTCCACCCCACCTTTTTCTCCGCAATATGTGCAAATTAAGACCATTGCCACTATTTCCACTTGGTACTATAAATAATTCCACACTACGAATGTCTTACATTATTTCATTATTGAAATTGACAAAAGTACTACAAGCAACATGGCTTCTAATAGGCACAAACTGCCCATAGAAAATAGGAATACACCATCCAATGTGGTATAGAAATCAGTAGTTTCAGGCATAACTCGGGTAACAACTGCGTGCATGTATGCAGCAATACAAGCTTGTTTATACGCGTGTGTAGGTAATGGGAAGTACGCTTGGCGTGTTTGATCCTGACCGGTATGAAGTTGGCACTGCAGTTCTTTTGTCTCTTTTTATTCTTGATGGTTGCATAGAGAAGGAAAGAGACAGAATACTGTGGGACCTACTTCATGCCGGTAAGAATCAAACACGCTTGGTGTACACATGGCGAGGTTGATTCTGGCCCGGAAGTGGTTGTTGGTATACGGTTTGATACGATAACCCGATCACTTCCGGGCCAGATTCAACCTCGTCATGTGTACAGTAATGTTCATCGATGGTATTCCCGTGGCTCACTATTTTTCGTAGCCTTGTTTTAAATCGAGTTTCCCTTCTACAAATATTTTATCTTCTCATGACCAGTGGAGCAGCCGACCGGAAGTATAGCAGAGCAGCTACTACTCTACTCCACCTCGCAGTTGCCATATTCCCAATAACCTGTAAGTTCGCGGTGGAATATGACAACTACGAGGTGGAGCAGAGTCGTGGCTGCTCTGCTACTTCCGGTCGGCTTCTCCACTGGTCATGGGCACATAGAATATTTGTAGAAGGGAAACTCGATTCAAAAAAAGGTTCGGAAAAATAGTGAGCCACGGGGATACCATCGATGAACATTACTGTAGAATTGTACATACATACGTAACAGGTCTATGATTCCTTGTACTAAGAAATAACGAACTACCGACCTTTTGACTGGAACATATTTCATTTGATTGTTTTTTTTCATTTCTTTATACATATATAGATATAATAGCGATTCTGTGGAAAGTAACGCGCCTTAAAGGTAGGTAAACGGGAAACGCCTTCATTGAGCAGATTATACATCGACAATTGGTTTTTATTTAAAGGTTAAAAAAAAAGTGAGCTGTTCTCGAATTTTCCGGGTTTTTTTTTTTTTTTTACGTTAAAATCGTGTAAAACAGATGGAAGAAATCTACCCGCTACGGGTGATAGCTTAAAATGTTCTACATATAATCACGATTCTTTGGGAATTTGTTCGTATTTGAAAAAAAAGGCGTTTGTTTATCGTAAAAAAAAAACCATCAAGAAAATTAAAAAAATAAGAGTTATTTCAAAAGATCTAAAGAAAAGTTTAAGGGTGCTGTTTAGACTCAATGTAATCATAGAAAAAACAATAAGCAAAATCTGTGATGGTCAGGGTCACGGGCTCATGCATTTGGAATATACACAGTGAATTCCTGATGAGTGGACAGGTGAATTCAGCTGAATTTCCAGTACGCATGCGCAAGTTCCGAGCGCAGGCAAATTTGCACACGACAGAAATTTATACACGACAGACCGCTGCGATGTGTATAACTCCCAAATATTTTGACAGTTCGGCTCGGTAGAAAGTTGGCCGCACTGAAAATTCGCCTGCTCTCGAAACTAGCGCCTACGCACTGGAAATTGAGCTGAATTCACCTGTCCACCCATTAGGATTCACTCTGTATATTATATACGCATAGTAGATATAATACTGCTGCCCGGTTGTATGAACGAGGAGGTTCGCAAAGGCGATACGTCGGTAAAGCAAAAATAGAGAGATAGAGAGAGAGAGAGAGTGAACAAGTAGGTAACCCAAGCGTTAGCTACCCCTAGATTAAATTTAACCCTTGGGTTATCCTTTCGTTGGTTTTATAAAACAATGTATACTTAATTCACCCCACGGTTAACAAACTCGTGGATAACACTCGAATTATTATTCCTCTGCGATTCCCCAAGATGGCAGGTGAATCGAATACAACTTCGTCTATATGTATGTGAAAAATGATGCCGCGAACGAAAGTTGAACAATCGACCTACGAAACAACGATCAGAATTTGTTTATCGCCAAACTCATATTGCCGTTACGTAGCAATTGAAAGTTAACCCTAGAGGTGTGGGGTGACCCAAGCAATCGGCGGGTTACATTTGTATCAGGGATAACCACGGGTTAACCATCGTGACGTCATAACTTAATTGTTTATAAAACGCGAATTCGTAGTATCCGGTGGGTAGCCTACGGGTTTGATTCAACCCAGGGATATCTTTTGTACAACCGGCCATACGAGAAACAAAAAGGTAAATAGCTCAATAAATAAATAAATAAATAAATAAATGAAAATGGTTGGATTCCAATGTAGCATAGATTTTACGTGCCTGTGTGAAAACTTGGGAGGAAAAAAAAAGAAATGCACGAGAAAAAAAGAAAGACAAATTAGAAGCGCGCTTGTATGTACGCCAAGCGTGCTCGATTCTGGCCGGTATGAAGTTGGCCCCACAGTCTTCTGTCTCTTTTCTTCTATATGTAACCATGAAGGATAGAAGGAGACAGAAGACTGTAGTGCCAACTTCATACCGGTCAGAATCGAACACGCTAAGCGTACATACAGTAGGTGTGGTATGAGCATGTATGAAGGTTGGGAATATACGATTACGAGTACTATTATTGACCGTGGTCCAACAATAATCTATCTAATTATTGACAACCGGTCAATGCTCGGTCGCCGTTCGCTGGTTAACGACTGTATAGCGTGATTTAGAAATAATCCACGCGTGTTCACTGAACAATATGTATACACACCTCCGGTTCGTTTCTCAATACACCACTCGCACCTGCAGTACCGCATTAGATAACGGTGACATTATACATATAATAATCGTCCGCATACACATATAGTATGATTATTCTCCATTAAAAAGAAAAAGAGAAAGAAAAAAAAAAAAAAAATAGATTGACAAAATTGTATCGATTCTTTCTTTCTTTGAACTTTCAATTGTTTCCGAGTACAACGATTCGATCATTTTTTTTCTGCACTCACTTTCCTCAACTTTTTGGAAATTTGTTTTGAAAATCAACAATAAATTTCTTCTTTTTCATTTTTGCATTTAATTCATGTTTTTTTTTTCTTCTCCTTCGCTCTCTCGCACTCTTTCTTTCTTATTATTAATTACTATTGTTAGACAATGATTGGTTTTGTTTTAATTACCTATAGCATGACGTCATATCTCAGCTGACCTCTTGGTTTAATTATAGAAAAAAAAAAAAAAAAATAAAACAGAACAGAACAAAAAACGATATTGCTTTATAAACTCACTTTGTTTTTAATTAATAATATTGCTCAACTTCGTGTCTATATGTTAGCGATTACCTGCAGCAAATATAATATTTAACGTATAAAAAAAGTAATATTTTCCACGTATTAATTAACCTCGATCGTCCTTCGCATTGATTGTCCAACTATCCTGCAGGCTGCTACGTATACAGAAATCGGTTGATTGGTCCAACCTAATAATAAATACACTTCAATTTAACTATACTGCAGGTTTGATGCTCCGACGTTATAGGTAGCACGATCACAATATTAACTCTTCTTCGATATTATAAAACGGTTTCTAGAACTCTCATTGTATTTAAATTTTTTTCCCTTATTATTATGTATCTAAAAAAATACTGAAATTCCGGTAAAAATCGACAAACTTATTGAATAAGTTACACAAATCAACGAATCTAATTATGAAACGAACGATCTATACATCGGAAACAAGAGAAAAAAAAATATACAACGAAAATTGAAAAAAATTAAAAAAAAAAAAAAAAAATAACCATACGTACGAATTTTCTGTCTTTGCATTTTTTACTGTTTGATAATAATTTTATTTCTTTCTCTTTAATTCGCTTGCCTTTTATTTTTTATCATGCCATACTTCAAAATCGCATGAAATATTGCGCGGGATTATTCGAAACGATCGCACGTTTACGAGCCTCTGGGATCAGATCGGTCACAGCATCCGTGCTACTGGACCTCTCGCGACACACTACTTCTTACCGTGAAACACTCGAGTCTCGCCGCAGAGACTCTCGAATATGAGGCTGTTCTCTCTCTTGCTCCTTCTCCTTCTCCTTCTCCTTCTCCTTCTCTCTCTCTCTGAGTGAATAAGAGAGAAGAGAGCGCGAGTGAGTTGGAATTACTACGATAGGATCGACGTAACGTGTGTAAGGTCACGTGATTCAGGTAGGCAATCTACGATTGGATGAATCCTCGGTACTACATGTATGCCTACGCGTAGCATCGCTGACGTCATTTAATATATCACGATAACTGGGTAATCATGTAGATATAACATGAGAATTAGTATTCGGATTATAGTAAATAATTTTCGACCAAAGTATAGTATAAAAGAGCCAACGACCTAGATATGAGAAACGTGAAAAGAAAACATTCCCTCTCGAGTTAACGGATACAATGGCGAGGGCTGATTGGATAGGAAAATTTTTCAAATATCATCACCTGCGAACTACTTTGAAATGTTTTTTTCTTCTTCTGTTCTTTTTTCATTTTCGTTTCTCTCGCTGTCCGCATGATTGGCAATTTTCAAGATCGATGGGAATTTTCCAACTTCGGTGCAGGTTGATTGAGTATATATATATATTTCTATGAGGCATTTCGTTGCACGATTTCGACAGAAGAAACAAAATACGGCGGTTAAAATCTCGATGGATTAGCCCTAGAACTCTTGAAGCTGGAAAAACAGTGTTTCTATAGATGAGTGGAAAGTTTAATTTATACGAACGGAATGAGATGGTTGTATTATCATTTTTTCCTCAACTCGAAAACCACTGAACCGATTGATTGATAAATTTAACCAGATTCAAGTTCAGTTGGCTCGAATTCTATCGGTCGGTAAGAAAATGATGAACATCTATTGGGATCCGTTCTCGAGATATCAATAGTCGAAGGAAAAAAAAGATTGAAAATTTCAAATTTTTCAATAACTCAAAAACTACTGTTCCGATAAAATTCATAATCTAATCAGTTCTAAATTCGGAAGAACAGCATTGATTGATATGATTAAAGTCAAAGTCTGTTCATTGGATAAATATATCGTGGAGATCTGGCGAAAACCAAACCTTCTCGTTTTCGAAATGATTATAGGATATCTTCGAATATTTAAAAACGGGAAGTGTTGAAAATTAAGCGCGTACAAAGAGGTAGACGATCAATCGACCTGGAAAAAGATGATTCATCCATTAGATTTTATTTGACCAAAATCGAGAGTCCAAGATGTATCGAAAATAATTTCTAGAATATCTTTAAAATTATACATGAAGGAAAGGTGAAAATTTTACCTATACAAGGAAACTAAATGTTTCAATAATCGCCAATAGTGAATACAGGGTGACCCAGAACGCGGTACTTTCCCTATACTAGTAAATTCCTCGTAGAAATCTAAGACGAAAATTATCAATGCTGAAATGTCGAATGGGAAGCCGTTTTCAGGTAGCAGCCGTTTATAGTTAGGTAATACGAGAGCAGCTATACGAGACTAGCTCAGGGCCGCTACCGTCATTTTGTCAGTTGGCGAGATCGCGGTGGCCGGTGACGCGTCGTGAAAACCGCCAGGCCGGCGGTGGCGGCCCTGAGACAGTCTCGTATCTACTCTCGTATTGGCTCACTTCAAATGGCTCCTATTTGAAAACGGCTTCCCATCCGACATTTTAGCATTGATAACTTCCGTCTTAGATTTTTACGAGGAATTCACTGATATGAGGAAAGTACCGCATTCTGGATCACCCTGTATATCATGGTTGAAGTTTGTAGCAAATTGAAGAGAAGCTGTTCATGCAATTTTTGAAGAAAGAAAATTCGAAGTCGAGTTGTACGGGCTTCGTTCTCCACTTTCTGTACCCAATATTATCTCCGCAGACGACAAGTGAAGATCGTTCTGTTTTTTTTTTTTTTTTTTTCCGAATATTCAAACTTTTAACGAGAATTGGAGAATATCTATTTCTCCAAACGACATGAAATTTGACATTAAATCCAAAATCAACGACCCGAAGGATGTCATTTAAAATTGAATTTCATGCCAATCCGATGAAATTATTTTAAACCATTCGCCATCTTGGGTCCGGTGATATTGAGGTTAGTTTCGCATATTTAGCGACGCCACGGATACCCGCGTGTCAAATTAGGCGTGAAGTGAATGCCTTTTTTTATTATTATTTTTGCTTCGCTTTTTTCCACTCTATAGAACCACGTCCGTAATGTTTATCTGCATAAGTGATCTGGGTATATGTACACACCTCGAAAATAATAAAACAGCTTAATTGGTCCTGACGGCTAATGAATTTAGAAGCCGACGACCGCCGGCCGCGTGTCGCCGTAGTCGCTACGAAACAACGTGCCGTGCGATTATGTGGAAATCACAGATTCCAAGCTGATTTACTCGAATATTACGAGGGCCGTCAATTTCAGACTTGCCACGAATATCCCTAGAATCCGTCTGCTATTTGTTTCTGATCGTTGTCAAATACAAATGGCGGCAGACCGTGGTAGGAATAGGTTAGGTTTGTTGTGAATCTAGCAGACGACAGAACTAGGGATATTACTGAAAAGTTGGTGGAGTTCCTAGCGCGATTCTGCCGGCCAATGATATTCGAATAAATCAGCGCCCACGCGCTTGGAACCTGTAATATCCACATAATCGCACGGTATACCTACTTTGAGCCCTTGATGCCCAGATTCGAAATCCCACTAGCTAGAATCTAGTTGACGATGTATTCATGTGTCTTCTATATGCCTGGTTCTCGGGAAATGAAAACAAAAATAACAGAAAAGGTAAGTCAGCTGACCTCGATGGGTCAACCCTAGAACTTCGCGTCCGAATTTTGAAGATGATAAAAAACAAAAAAAAAAAGAAAACAGATAACGAGTGGAAATTTCATTTTCCTTTTCCTCTCACACAAAATCTACTGGATCGTTTGATCTCGAAATTTAACTAAACTTAAGTCGGACCAAATCCTATCGATGAGGACCAAAATCATTGAGATCCGTTGATCCGCTCTTCAGATATCATTGATTTATATTTTCTTCCAAAATTGTATTCTGTGAATCACTCAAAAACTACCGGACCGATTGAATCCGAAATTTAGTCAGTTCGAAGTTGGGAAGAACCGCATCGATTGTTACAAGAAAAGATGCAATCCGTCCATTCGTTCTCTAGATATCGTAGGACAAAAAATTGATAAGACACACATACACCGAGTCGTCCATCTGAAAACGATCGGGGTGGTGATTCTGTGGACCACGAAACGTCGAGATCTGGTGAAAACTCGACTTTTCACTTTCAGGGTGATTGTAATATCCTGCCGTTTTTTCAAAACGGGAAGTTGAAAATGCGAAGGAAAAAATAAAATAATTCGGAATTTAACAATGCCGTGTCCTTCCCTATAGAAGGAAGTAAAATCCTTCATATATGCATATGTGTATAGGCATATATGCGTACCGTTCCCGTAAGACTAGCACCACAGGTGGCCCCGTTTCTCCCACGGGGGTGTGGCTGGTATAGAGACCTGGACCACAGCCCTATACGGACGGTTAGTTTAGTTTATATCTTTTTCCTCATTTTCTATCTCGCTCTCACTTTCTTGACCCAGGCTATTTAGAATGGCCTAAATCCTTGTGTCTACTTCGAGCTGCAGCTGGGCTGGACTCCTGCGACTTCTCGGATTATAAAAATCTAGAAATATTGAGACCACCCGGTCTAAATCGAAATATTAATCTGATAACCGCTGCTGCTGCCTTTCTACAATAAATTTTCTCCGTAAACTATTTCTTCAGAATATGGGGTATAATGATAACTCGAAGAGATACGAAGAACGCCGTGGTATAAAAAGCGATGAATTACGACACTCAAACTAATGTGGTTTAAATTATTTGCGGTCTCAATTCATTTTGGTTGACCTTACTTTTTTTTTCTTTCTTCCCATCCCAAGATGAAATTAATCAACGGTCGATCGACTTGTGAATTTCTCCGCGGATATTACATTTTTCAAAACTCATTTTCCAACGTAATAATAATAATTCTCGATGGAAATTGATCGAATGAAATTGATTGTAATTTTTTAACCAAAGTAAACTTTGGAAAGTTAGTTATTTTTCAAATTTTCAAACTATTCATTCAAACCTTCATAGTATAGCTATACGTCAAGATTGGTAGCTCGCAAATTGAAAATAAATCCATCTGAAAATTGAGATTTCAAACTTCGAAATGCTTTTTTCCTTTTTACTTTTTTTCGTGAATTTTTTTTTTTTTTTTTTTTTTGGCAGAGATTCGGATGAACGTTCGATTGGTCCTTTCGCCGATTTGATTAATCAATAATTCTAGCAAAATAAAATTTAGTAAGTAAAAAAGATACATGTGTGTGTGTGTACTCGAGGTAAACGTTTCTTGATCATCTGTAAAAACAGTGAAACAGTGTAGCAGTAATCATGAATAGAAAAAAATGAACTCGGAAGTACATCGATGCATATAGATACACGTGCGATTTTACGTCTCTGCTCGTCCTCCATCAGGTAAAAGAAAACATTATCCTTGGAGAATGGCAGACTGATAAAAAGACCCGCAAAAAGATGAAGAAAAAAAAAAAAAAGAAATAATGAAATTATGGTCTAGCAGGCATGCCTAGCAGCGAGAGTAGGCAATTTAGGAAATTACAAGGTGTGTATTTTTAATGACATCTCCTCATGTGCCGCTTGTTCCGCTCGTTCCGCTCGTGTACCTATAGACGTCCCCCTCTCTCGATGAGATTTATTTAACTCACAGTGAACTTTTGTCTTGTGCAAATTAATGGAATACACCAACATTCCTTTGCGTATAAACTAAACTCGTCTTGGCAGAGGACTGCGGTTTTAAAGACGATAATTAATACCTCGTATTACAGTCATAGCGGCGAGTACGTCTACATACGTGGTATTCCACACCAACGCGTCTTTCGTCTGACCCTGACCATCTCGGATTTGATCATTGTTCCTTTATATCACTCTTTCAACTCGAAGTGACGACACCTAGATTATTTTATTTTCAGATATGTTCTTTCATATTTATCACAGTTATTTGTTTCTGCATTTTTCGATTCTTTCCGAAGAAATTGAGGAAAAAAATGGTGACTCTTGCATCAGTTTATCACGAGGATCATTGGATCCCATCATTCCATTGGTATTTTTTCATATAAGAATTGAAAATTTCGAATTTCATTCATGGCTGAATTTCATAACTTATCGTTGGTAAAAAAAATTCATAAATGACCAACGGTTCGTCGAAAAGATCTGACGAAAATTGAAAATTAGAGATGCGGAACAATACGATATAAAGAAAGAACGAACGCGGATCAAATCCGGAATGGTCAGGGTCAGACGTTGGTCCAGTTGACCCACGCCAGCGTACCATAGGTATAACTAGTACCTATAGTAGTATCGCTCAATGACACAGCTGGAAGGAGATCAAAAATGCCGTAATTATGAAAAGCGTATACGTACATAAAGTGTGAAACCGCAAAGATATGTATATGATGGAGTAATTGCGGTCAGATAATCCGACGGAATCACGTGTATATAAGTATTATATAGGTGGAAACGATTTTACCAATATCAGTATTACATCATAGGCTCGGCTTAAACACAGCGGCTATTATACGATATATTCTGACGTATAAATGTATTTATATATATGTATATATATAATATTATATATACCTATATGCACTGGTTTGACTGGAGAACGAATGGTCAGAGAATGTGTGTTACAGTTGTTCCGTGAATTAATCTCGGACGTCAACGAGGCTCGAATAAATTAATCTCAATCAAACGGTTTTTCATAAATTAACCTCCCGCCGTAAGATTCATCATCGTTATATATCACGACCACTGCACTGCACTCCACTGCAGAGTATAAGAAGAGGATAAAAAAAAGCAACGTTCACGCTTAGCAATAAGACAATCATTAGACACGTTTCGATATTACATAGGTACCTGTACCATGATGCGAATCAGCGATCGTGAATTCATTCCATTTCAATACCATCGAAGAACGAGGAGTGGGTAAAAAAATTAATTTTTATATGGTCGAAGGTCCAGGATCCGATTCGCCGAGAAAATAATCGAGCGAACCGGATTGAATCCACCGTGTTGGACGCGGTCGTTGATTTATCGGTTCTTCGGTCTTTCGACATATTTTTTTTCTCTTTTTTCCACAAAATTTTGCTGCCAAATTCGTGCAGATCTTTTGAACTTGAATCGCATAGATCACGAATAGAAATACAGCTATCATTGTTGTTGCATTCCAGGACCTTGATTGCAGCCGTTAGAATTTTGTTATGACGCAGCTGAATAAATGCGTCAGAAGAAAAAATATCTAGAATAATTTATTTGTGACCAGACACGCGTGCAACAGTAGCGCGCAATATACAGCACGATTAACAATTCGCTTATAGAATCCTTAAACCGAACGTGTGACGTTATTAGCTGACTCAAAACAGCATGAATTAACATCTCAATGACCTGATACCGCCTCGCTACTTCCTTCCCTCCTCTCTTTGAATATATCATCATGTAACAATGATCACTCGAGGTGCCGTTTTTAACAGAGAAAGTCTGACCCTCAAGAAGATGATATCTTCCTTGGAATGAATGTTTAAAGAAATGGCAATAAAGTTAGATTTCAATAAAGCCGAAGTTCGGCGAGTAATGAGTTCGAACTGGTACGTTTGATCGGATGAAATCGGGATTTTTTTTTTATTTTTCGATCGAAAAGTGTGGGCGTGCCATTTATTTCGACCTATATCACAGCCTAGACGCATAAAAAATGAAAAATTAGCCGTCGTAGCCCGATTCTATATGGAATTCCGAACCCAACCATCCCAAAACATCTTTGTTTTCGACAACGATGGAGGGGTCATTTGCAATCTACGATTTTGCGGTAATTTTCGCGATTGTCAGCGGTTGGGAGCAGCAATGGCCGCTAATGTCATGATGTTAGTTCTCAGAACGCCCGTGAGATGTCGCCACGCGCAATTTTCCAGCTTCTCCTTTCAGCCTGGTGCCACGTGACTCGACCCACAGTCAGTAATGATTTGACAACATATATTATATGTTTCCCGCCTGATCCCATGACCATACCCTCCGGCAGGTCTGATATTCTGGGGCAAAAT
Organism: Tenthredo scrophulariae; assembly: GCA_963978835.1. Taxonomy (NCBI): domain Eukaryota; kingdom Metazoa; phylum Arthropoda; class Insecta; order Hymenoptera; family Tenthredinidae; genus Tenthredo; species Tenthredo scrophulariae. The sequence continues at coordinate 24,081,626 of OZ022230.1, read as the reverse complement.
TTTTTAGTTTTCTGATCAAATTGTCAAAATAATTTCAGAACTGCCGAAACTTGAAGGAAAGGCAGTTTTTTGTTAAAAAAAAAAACCGAACTCACCTTTACGCCGTTCATTGAATATCTATCCTAACACGCGGGTGCCATGATATTCGAAAAAAATCAAATTTTGTCATACGAAAAAGACCTTGGATCATTTGTATTCGGAAAAATCGAATCCACTTTTGGATCTGTTATAGTAATCGCTGGAAATCGGCAGATTCAGTGACGTGTTTCTTGTAAACGGTAAGACCTAGAGATTCAATACTTGGAGTATTATCTTATCTCTGCAGTCACTGCACGCTATCGAAGTGACGAAAATAAGAGTAAAATCCATAGATCGTTGACCTACAAGGTATGGCGAATTTATACGCGATGCGCTGCAGGTGTAACCCGCGCAAACGTATTAAACTATCAATCGACGTTTACGACTCAGTTTTCTTAAATTGTACGTTATATGCTCCTCCTCCAAAGGCGAGTGCTTCATCTCCACGATTATCCAGGTAACCAGGTAGTTACCGTTCGAATACCTATTACACGGGGCAATTCGATCGGTAAAATCGATCACGAAAGATCGTTAGTTTATACTGTAAAGATTGCAGGAAGAATTACTCAAATATGCTCCTTCCTTTACCGTGATCCGAACCGATTTGAAATTTCCCCTCATTTTTCTCGTACTAATTTAGGAGCTCGACGCAACGAGGGCACATCGAGCCATCGAGCCTACATGCCCTTATTGCATCAATCTGAAGGGCCGAGACGGAGTCCGAAGAAGACTCGGGAATGAGCCCTATGACTGCGACCAAGAATAGGGCACATAAATAACACGAAATAAAAAAATACGCCTTCGTTGCATCGAACTCCTGAATTGTAGAATAGATCGTTTTGAGTTGATGGGATTATAAAAATTGCATAAATCTTTGCCAAATTTGATTCAAAGTCGTACTTACCTATGTCCTATATGGGGGCCTGTATGTATACATAATCGTACATATGGAAACGAGACTCCACCTTTATTATACCTTCAGTATTTATATATTCGAGCTAAAATTTCTTAAGGCCCACTAGAGTTGACTAATCTCTATGACTCATGGAATCTCGAGAAATAGAAATAGATTACACTGATGTGAGCTAGACCTGCACCGCGGACTGCGATGCCGAGTCCATAGCCGAGTGTGCAGCTACTATTACGGCTACGACAAGTGACGCAGTCGAAATCGACTAGGTATTATCGTAAAAAGATAAACTTATCTAATATAGAAATTTAAAGAATTCCTAAGATCCGCGTAGAAGTGTACAAACATCACATTTCACACGTAGAAAGAAGTTTTTTTATCAGGTTTCATATTTATATATAACAGTGATATCTGACCGATATTTTCGCGGCTTAGAGTAAAGTCATGAAAATCTTCTGCATGGATGCGATTTCATTATTCTTCAGGCACGAAGATTCGCCATTGTCGAAAGAAATTCAATTTCCTTGTCGTTTACTTCATTGGTTAAATTTTTTTTTATCTTTCTTTATCCTTTTTCCCGACAATATTTCGTCAACCAAAACCGATCTCACGCGAACGGTCGAAGATAAGTTATGTGTAGGTATTATGACAAGCCGGAGTTGGTACGGGGACCAGCCTAGCTAAAACCGATCGCAGGCATTGTTAGAAAAAAAATAATTAATATGTGGTATAGGCTAGGGCAATAGCTGGTAAGTAGACGTCTAGTACGAGTGCGTGCGTCTCGCGTTTTGCACGCGTTATGTTTAATTATAGGCCATACGATGCCCTCCTTAGGCCCTTAGGGCGAAATTTTCAAGTAGCACCCATTGTACAGCAGATATGAATTTCGGATGAAACCAGTCGACTTTGTCAATACGATTACGAGGTATGGATTTTTTACGAAACTTACCGGGTTTTTAAATTTTCGAATTATTCTCAGCTCTCCGTTTCGAGAGAAAAAGAAGTTACTGCGATCATCCTGGAAGTGAGAAGTTCAGTTTTCGCCAGATCTACAGGTTTTCGGGTTACACAAAATCGCCTACGATCATTTTCAGATGGACGTCCGGGCATAGGTTTGTGATCCAGTTTTGTCCGAGCTCCGAGGATGTATCGCGAGCGTATGAATCGGTTTAATCCTCTCTTGCATCAATAGATGCGGGTTTTCCTTGCGTGGAACTGATTAGATTCTTTATTCGATCGCTCCCTTAGTTTTCCAGATATTTAAAAAACAACATTTTGATGAAAAAAAAACAAAAACATTTCAATCGATCATATCTCGAGAACTGATTAACGGATTTTGATGATTCTGGTCTTAATTGATAGGATTTGTTCCAACTTTAATCTAGTTGAATTTAGGAACTAAACAATCCACTATTTCTTGTGCCTAATGCGGAAATAACTACCCGCTCGTAATACATTTATTTTTCCTATTGATTGAGCTTTTCACTCGTACAAAACTATTTTTTGAACTTGTCTATACAGGGTGAACCGGAACAGGTGGGTTCCTTATAAAATTCTGAGACGAAAGTTCCTTTACGAAAACTGGGTAAGGCCAACGATTCTCGAGTTATTAAAAAACGCGATTGACCAATCATATAGCGTCTCTCTATGACCGTAACTATGGAGCGGCCGACCTGGACCGCTGAAACTATGAAGCGGTTGACTAGAGAGACGCTCTGATTGGTCACTCGCGATTTGTAATAACTCGAGAACCGTTGGCCTTGGAGAGTTTTCGTAAAGGAACTTTCGTCTCAGAATTCGATAAGGAACCTGCCTGTTCCCGGAGGTGCGGGAGTTCTGGGTCACCCTATATAATATACATTTTTTCGCACTTTGACAAAAGTCCGATAAAATTAGTTTCGACCAATTCATTCACAATGATTGTAAAAAATGTAATTCTTCCTCTGTGAGTCTACAGCCAATTTTCACCTTTCCTTTTTCTTCATCTCTTTTATAGTCACTTTCGACAGAGACATTACAATTTTACTATGTTAGTATATAATGCGAAAGTTTTGCCATATTATACGTATGAGGTAATCTGAGGTGATTACAGTTTATTACTGGTAGCGCGCACGAGGTAAAGTGGTCGCGGTAATGAGGCATCGTCGGCTGTCCTCTCGCTACTCAACTTCCGGCTGTTGGAATCTGTCCAAAAAATTATCTCCGCCGTCTCCTATTGGTCGTTGAAATAAAACTATCCGCAAAAATGGTTGGAAAATTATTTCTAAATTCTCATTATTCTAACGAATTATAAATTTATTTTTTCCTCAGTACCACAGCATCAATCAACTGTCTTGCCTTCGGTTTTTCGATTCGCATTCGAATAATTAAATTCAGTTATATTTTTCGGATTAAATAAATCGGAGATCAGAAATTACTGCTCACCCCAGTGACACGGAAACCTGCGTAAATAACTTGTCGTATTTTCGTACATGTTTCGTGATTATTTATTACACATACACCTATGTACTGGTACCTTATACTGCAGGCATATACATGTGAAACGTGCGGGCCTCTTTTCGCCGTCAATGTTTACAGCAACGGGGTACTCGACACTCTGTACAGTTTACACATAGCGTTGTTTAAAAATAGAAAAAGATGGCGTTTATATGGATATTTTAGTTGGGGCACGCGCCGGGACAGCTGCGAGCCAAGAAGATCGTAGATCACCGAGGAGGACCCCCATGGATCCAGTAGAAACGCAAACACGTGTAGATATGAGGTACTTTTCGGTTCCTTTTCAAACTTCGTCATCTATCTCGCCCGGCCGTCTCTACAGAATTAGTTCCCTACGTCCAGTTACTCCGCCTGTATAATACCAGGAGAATAACTTCACCGAAGAAAAATATTAAAGAACGGAGAATAGAAAAACCTGACAGGGGGAATAACTCTTTTCAAATCACTGCTATACGCTGTGAACAGGTATTCCAATGATTCAGATTTTTCATAAATGATGGGGGCGGGGCCGCATCGTCTTTAGTCTAAGTGGGATCGAAGCATCTGGACTGTATAATCGTCTAATCCTCCTCACATGCATTGATTGTAATCTGTGAAATGCACTTAAAAGGAACTTAAATATTCTCGGCGCATAATATGGAGGACACGCTACGTCACATCCGCACCAGGTCCGCGATGACGTATGGGAATAAGCTCGTTCGATCCTGCATATGTGCCTTATGCCTAATTGAACACCTATACATATACCTAAATGGGGCATGTTTTCCGAAATTTCCTCAAAAATCTATGAAGAATGAATATATATTCATGCATCGTAGGCGAAAGAATTTGACTTACCATTTGCTGCGTATTTCTTGGCTTTCGATTGACGTCGATCACCTTCTGATTTGCTGTAACAAATAGTGTGACGATCTGATATATGGGTGAAAACTATTATTGTTTTCTTTATTTTGGAAGAAAAAAAAAGGACTGTCTCCATGATTTTTACAGTTCAAATATGTTTCGAGAATTGAGACGGATAAAATGATACCTTTATCTTTGGCAACGGCAACACCATTATTTCAAGCTGATTTATGAGCATTTTCAAATATTGCGAAAAATTCGTATAGCCGGAAAATGGATTGAGATAATGATCCGAAAAATTTGACAGGCACTGAAAAGTGCCGAAAAAAATTAGCGCAGTAAAAAGTGGACGGAATCAAACCCTAGGTAGTTTGGCGTGGAAACCCCACGTGCGAGTACCTATATCGCTTCACAAAAATACATACACAATACACGTATGCGAGGGACGCGTCACATATGGCGCACGCGTTAGCACGTGAACCACACGTCGCATAAACTAACTGTCGGTTACCATTTAAGTGTTCCTTTCGTGAACAGTTACCTCCTAATTTAGTTTATGAAGGAATCTACCGAAACCCTCCTCACTGCGGTCAACCCAGAACCATAAACAATATAAAAAAAACCGCGTGTGAGGGCGTCCATGTGGAAAGAAGCCACTTCGGCAATCCTGGTTTCTGAGATGTTCGCGTTTTTTGGGCTGAAGGCTACTTCTTTGCCTGTTTCGACCTTTCGTTGGAAATGATAACGTATACTCACTGACAGCCTCGACGAGATCGGCAAGTAAAACACCGTCGCACAAGTCAGCCTGTAGGTCCGTAACTCTTCGCCTAGAACCGCCACGCTCTAGGTAATGATTCGCCCAGTCTGTGTATATCTGAAAGTAGAGAAAAAAAAAAAAATAAGAAAATGACAGTAGTACTCGTTAAGTTGACGAATATACATATAAGTATACATAGTATATGTATATGCACTGCGGATAAACGTCGGAGTGTTTCGGAGAAATGAAACGCTCGCTGGTTCAGTCGTAAGTATTCTGAGTATTAGGCCGGTGATCTAGATCCTTTTTGGTTACTAAGAAGGCTGATAACGGACCACAGAGAATCGTCCGACGTCACCTCGGAACAGTGATGGTAAAATTTAAATGGAAATAATGTAGCGACGTGTATGGCTGGTATATCGAGGAAAAACAATTATTTCATCTTCGACGAAGCCGGGATACTTTAGGTAGAGGGAATTTTATAACACAGTGAAATAATCTTCAGCCGAACAACATTTTTTTACGGACGAAGAAAAATTGAAATTTTCTACTCATCATCAGAAGAACGACGCCCTACGTAGATTGAATCTAGCGAAGTAAAATTACCATAGAGAGAATAATTTCATCGAATATCATTGGTTTGCCCCGAAATTAAATCGATGTAAAATAGTCCCTCCAAGTTTGAGAAAGTTTGCGAAAAATCTGCGCGAGGCGATAAAGCTCCACACAATCTGTATGTGAAATCATTATGAGTGATGTCTCAAAATGCAAGTAATCAGCCGTGAGATGAAACGGAGTAAATAGAATATATCTTCGCGAAAAACGAGTAGTTTTAAAGAAATAATTTCATCAACGAAGGAAAGAAGGAAAAGAAAAGTTGGGAAATAGCGTTAGAAAATTGGAAAATAGTTGACTGCCGATGGGTTGAATATTGATTTTGAAATCATCGAGAACAATGCCGTTGAAAGGATAAACTCCGGATTACCATGCATATCTACGTGCATCTACGTATGTAGATCAATAATACGTATGTATGTAGTGGGAGTGAGGCGAAGGGGGATAACAACGTTGAGTTGATTAATATTTTTATGAGCATGGGGATCAAGCCGGGCTAGTTATATGGGAACATGGATTGGCAGCAAATCTATGCCATGCGAACGGTGACTCGTTTCGCAGTTATAAACAATCGCCTGCGTAATTGACCGTTCTGGGCGCGAGAAACCGAGGCGTATGAGACTTCATGCGCGTATCGACTAACTGCGCTGATACCTATAAAATATCTGCTTCCGTATATAATTCTCTTCAATCTTCCGAAATCTCCTGATTTTCTTATTGATTTCCTTCGCAATAAAAATCATTCGAAGTCATTTTGAATGATCTAAATTCATCAAAGATCGTTCTATATTATATCAAAGTCTTTGAAATCATTCAAAATCATTCGAAGTTATTGGGAATCCTTTGAAATCATTTTGCTTAAATCAATGAAGTTCCTGAAAATCATTGAAATCTTATGAATACGGGTGGAATATGTCGGAACCTTAGAAGTCATCAAAAGCCGTTTGAAGTTGGTTGCGATTATTATAAAAATTCGGAATAGCTCACGGTCGAGCGTGAAATTTCTAAAAAACTAATGAGATCGTAAAGATTTCTTTTGAATTCCTAAAATCATTTGAAACGATACGAAATCTTGAAATCCTGTTTTCCCCGAAACTGATCGGTATGCTAATCTTAGGATTGTGGACGATTTTTTGTTAGTTCAGGAACAGATTGTGTCACGGTATTGGTCGATAGTAAAATTCAAAAACTGAACATAATACGTTGACTATCGAGTTGAAAAATCGATACAATACATTCGAACGAGATTCGTATACCCATATACTATGCGAACAAAAAAATGGTTTAGATTGACACAAAGTAATTGGAGCGCGTGCTTCGAGGAAGACGGTTGTTTTTTCGTACCAGTTCAGAAACGCAATTTAGAGAAGCGGGGGCGTACCATTTCGTTAATCGTCATCGTGGCGACCCATGACTCACGAGTTGATTTCAACGGATGAAAAACATCTGACTATTTTTCAATATTATTTCTTTGTATAATTCTGCAACACGATATCAGTTTTGGCTAGCGTTTGTTCATCACTCGCCAATCGCCCTATGTAGCCAATAATCATATTTCTAGTTACTGTTTGTCTGAAAATGTCTAAAATATTTGAATAACGCGAATGCAAAATATTTGGACCTTGATTTCTGCCCGACGCGGACGTAGGCGCTTAGCTGGATGGTCAAACCAGCTGTGATCACGGTTCCGGTAGCAGTTATTATAACGGCTCAAAAGAGTCGTAAACATCGTTAGTTATGCAATATGCTAAGACAATAGCAATAACCGGCGAGTACTTGTGTAGAGTTATAATATGAAGGCTTAATGTCTTATGGTGAACAAGATGAGGGAATTAGACATTTTTTCAGCCACCATCTGCCGCCGATCGACGTTACTTGAACGTTTACTAGTATTAGGTATGGTATACTATAGGTAGATGAAAGAGCAACAAACAAAAATAGGAAAATGGAAGAAAAAAGAATAAAAAACGGAGAAACGAATTAAAATTCATGGCACGGAATTCGCTTCGCTCCTTTCATTGTCCGGCAGAGGAACGTTACAGAACGGGACATTCGATCATTGTCATTTTCAGCCGTTCAAATAATTGTGGATTCGATTTCAAGTTCGATATAGTATTCGGAGTGAGAATAGAGAATATCCGTCGGAACCAATTCAAGGAAATAAAAGAGGAGAAGAAATAAAAATAAGTAGAATAAATATGAAAATACGAATCTGTGCGCATTCGACGAAAGTACAATATAAGAATGATTTGCGATTCATCTGAAGTCTGCAGCAGGATAAGAACCGTCTATAACCTTTAAAAATCTACAGAAACCTACCACCACGTTCACGCCCATTTCATCACGCACACTTAATTAGTCGCTGCTTCGTGAACACGGCTGTAATCTGTCCCAGAATTGAATGGCGGGTAGGTACAGAATAGAGCAGCCGCATATACAGAGATCACGAAGCGAAAGATATTACCTCATTTAACCGATGCAACGACCATTTCGAAACCGTTTTTTCATATGCGTGCAGTTCTCTCTAATTAATAGCGAGTTTTTGAATCTCAAATTGCAGAAAAGAGAATTAGAATATCCGTTCTATCGGTTAACCAAAAATGAAAATTTAAAAGATATCGAGGATTTCCCCATTCATTCAGAGTCTATTGACTTTCGAAAACTGGCAAATTTGTTTATTTTTTAGGTCACCCTGTAGCTTAACCACTGCTAACGTCGCCCTACGGCCTACACCTACCGTCCAACACCTGGAATCGTAACATACACCACGTAAAAAGCAGAGCATAGCCCGATGTAATCAAGTCAACGCCTCGGTGTCTATTATGATACCATATGGGACGCTCACCGTTCACAAAATAATGATAATAAATAAATAACAACAATAATAACAAGAATGAGGATAATAACGAAGTCGAAGATGTAGATATACGTCATGATAGAGGCTGTTGACTTGTATGTGTGCAGGTACCCACATTGAAATACTAAAGGGTTTTCCCACACCCGTGCACGCCTATAATACTATCTTTACCTACATTGCGGATAGGTGAGTGTACGATCGCAGCTGACGATGAGCACTCTTGGATTCGTAGCAGTGTTTATTGTGCTGGGAGAGAGCTAATGTTTTCGCGATGGGTAGCAAAGGAGCTCAAGAGCGAGAAAAGAGAGGAGAAGAAGAAAGAAGAGAACCGAAGAGGAAACAAGAGGAGAGTGACACCGCAGGGAAGGGGGTGTGAAAGAGCTAGAGAAAAAGAGGAAAGCGAGAGATGCACAGAAGAGGAGAAACGGTTAGGTGGCGAGGATTGGGAAGAGGTAGGAGGAGGGGTTAGTCACCAGCGTACACACTGCGGCGGACCTATTTTTGAGCTGGCCAAAGAGAAAACCATGATGACTTCCTTCATAATTTCGGGTCACTCCTAATCTCTATTATTCCAAGCGAGACTGTATCCTCCTTGGCCACTGTACCAATACCCCAATACCACTACGGATCCATCCTCCTTGAACTTATCATTGTTGAAATTTACCATATCAGGATCTCGGAGATCTGTGAGCCCATGGACACGATCGAACAATACAAACAGTTACAGCTCGTGGTGAATTAACGTCAATTGTCAATGAAATTAGGCCAGGTGAAGAATGCTCGATTGATACTGCTTCGGAAACCATTGTTTTCATTCACATATCAACGAGTACGAGAAACTTTTAGAGCATTGAGTGTCTTCATAGATTTGCGCTTGTATCGGTCACAGAGTCGACATGTTGGCCAGGGAATTTCATATTCCAAGTTCTATAAGGGTAAACGATGCAAGCATGGTTCATTCGTGAGTGTGAGAGCAGTTGTCGCTATTTCAAATAAGACGGATCAAATAAGTTCGGAATTTCTAGTGAGAGTACGTTGCATTCTTGAATGTTCATAATTTCGGAAAATAAAAAAAAAAAACACTAAATGATACACCGCCCATTTCATATCTCACACTAAGTGCATGCCTGAACTTCAACTTCTGAATTAAGGTCCATATTACGGGTACCGTTACACAGCTCCCATTGGGTACTTTTAAACGGCTAGTACGGTAGGAAAGAATTTTTCAATAAACCCGAAAACCTATATCACCACGGTTCACTATTCTTTCAAGTGTAATCAGATGGGAGTCAGGATTTATGAACCAGAGCCTCTCACAGTCAGATGCAACTAAAGAGGGAGCAGTTGTCTTGAGCGGTTGGAACGACCAGTGTTTGGATTTAGCATTTTTTACCTCCAATTTATTGTTCGTGTAGTTTTTCTTCGAAAAATTGGACCATAAAAAATCGTTGGATGATAATTCTTCAAACGAGTGCAGTGGAGTTTACTATGTGGGCTCGTTAAGACAGCCGAATCTCAAGTTACTCGACGGCGGGTCGACAGGAGGATAACGATCTTGCGAATCGTAGAAGAACCGCTCAAGTTCCCTTACCTTTGTACCCCACACCATAAGAACGTAGGTGTTAATAAAGCCGCGCTGCGATGCCCACGGTGTCCGGCCTGCATATACATTAAAGGTACTCTTATGTATGACGAACGGTGTATGGGCGTAGCTGCTCCAGCGCAGAGAACGAAATGATGTTCTCTTTATGTACGACTCATGCAGCACAGTGCACACTACGTAGTATGTCATCGCCTCGAGTTAATTGAGCTTATTAAGTACGCTATTTTAACGGGCAACTTGATAATATCATTATACCGACGCCACCCGATAAGAAAATTACGGGTTGGCAGGGATTTCTGCGGTAACGGCGGATCTCTCCACATAGGTATATATGAAGCAGACTCTAATCTCGTCGAGTCCATGGTGTATTTTTGACGGTGCTTGACTCCAGCAACATCCGAAGACTGAGACGCTTACACGCACCAGTCAACGGTACAGAATACGTAATCTGTGCTATTGCACAATTGCAGTTGCACACCATAATCAAGTGACCCGCACATCCAACGTGACATCAAAAACTGAATAATGCTTCATGCATTGTGTTTTGATAAAAATATTTTACGAGATTGGGGGGCTGTGTTCATGCTACATGGACTGTATGCTTATAACGGAGCAAATGATTCAAAAACTGATCATTAGCGGATCCTCGAAGTATTATAGTATATTCCCGAGCATTTTTGGTCGAAAACAACATTTTTGTGAATTGGTTAACCCCCAAGGCACCTGGAAATCCGAAAATTTCAGTAAAACCTGATAAGCAGACCTGTGAATCGATCGATACGGAGCCGATGGATTATTCAGAAAATTGGCCCCATTTTGGATGGTAGGACTTCAAGCAATCAAGAGTTTTGGATTAAAGGCTATTGGTTGTAGACCACCATAATGCTTATACTATCACGATTTTGGCAGCTCTTGGTGTCGCATGTCGAATACCCCACATCGAAAGGTGAAGAATGGTAGAAAACCCATCATGAGAAACACATGGAGCGGTAATGTACGAGGAGTTAGTAATACCTGGACAATGTTTCGCGTTGTGGGGTCGATCTTGATGTCATCAGTTGAGCCTTGTACGGACCTTGGAGCTCTGATGCAAGCCATAATCCCAGACTTTGGTAGTCAGTCTGATGGTGTCCCGGTAGTTCGATTGGTAACGTGATCGTGTTCGTGATCGTGATAATATAGTATAATATAATATAATATAATATAATATAATATAATATAATATGCGCGTTTGTATTTACCTCTACTTCCGCCTCTACCTCTACCTCGATATGTATATCTATAAGTATGAAGAGTGCGGACAGCAGTAGGTACCCGTGCAATAAAGATAAGGCTTAAAGAGTTTAAAGAGCTTAAAGGTTGAAAGGTTGAGAGATTTAAAGGCGCGAGGTATGTCCGAGGTATGCGTCCCGGTTCTATCTTTCACCTCACCTCAGAGCCCAACTGAATGTCCACCTAATGATCTGCCGATTCTTTTTAACGACACCTAAAAGGCACCCACAACTACCCACTGTACCTGCAGTTACTCTATAGGTACTAACTATCTGCGACCACAGCCTCAAGGCACAAATTCAAATCGATTTACGATCTCAGCATACGTCTAGACAAAAAATCTAGACGACGGATCAAAACGACTAGATCTTCCATCCACAAAATGAACAATTTCTTTTTCTTTATATAAATATTTATATAAATAAAATATTATTTGAAAATTATACTATCGATATTTTTATTCTCTTCCTTGATTTTCTTTTTTCTTTTTTACTTTTTCATTTATTTATTTATTTCTTTGTTCGAAAATTTATGCTCGAGTTAAACACCCTGTATTAAAAAAAGAACAGTCCTTCGATCGGTAAAACTGATGGTTCAGTATCTCTCATAGATTATCAGGTCAAAGAGGTTCACGTTTTTTAATTGGCACTGGAGAGAAGAATTAGCATGTAAATATAACGAAGATGGGAAAGATATGTGTATAAATTTTTCCGATTTTTACTTTCAAATTATTTTTTGTTTTTGTTTTTTTTTCTTAATTTTTTAATTATTTTTCTAAGTTTTAATAGACTATAATAATACTAGGAGCTAACTAGGCACCGGTTTTCATAACTTTTTACGAATCTTAGACGTGTTTAGAAAGGTTTCGATACCGCGTCGGGCCTGACTTATAGGCGCGCACATTTTCAAAGGCAGACCGCGACGGGTTTGAACGCGCGTCTCGACGGTGCGGCGTACTAGACGTGACTGAATCCTCCGCGACGCTTGGCGTCGACGTGCGTCAGTGTGTGCGGATGCCCAAGGCAGTCAAAATATTGACCTCAAATAATAGCTCCGAAGTCTAGGTAACGCGACGTACTGGTAAAACCGAATACATTATTATTACGTCACTGGATACAATGGTGATATATTACCGAGATGGAATTGAAAAAAAAAAAAAAAAAAACAATCGCAGGAACGAGAAAAAAGTGATTCAACAAATTTTGTCAATCTTAAACCCAGGAAATTTTAGGTTCTTCAACCTTACCTGCAGCTAAGAGTCGCGTCGCCATCGTTCCAGTTAATAATAAGCAGCGTCTTTCCGGAGCTCGCATGCCATCTCGCTCAGATCCGGACAATATTTTTTCAACTGGGCTAAAATAACATCAGAGAGAAACTAACAGATGATCGGGTGATTAGAGATTAGGGTTAGAAGCCTGCAGCACCATCGTAGCGGTAACTTTCGTAAGATTACCGGAATAGAGGCATTACTTCACCCCGCGACGATATATACGCCCCGGTTCAAGACCTTCGCTGCAGTATTTGTACATACGGACTCCGGCCCAAAGAAGCCTAATTATATCGTGGCCATAAATTAATTAATAAATAATTGAGAGCCTTGGATGTTATAAATTGAAACACCTTTATTCTTCGCAATTGCAACGAAACAATATCATCAATTATCTCATTTATTTGACGAAGTTACGGGATCTCGGTGTTTGTACAATTCAAAGACAAATAGGTAACCGTATTTGCTCTTCGTTCTCGCTTATTTCAAATATTTCGACGCCCAAATACCAAATTTAGCAGAGTTTGTACAGTCCGAATGTGGGAAGGTGGCGAATAGTCATGAGCATTCGGAACAGGTGCCGACGAGCTTTATTACGATTCAAAAGAGTAGCGCGGAGTAGCCAGCTCCGATAATTCTGACGCCTGACGTACCGACGTCTACGTACGCAAAGACAATTAACGTCACGCTACAAAATGGCCGAGGGAATTTCTCTCAATCTCAATCGTTTTGCTTGATAAAAATTCATTTGCCATAAAATAGAGTCTCTTGTCTAAAACGATATTGGAAACGAAATTTCTCTGTATCCATAATACAGGGATTTCCACGTGAAGGGGGAGAAGCGATTTCTATATACGGGTACGTCTAGGCGTCTATAGATATAGGTATATGCCTACGTTACGTGTATCGTTGAGAGTGTTTGCAGTGTTATAAAAAAAGGTAAGAAAAAAAAAAAAGAAAATAAAACAAATAAACGAGAGCTCAGACAGAATGATTACAAATCCGAGACGACTTCTTATTGTCGTGCATGTACCTAGCTGCAGGACGTGGTCCCCCCTTCCGATGCACAAATAAGTTTAAGTCTCAGATCTTAAATCTGGTGGGTTGAAAAGAAAAGAATTAGTGGCGTAGCTGTAGGTAAAAAAGTCTCGCGAGCACGTGGCGCTTGCGACGCAAAAAGCGAGCTCAACGACGGGCCTACACGCTAATACAAAGGCACTAAAGCTCGTGGATCCCCGAGTATGCAAGACGGACATATACCGACGGATGAACGGACGTATACCGCTAGGGTAAAGGCGGAGGTGGAGGTGGAGGTGGAAGCGGGGGCAGAAAAGGCTAAGTAGTAACAGAGGCCACATGTTCGCCTTCTATCCCACGTCAAGGGGGGGCGGGAGTCAACCCCTCCTCGCGCACACGTACGAATACGTATAATGTACAGGCGAAGACGAAGGCGAAGGCGAAGTCGAAAGAGACGCGTGTGCCAGATAAAGACAGATTAATATAAAACGGGGTTGAGCGCTGCATTGCGCAAGTGAGACGGGTAAAAGGACGGAAAGTAGAGTAGAGGTCGAAAGTCTGCAGAATCGCTTATGCAGCAGAAGAGTTAGTGGGTAATAAAAAAAATTCACCTTCCGCTGGAACGGTGCCATTTCCCATAGCAATTGCGCTTTCTAGATCTTGGGAAAAGTGTACCTGCACAATACCAAGTGCGATCTATCAGACCGAGGAGAAGCACGCGTTAAACAATTTTCCAATTTCTACAACCGCGTATGTGTTGTACAGCGTTTTGTTTGTCAAATCGTCATTTTTATTGCGCACACCGTAAATCGATTGTATCTGTTCGTTCTGCGAAATCGAACCTACCAATGCGTTGAAAATTTTTCAGTCATTTCGTTAACCGAAAATCTAACACATATTCGAATGGAAATGTTGGTAGGTATAAGTTGCGAATAATTCACATATGAAATGTAGTACAACGTGTCATTATTCGACGAATACGAATGAAATATATTTTACAAAAAATTTCCAATAAATCCGCGTGAATTATATTTTTTGATAAAAAACAAGAGATCTGAGAGAAGAAATATGACAGAATCTAGCATACGTGATATAGGTTACAGAAGCCTATGCGTATGTAAACACGTCGCAGTCAAATAGGTTTGTACAACTTGGCGGGCTGCAGCTATTTACGTTCCTGAAAAATGTCATATACTGCACAGGCAGCCGGGACCATTCCCTGGCCTCTAGCACGTGACCAATTGAGAGAAAAGTTCTTCATTCGACGTTTGGAAACTCGATATGACTATCCAGTGCCAATCTTTATTGATCATGGGACGTACTAAATAGGCTTGGAAATCACTGAAAACTGCACCCATGTATACACACATGAGTACATAGATGTATACACGGAGCGAAGAACGGGAGACGTCGACCCGGCGTTGAATGAGCCACGTCCTGAAGGGGGGAGAAGTATAAATTCGAGGGATGATGAAGACGCCGGGTAGTTGTGGGCCTGGATGGTTGGGAACCTCTGTAACCCAGTTAGCCACCCCCAAGTAAAAGAGGATGCACCCTCTTCCCTCAGGACGCGTGTACGTGACTTAGAGGACGTGCATCCCTCGCGTACGAGACTCGGGTAAATGTTGGCATGGTAACCGAAGTGACAATACATACCTATATATATACCTATACGTAACCGTATATATATTCTGTTTTCTCCTGAAATGTGAACGAAGCAAAAGGTCATCCGCGCAGATGGATTCTGATTTCTATACTGACCCGAAGGATTCGGCCTCTTTGAAAAAAACGACGAAAAGCTTCAAAATCCACTCATGTACTATCATAGTATAGAGTATAATAATGTGGTTATTCAAGGAGGTATATACGTTGGATAAATATTAATGCAGGAATAAGCTTGTCCGTATTATATTGAAATTCGTCCCGTTTCACTGACAGACGAGAAGGAGAGACAGCGAGAAAGAGGAGAGAACGATAATTTATTTGAACTACTATACCTAGCTATTTATTTTCTCCATTCAAACGAGAGGCTATTTTATTCACAATCCTCTTTTTACTAGACACATACGCATTACTCCAGGCGCCATCCCCGCGACGACGTACGACCACGTGGGCATGTTTTATGAATGAGTAACACGTACATATCATTATCACAGAGCCGCGAACCGATCATCTTCCGACTCTGACTCTGACTCTGACTCTCTCTCTCTCTCTCTCTCTCTCTCTCTCTCTCTCTCTTTCTTCCTATGAAATACGAAAAAAAGGTTCTATCGAGGCCCAACCCTGCCATTGTGAGCTGTACCCGAGTGGGTCTCGATGAGAGAGTGGCTAGACGCGCTATACCTTCGGGTATGTGTACGTAGGTAAGCGCACAATAGGTACTAGCGTATAACATAATGCGTACAGATGATAATATGATCATTGTGCAGTGTAATACTTCTGATGATCATTAAATTCCGAAATGCCACCCGGAAGAGTGGAGTTTCATCATTGCTATCGACTTTCACGACTCAGATTTTTATGGGTTCTTCTCTGATCCACCAACACTACTTCTCGCCATTTTTCGACCCTTTAACACTGCCCCGCATCTACTGCTTTTCCTTTCCTTGGATCAGAATGTAATTGACATAGAACATCTTACAGGAGTAACCCTCCGGGTTCAAGGATCGCAGTATGCACCACGTCGAATCCAATTGACACATCGGGATGGGTGCCACTGCACATTCACCCTGAGGCTCTTCCAAATTGCAATAATTTTTCCAACTCACGTACTACATGTGCAGTTGGTGGTTCAGGAAGATACGCTAACTCGGGTTCGACTAACGAGTCCTGACGTTTTTGGGCGGAGATTATCCTCCCCTTATCTTCTTCAAGACGCCCGCGCCCTTTGGGATCGGCCTTTTTCTCTCATTGTCAGCTGAATTACTCGACACTCATGTTTGTGGGCGAAGACAATGTGTCGAAGAAATTGTGGATTAAAAAATACCAGTTCATCGTTGAACCTGCACTAGTAGTAACAGTAAATGCAAATATCGAAATCGACGCCTCTGTTTAACACTGTTTCCTCTGTCAACCGCCTTGTAATGATGAGCCAGATGTGGTTACGTTCTGCCATGTTCACCTTATTTAACTAACTTTGAGAGCCGTCTCATGATGTATGCTGCTCTTTTCACAAATCTATGCTTGTTGTGGTCCATTGTCCGTTATATTAACTGGACGAATGCGTCGATACTTAAACTGCTAGGAATTGAATTGAATATAAATATGAAGCGTGAAAACTCAAGTTATTACGTTCAATAACATCAATTAGTTTCTCCATTGTAGTGCATGTCGACATACATTTACATGTTCACATTGTCCATTTTGCACCCCTGCTGGGAACACTGGCTTCATCCAGTCGCTAGATGGTTACAACAACATCGCAGGTTTGCAGAGGCGAAGTTAGGTTGCCCTCGGGGTTATTGGTGTTCCTCTAATTGTGGAGGCGGCGAATACAGTTCCATGATATACAGAATTCCAGGACACGGCGGGAACATGGCAAATAATTTCCATCTAAAATCATCTTCAAATACCTCCTAAATCATCGGGTGCCTTACTCCGAACTGACTATTGCAAATTGACGCACACAGGGTGGTACGAAAACACGATTTTTTTCAAATATTGTTACTTCCACGGATAGCCGAAAATGAGGAAAAGGTTGGATAACATTTTTACAAGATAGCTGCGAGAAATCTTTGTGGCTTCAACGAGAAAGTGAAAAATTCAAGAGTTGGGAATGGCCAGTAGAAATCCGGTTCATCAATGAGTTGCATGAAAAGTTGATGGAATCTCTCAAGGGTTCAAGATGCATGATGTAAAATAACGAAGTTTGGGTTACGACTAGATAAACACATCAAGTTCGAGTAGTCCGTGGGAGTTCCATCTTGTTCTTGGTGGGTTAATCAACTGGGAAGATAACTAATTTGTGGGATAGACTGCGATCCATTAATCCATAGTCCTAAATTGATTTATTCAGACGAAATCCCATCCCTGATGAAAAGGACCACTGGAATTTGAACTAAGCCCCCCATTTCAACCCACTTTAACCCCTCTACCAACCAATTGCACACGTACTACATACATCTGGAGTACACGGTTCAAAGCTTCCATCTAGTTGTTCTTGAGGCACACCCTCGATAATCGAATTACACCAAGTAATTTATCCGTTTGGAAAGGGCGCTGGCTACGTTCGGCTGCATCCACAACGGTAAAAACGCATTTCTCATACCGTAAATGGGGTTAACGAATGTATTGGTTCCAGGCCAGTAGTAAACGTGGGGGGAGAAAAGAATTCCACCAAATGCTATGGGGATTTCGAGCTGGATAAATAGCCACGCTGCATTTGTTAATCAAATTACATATTTCTCCCACATTTTCGCTTTTTCTATTTATTTTTGTCGCCAGCTCAGCGCGGGATTGTTTATGGAAAGCAATACTCGTCCAGCCGTCCTAATGCACCCGGGCAAAGTGCTCGTTTGGGCGTAAACGAGGAATATTTAAACTCGTTAATGGCAGACACGAACACCAACCGCAGGGATTACTATCTAGTTAATAATCTGATATTTGATCGAAATTTTAAACTTTCTACGCACATAGGTATATGCCAAGAAGAAAAAATACTATTTTGACAAGTAGGGTATACAGGAGGGTGTGTCATTTTTGAGCAATTTTTTCTTTCAACTAAAAAACAGGCTCAAAACTTTCAGAAAGGTGAAAAAAGAAGCCTCTAAAAATTTGAGCTCTTAGTATTAACATTAAGTGGTGCCTGTTCCTGACTTTCCATTTTCCATTTGAATAACACGGGAAAAAAATTTTCTTTTTTTCTTATTTTTGTAGCTTGACATTAGAGCATTGTGAAAACGAACTAAAAGATTATCTTAGTAGGAAATTGAACGCTCTACAAAAAAGTTCGAACTCATTTTTTTTATAGAGTGAGCCGTTCTGAAGATATTCAAACTTAACGTTGCAAATGTATGAAATTATGACTTTTATTTTATTAAACTAATACTGAGGACTTTTTTATATCTTAAAAATTAGTTTCCAGAAAAAATAATTATTTTCGTATAGAAAAAAAAATAATACTTAACTTAAGTATAAATAAAAAATAATTATTTTCGTATAGAAAAAAAAATAATACTTAGCTTAAGTATTATTTTTTTTCTATACGAAAATAATTATTTTTTCTGGAAAATAATTTTTAAGATATAAAAAAGTCCTCAGTATTAGTTTAATAAAATAAAAGTCATAATTTCATACATTTGCAACGTTAAGTTTGAATATCTTCGGAACGGCTCACTCTATAAAAAAAAATGAATTAGAACTTTTTTGTGGAGCGTTCAATTTCCTACTAAGATAATCTTTTAGTTCGTTTTTATAATGCTCTAATGTCAAGCTACAAAAATAAGAAAAAAGGAAAATTTTTTTCCCGTGTTATTCAAATGGAAAATGGAAAGTCAGGAACAGGCACCACTTAATGTTAATACTAAGAGCTCAAATTTTTAGAGGCTTCTTTTTTCACCTTTCTGAAAGTTTTGAGCCTGTTTTTTAGTTGAAAGAAAAAATTGATCAAAAATGACACACCCTAGTATACAGTGTACACCTTAGGGCGAGTTAAAAAAGAAGAAACACGATTTTGAGATAATTAGTTGCCTGCGGAGACCATATGCGATAATATCGAATACCGCCTCATCGATGATGAATTTGGAGCTAAACGTTCACTTTCGGTTATTTTTATGTTTGAAAGATTCGACTGCTCACCGAGATACTTGTTCCTCTCTCCGGGAGAGTAGGTTTCACGATAATGGAGATCAGTGGAATGGGACTCGGTTCTGCGTTATCGATGCTGAAATTTTGGAAATTGCAACATTCGTATGAACAAAAATTCAGAGAAGAAAAATTGGCCGTTCAGCGGAAATTTCATCATCGATAAGGCAGTAATAAGACTTATCGGACAGGCTACAGCCTCCGCGAGAAGTATTTGTTGTGAAATAGAACGGAGTAACTAGTTATCTCAAGATTCGGTTGTTAACTTGAACCACCCTAGCGCACCTTCGCCGGTAGTGAAAGTAAAAACTGAAATATATTTTTCGGGTGCAGCGTTTGTTTTACATCTCGAGTCGGATGTTACACATTTTTCATGTATATTTTTGGGCCCCCCGGGGTTTTGTGAAAACAATTGACATTTAGATATCTCAGTTCAGGTACCCCGCACACGTAACCTGACACAACACATGCGTTTAATCTCCTCGTTACTCGCACACAGTACTAATCATCGTTGAAAATTTAACCACGCTATGATGACAGATCAAAATAAATGTAGGTATATGTGTGTACGTCTACAGGGCGGACAAGAAACGCCTGTTAGTCACGCGCCAAGTTCCCGGAAACGCAGAGTTAACACTGTTACCGGATGACGTCAGTTCCTTCGATAACGTCAGACGACAAGTAGCGTTTCTTCACATTTTATTTCGGTCAATTCAAATGCGTGGCCTACGTTAGAGAACCTCAAGCCAATGCGGTGTGACATATAAACTCGGGTGCAGGAGACTTGAAAGCAATTTGCTCAAATCGTTACCGGAAGTATTACGTTTCCTAGGTACACCTTGGACGCTGGTAGCCAGAAGTCAAGCTATACTCAACCTCCGCGGCTCCGATCTGTTTGGATAGAATTACAGGGTAGGGGAGTGCAAATTGGCAATCGAAGCAACTAATTTAGAACTGGGACGCGACCTATGGCCTCGAAGGGTCACAGGTTCGGGTATAGCACCGGGAAATAACCTACCCCAAGCCTCGAGGCGAAGCGAAGCGAATATCTCCACCCGACAATCTTCGGGTAAAATGGATCCCTGATTGAATCAGTGAGTCACGAAACTAACTTGCGATAACTCAACTCCCGTGTTCCAAAACTCGGTATTTAGCTACCAGAAGAGAAACATCTAGACATTCGACATTCGACACACGCACATGCACACGCCTTTACTAAAGGTCAAAATTTTATCCCTATATAGACCGCCACGCTGTACCCTAAAACAACCGCGTTGGGGCGGCTGGATGGTCCTTGAAAACTAAATTGGAATGTCATATCGCGTTCATGTTAGACATCGTAATCGTTACACCAGCTTTTAGAATGCTTCCTGAATCCAGAATGCTTTTTATAGGTCGAACATTTTCATACTGGAATTTGAACACGGGCATCATGGTTATTATTTATAAGTTTTACCTCTTTTATGGACAATTGAACGCGCTTTCTGACAATAATGGATTACAACCCTAAAAAGTTCTAATTAACATCGAAAAAAAAAAAAAAAAATGATCAAATTCAACATTTCGTTTCAACATCTCCTATTCTATTAGTTGGATTATAAAGGTATGACGCATGAACGAATAAAATCAAATTTGTGAAAAAAGCAAAGAGAAGAAAAAAATCACACAAATATCCAATAAAGTTTATAGGTGCAGTATATGGAGGCAACATGTAGAAGATAATGAAATTAATAGATGGGTAGATGAATGTTTCGAAGCCGGAATTTGTCGCGTCCCGAAGCAATATGGGCAACGTCAATTTTTCCAAGCAATTGATCGCCTTTGGTATCCGCGGCATGGCGTCCGGCTAGACGTTGGTAAAGGTTCCAAGAAGCGTGGAAAAGATTTTGCGATATTGAATCGTAGTCCTTGCAGTAGAAGATGCTGGTAGCTCCTCGTCGTCGCCCTTAAAGTAAACACAGACGAAGCGCGGACAGGGGATTGATCAAAGTGTTTCGACACCCCAAGGCACTATATTAGGCTGGGCCGAAAATCACCCTAAGAAATTCATACGTTGCCTCCCAAAGGCTCTTCTGGATGCATCGAGTACGGGATATGAGGGGGGCGTTACGAATGGTAGAAAAAAAGGAGAAGGAAAGAAAAAAAGAATACTTCAAGCAGGGAAGGCGATAAACGTTATTTATATCTTTACGTAACGTTATTTCGATGTTATTTCATCGTCTGCATTTTCGATATGAGTGACGAACGCGTTTGATGAAAAATGTTCGTGTTTTCGCGTCGGTAGATACCTAAACAGTGATTTCAATGATATAACATTGTTAATATAGTTGTTAGCGAGTAAGTAGCTAGTATCTCACGGTGTGCAACCACGACGGAAAATTACGGTTCCTTGATGGCCGCCACCCCAAACGTGCCTCGAGGCGTCGTACCAATATCAGGCAATTTTCAGAAACTGATCCCCAGGTTAAGAAGTAAGATAAGAAACCTTGGGGCAGTCTTATGAGAATAAGATTTCTGTGTATGAGACACGATCTGAATAATTTTTCGGAGCGACATTTTCCTTCGGTTACATCAGCCTCGAGGAACTTTCTTCTTCCGATTAAAATTTGTTGTATTCATTCATTCATGCTAGCTGGTTGACGAAAGAAGACATGCGCGTAGGCCCGCTGCAGTATTCAGGAATGAACGGTATTCGATGAGATGTATATTTTAGCATAAGTGAATTGAATCGTAATGCAAACGAGTGGGTTTCAAAGCAACGCCATGGCAATCCGGCCGAGACTTCCCTGAGGCTTTCAGATCGGCAAGGGGGAACGGGAAGAAGAAGTCATTGTTGTTCTCGCAGCAGAGAGAAGCCGGAGGCGTAGAATACGGGACAGAGTGAGGTGCTGCAAGTGACAGCTTGCAAATTCAAGAATTCCTACGCTATTAATTGAGTCACTCATTGTCAGTTCAAATAACTTGCAATTAGGTTAGCTCGAGCCTTTCAACCACTTCGCATTCGCCACATCAAATCCCATTCCCGTCACATCACCATCCAGAAAAGAAAAAAAAAAAAAAACTTCAGCATTCTGTAGGAAAGGCTGCGCTCAGTCTTAGAGACTCAATATTCATCAGGAGAAGAAAACTATGAACAATTCAGAAGTCAGGCGATATCACTTTTGCGATTTCAAAGTGTTTAAAATTTTATTGTGATGATATTTCAATGAGCCAGAATAAATTAACGATACGAATAAAAACTGGCGCAGGAAATTTTCACACTCTGTAATTGATACTGGGCTTATCTAGCCAGAACTTTCAATCTGGGCTCTTCTTTCTACGATAAAAAAAAACAAAACTTGATGCGGTTTTCTGTTTATTCGCGGCTTCGCGTTAATGATACTGAAAATCCATACGAGTAGCGTTTTCCAGATAGTCACTTTGTTTGCACCCTTTAAAATAAATTGACTTCATAGACTAAAGATTATGAAAAAAAAATCTGCACCCGTTTTCGATTACGTATCATAGTCAACTGACGACGTGAGTAAGCCTCCAAGATAAAATTGGTAATAACATTTTAGGAACAAGCAATTCGTGGCTGTAACACAATCACGTGAATTTGCTGGATTTTCAGCGGTCCCAGAATCTTCAAACTCGCAAAATCAGCTGACCAAGCTTTCTGAATGTAGCAAATGGAATATTTCCAGCTCGAGTCATGTTCCTCCTGGATGCACAGCTATTGCCAAGTATAACTTTATAGTAACTGAAAATCTTAATCATGTGATAATGTACCTCCTTCGTAGATTTTCCTCTTTGTTGCCACTGGTAAAAGTGTTCGGCATTGAGCGCCCATCCAGGAGCAAAGCTGAATCCTTCTGCAGCAGGTTGGAGGCAGGAGGTGGTGACGGTGTCAAAGTTACGACACGGGTCAGGGAGTTCGGTGTAAACGCCCATTCTGGTCGGAGTAAGACCACCACATCCGTCATACTCATTGCGCAATTCGTACCTTGATAGAAGGAGTTCTTTTTCGAGGGTATATTTCGTCTCGAACTCAAGGAACGATATGTCTCTCAGATCGTCCTGATAATTTGGTGATTGAGTTTTGAAAGAGAACCCCATGGCAGTTTGATGGGTGGGAGAGGTGTCCTCGAAATAAGGTAAAAACCTCTTCGGTGAACGTTTCGGCGAATTTTTCAGCGACGAACTCCTACTCTGCTGTAAATCCTGGCAGACTGATGATAAAGAGCTTGCGTGATCCTCGTGTGACTGCAGATGAGATAACTTCTTAGGAGATTTCTTGCAATTAGTTAAATTCTTTTGCGACTCTGTAATGTCGAATGCCTGAGAAGTTCTTCTTGGCGAGAAATTGACAGGAAGTTTCTGTTTCTCTGGAAGACTGGAGTTGCTCAAGGACTCGAAATTCGAGTCCTGCCTTTTCGGAGGAGCTTTCGACGACCTGGACACCTTTGGAGACGTCAGTTTCGACGCTTTCACCTTCGGTCTTGTTCCTGTCTCCTTATAATTATTTGGCACCTTCAGTTCTGAGTTTCCTGACATCGTACGCCCATGTTTCAATGCTTTATTTATAGTTACACAATCCGGGACTAGAAGAAATCGGGCAAAACATACCATTGGCTCTGTACTCAAAATAAAGGATTCAAATTTCACTATAGCTCGATATAATGAGACATCTGTCACTCTTAAGTTACAAGACACTTTCACTGATAGACACACTCCTGAGACAGTAAGAGGTTCCTGCGAGGATCCCCCGCAGGGACTGAATGGTACAAGGAGCGGGCCGTGCACAGGACGAACTGGCCGGAGCGAAGGGCGCGCGCGCGTACACACACGTACAACATTTGCGGGTGCGACAGTCCTGTGCGCTGCTTTACCCACACTTTTGTAATCCTGTCTCCGTCACGAATCGTGAACGCAACTAACACGCGTGCAATGTTCGCAATTCGTGCGCGTGGAATTCCATACGTCTGAAGCTAATGGGTCTATTGACCAGTGCCAATTATTGCGAATCCCCTTCGCGGAAACAGAGACGAGCTCGGTTGTTGTGCCCTTATCACATTGCGTTGTGTCGCTTTTAGCGATTCCCTTGTTTTCACGATTCTGTGCACTGATTCATTTGTCGCCAAAAAGTTGGGTTAGAAAATCCTTTTTCTACGTTTCACTTTTATAATAACTGAGCAATGAGATTTCAAACTGCAACTCTTTCCACATTTCTATTCGGAATTGTGCTACATGTAGAGAAAAAGCCTACTGCCGTGAGGAGTGTCGACTAAAAGAATAAAGTCTGAATCGCATGAACGGCTGATGAGATGATTAGTGCCCCACTTTCTTGGGATACAATAAAATTGAGGCGTTATGACTCCGTTACTCTGAATTGATTATAGTTTTAGGTGACTCGGGGTTATGGGATATTTAGCGAGTATCAGTAGCGAGAGGAATAGAATTGTTATGGGTTTTGGACAATTGTTTGAGTCGTAACAGTTCCGGCTCCCATAGTTAAAGCAAACTTCGTTGTTATCAAGCCAGCGCCAGTGGCACTGACGTAATCCTACAGGGTCGTAGTCGGTTCGATAAAACTCGTCACGATATGAACGTTATAATAACTGGAAGTTAGCCTTCATTACATCTTCTTTTAACGATCGACATAACTTCGGCTGCTTGTCTCGGGACGACGCTTTACTTGATATTAAATAAACTCGTAATTGGCTTCGTTTGTTACTCAGACTCGAACCGTTGATATCAAGTTAAGGTTCGTTGTAAAGACACCAGACATAAAAGTCCGAAGATCAAAAGTTTAATATATTTTTCGCCAACGAGAAGATACATTATGTATTCTCACATGTTGCAATAAGGCATCTCTTTCTGATGATTGAAAGTATTCCACCAAAAACTTGTTTCACACTTTACCCCCCTTCGCGGCTTTTTCGTATTAATTTTTTTTATTATGTTGCAAAGAAAGCTCAGGAATATTTTCATGCCAATGAAACGAGTTGAAACAGAGGTAGGCACATACAAGGACGTTTTTCGCTTTAGTTTTCGTCTAAAAACATACATGCCGTTTGTGACACTTGATCGATAGACCAAAGTCTGGAACGAAAGAATCTCGGGAACAACATCCCCTAACCATCAACGCCTGTCTCCATCATACAACCAGCGTTATACCTATACCCCATCACAATCTGGAACGGTATGTATGTGTATGGAATTGAAAAGCTGTACGATTCGGGGACGTATCAGAACCGCGGGACTTTTGCTTGGGGCGCCAAAGAGCCCCATGGACGAACGGGCACTCCATCGGTGGCGCAACTCTCTTTCCACTCTACGGGGGTGAATATTATAAACGCATTTACACAGCCCTGGGTATATACGATGGGGTAGAGAACATAAATGAGAGAGAGAGAAAGAGAGGCGAGGGATAAATAAAGCAGTGACGTAGCGCTGGTTGCCTTCTGTTTGGCGTATGTGCCTTTATACCACGGAACGCCGCCTCCGCAAGCAAAATATACATATTTGTGGTGAATGCTCAGCGTGCTAGAAGACTTTGCATGCATGCTAAATAACTACGTATTTTGACGGGTGCCTCGCGGTTATTGGACGGAGGGTTGATAGAAGAGAGAAGAGAGAAGGGATACATTCGCCGAGTACAGTACGAGCCTAACTAACTCATGCCACGTCTATAGTGGCCCATAGAAGTCTGGAGATACCGGGCCATATCCACCATCATACTGTTGCACGCACACGTCACTCAACGAGGCCTATTATATGGGGTTTTAATTCGACCAGCAGATACGGATCTCCCTTACCTCGTGTGACTTTGACGGTCGTATATACCAGGCAAGTACGGATATCGTTATAGCGATGTTTCCATTCCCTTCTCAACGTCATAATGTATAGCTAGTAGCTAAAACTAGGTAGGTAGGTAGGCGCACGCGGATCAGTCGGAAAACAAAGGAAGATCGACAAAATTAGCATTAGACTATTTCTCAACCATTGTCTTCGATTTCTATTCCGAAAATCGTTCCAATTCGGATTATCTGAGATTAAAAAAAAGAATTAAAAAATGAAATACTAAATCCAGGACGAATGGAGAAAACGAATAACCGCTGCGCAAACTCGGGGAGCTCGTTCATCACAAATTACATAACATTTTCTTCGATCTTGTTTACCCCCTTCCCTTCCGCACTGTTACGAGAGATTTTTTTCCAATTTGTTTAAAACATGCAATGTGAATAATAATAATTGAATGTAATATCTTATTAGGAGATTTTTTTTTTATTAATGCTTTCTGTGAAAGAGGTCTGCACGAGTGGTAGACGAGATTCTTTCATTTCTACGCACACATCAGTCTGTTTATCACTCTTAGCTCTTCTAATTCATCTAGAAATGTACGTGTTACGAAAATGTTATACGTAATCGGGTGAAGCTTCTTCCCTTTAATGTTACATAATTTGTGAACGTTACCTTATCAAATAGCAATTCTTATTAAATTGTCACAATTGAGTGAAAATCAAGTCGGATATCAGAATATGTTAGTTCTTCAGTTGACTCTCTCATAATATTTTCATTTTATTTTTTATTATTTTGCGCACCATTGTCTTGTATTTATCCCTGCGGCCTTAGGGAACACTAGCTCCATTGCCGACTAAATGAAACCGCTCTACTCTTACACTACTCTCTCACCTCAGTACATACGCCTCTTTGTGGTTCCCGGCCTGGTCTGAATCTCCAGTTTTAATCTGTAGCTCTTGGCCTCATGCTTTTTACCCCTAGTTCACTATCCTTAGTTCTTGGTCTTCAGTTTTATTTCTGTTACTCAGTATACGTTTATACTTGTCCAGTATCGCCATGGATGATACAAGA